>ML685834.1:3685283-3760069 GCA_007922175.1 Pelusios castaneus
CTGCCCGGGGTGGGAGCCGGGTTGCCGGCCCCTCTCCGGTGCCCTGCTCGCCTAGCCTCCCCTCTCTTTGCAGATGACTAGGATACTGGTCATTGTGGCTTGGTGTTTTCTGCAAGTGGAAGGCAGGCATCCGGAAATCCCCACCGGCAACCACCACCATGGCAATTTCTTGGACAATGACAAGTGGCTGAGCACCGTCTCACAGTACGACAAAGATAAATACTGGAACAAATTCCGGGATGTAAGTATTTCTCTCTCTACCCAGGCGCCTGCTTTGGAGTGTGCAGCGTCTGTCTTTTAGTGGCAGTGGGTGGGAGAGAGGTGCAGTGGGTTGCTTGCTTAGCTTTCCTGGGGTCCGGAGGAAGGGGTTTTAAAAGCAGAGGACTTAAAGTATTGGGACCCAAATGATCAGCAGCCTAGGAGCTAGGTGCCTTGCCAGCTAGCCTCTAAGAGTGTGATCTTGAATATTCCATTAGGGAGTAACTTTGAGAAAAGTTTCTAGTGGCTGCTGAGGAAGATCATTGGCTGCAAAATGATAAAACATACCGAGGGGGGGAAAAATCTGTCTATTGGAGGCACACAAGGTGGTAAATCCTGAAACCTTTTCTTTTCCGTGGGCGGTGGAAAAATAAAGCTGGAGATTTTATTATCTCTCCTGCTAATGAAAAGGTTTGTTGCTGGTATAGGATTAAGGAAGCATTTTCTGAGCAAATTTTTCTGTAACAAAGAGCAACGTGAAATAACTTAAAAGACCTGCTATAGCATGTATTTATGCAACTGAATACAGTTACTTCATACTGTTTTGTTTCTGTGGATTATGCTTCCAAAAGGAACGCGACCTGAATTCCCATAGTTTCCATGCCAAGGGGTAAAGAGAGGCAACGCAATAGGCAGTGAAATACATATTCCCTGTATTCTCTTCACTCTTGTATGCAAACGCTGTGGCTGGGGGTTGGATAAATATAGAGAGACTTGCTTGAGTCTATCCAAGACTGAAAGGGGACAACTGAAGGCGAATGCTGATTGTTAGCAAAGATAGTGTTGTTAATATTCCTTATTGCATATGACTTGTGCAATATGTCTGCAGTGTGTTCTATAAATGGGCATTGAAAGAAGGGAGTGTAGCCAACTGGCTGTTTTATGGGAAGATGAGTATAAGGAAGAAAAGACACTATATGTTATGTTAAAAAAAAATTAAATTTTATGCTTTGCACCCTTGACGTTGTGTCTGGACTTGGAAAAAGAATGAGACAAAGTACAATAATTAAAATGGCATCTAATTGTATCTTGTTTTTTGGACTAAATCTTAATTGTGGTTGTGGGTTGCTGTCCCTTTGTTTTGTGTATGCACATTACCATATTTGTTTTTTTCCTTCATGAGAAGCCTTATTTCCTATCTTTCACTTTTAAACTTCAGATGTCTTTCATGAAGTCATCATCAACTTTGTGCTGAATGATTACTTAGGTTCTTAAATTATAAGGAGCTCAATAGGCTCTAGGATTGCCTTAACAATGGTAGAAGTTATATAAGGACTATCTACTTGAAATGGCCCGAGTTGTTCTGTTTTGGTGCAACTTAATCATGCAGGTGCAATAGCCTTTATTTTAACAAAGAGCTCCTCCAAATATATAAGTATAATGGAGTCATAGGTATTAAAGTTATGAGGTACCATTGTCATTACCTAGCCTAACACAGGCTATGAGGTTAAACCTAATAATTTCTGAATCAAGCCAAGTGTGAATACTCAACAGTATTCAGAGAGAGGGTGCACACTATTAAAGGCATATGAATCCGTCCAACGCTTCCTTTAATTTGGGAGCAAAATTTTAACAAGGGCCTCTCAAAGATCTTCCAACAGTTGGGCTCAGAATGAAAGAAATGGCTCTTCCAAAAATTACCCTTAAACTGAAGCTTCTCATTCTTGTCTCTGAAAGGTTTGAAGAAAATTTAATCACCGGGGTTTTATTTTAGATTAGTTCATTTAGAAAACTAAAAATTGAGTTGGCTGGGAAATTCTTTTTTTTCCATTTGAAAAATTTCAGTGAAGGCAACCTTTTTTTTCACAGTCATCAACGTTTCTTTTTGAGTTTTTTGGGTGGGGGAGGGATGGGATTGTCACAAGATCAAAACTTTTTTTGTTTTGACAAAAAGATTTAAAATTCAAATTTTCAGTTGTTAAAAACCAAAACAATATATATTGTTTTTGACCAGTAAGCCCTCAAGTTTTTGAAGGAAAAAATGAATTTTCTAGCAAAAAATTTTCTGTTCATTGTCAAAGCTATTTTCTAGTGGCAAAAGAAAGATTTTGATGGAGAAACCGTTGAGCGCCTCTATATCTAAATATAAGCCCGCGGGATAATCCGAAGGGATTACTCAAATATTTTTTGTGCTCAGATGACTTCATTGGTTTGTTTGGTGAATTCAGGCTTTGCATGCATATAATCAAAAATGATGAAGGCACACATGATGATAAATTATTTCGGTAATGGATTAATGACTATATTTATAAAGTTTGCAAATGATACCAAGCTACCAGGGATTGCAAGTGCTTTGGAGGACAGGATTGAAGTTCAAAATGATCTAGACAAGCTGGAGAAATGGTCTCGATTTATAGGATGAAATTCCATAAGGACATATGCAAAGTACTACACCTAAGAAGGAGTAGTCAGCTACAGAAATACAAAATGGGAAATGACTGCCAAGGAAGGAGTGTTGCAGAAGAGGATCTGGGGGTTATAGTGGATTGCAAACTTAATATGGGTCAGGAATGTAATACCATTGCACAAAACAAACAAATAGAAAGAGTTAATATCTTTCTGGGATGCACTCACAAGCAGGGCTGGATTAACCAGCCTGGGAGGGTGGGGGGCAGGGATGCCCCCTACTGCATGGCCCCCCTCCCTGGCCCTGCCTCGCTGCCCTCCATCACACAGGCCCCATCAGTTGGGGGGGGCAGGGGTGCTAGACCCAGAGAGCGCTCCCACCTCGCCCTGCTCTGGCCAGTCTGCCTGAGGGATGTAGGGGGGCAGCTGGTGCATGGCACAGGGGCTTCCAACACAGCCCCCCAGGGTCACGGGCCCTGGAAGTCTGTGCTGGAGCAGCGGAGGCCGCACCATGAGCCAGCTGGCCTCACCCCCCAGGTGGAGCAAATGGGCTGACCCACCCTACTCCACCCCCGGGGGTGGGCCAGTTGGCCCACGAGTGGGGCGGGTGCTCAGAGCCTAGCCTTTGGCCCCAGGGCTCTCAGCGCTCCTGCTCTGCTGGTGCTGAGCAGAGCCAGATTATGACAAGGGTTTCGGGGGTTGAAGCCCAGGACCCCCTTTCTGGCCGGGGCCTGGGGCTTAAAACCCTAAAGCCCCTGTGATAATCTGGCCCTGCTAGCAAGGGCATTGTAAGCAAGACACAAGAAACAGTTCTTCCGCTCTACTCAGCTCAGACAAGGCATCAAGCGGAGTAGTGTGCAGATCTGGGCCCCATGTTTCAGGAAAGATGTGGACAAATTGGAGAAAGGTCATGTTTTCTAGACCTTCAGTCATTTTTGTTGCTTTCCTCTGGACTATCAGGAAAGATTGAAAAAGTTGGGTTAGTGTAGTTTGGAGAAGACAAGACTGAGTGAGGCATAAGTCTTCCAGTACATAAAAGGTTGTTTGTAAAGAGGAGAATGATTAAATTGTTTTCCTTAAGCACTGAGGACAGGAAGTAATGGACTTAAATTGCAGCATCAGGAAGAGTAAGTAAGCACTAGAATAGTTGTAGAATCTACATCACTGGAAGTTTTTAAGAATAGGTTAGACAAACATCTGTCAGGGATGGTCTAGATAATTCTTAGTCCTATCTCAGGGCAAGAGACGGACTAGATGTCCTTCGGACGTTCCTTCCAGTCCTATATTCCTAGGATTCTATAATCAACCTGAAGCTGCCTATAAGACTGGGCAAGTGAGTGAGGGACAAAGACACACACTCTTCTAGAGTGGTTTCTACATACATTTTGCCAAAGTTTGAAATAATAAAAGCTTTCATGCATCCTTATGATAGTGTGGAATTAGGCTCATGACAGCTTTATTTCACTAAAAATATACTCAGGAATGTTCTGTGCGATCTTACACACATAGAAGTCAGGAAATTCAAAGTTATGGCTTCTGCAGCGACTATATGCCATACATGTTTCATATATTTCTTAGGGGCTAAATCTTCCGTGGAAAAACCTGCTCAAATACAGCAGAACTAGTGTGGTTCCACAGTACCCACAGTTTCAGGACAGTGTTCCACAAAGATAAATCTTTTGTGTAGAAACCTTGTAATGAGGATTAAATTGCAATGAAATAAGACCACTTTATCTCTGAATTAGAGCATCCAATGGGAGTTTAATGTGTTTTAACCTCACTTGTTTAGATGATTTGTCTTAACTTTCCTGAGGGTCCTCAGACAGACATGCTGTAAGTGTGGTATAGTAACCCCTGTACAGAGGTTGATGCTCTGTGACCAGCCAGAGGGAAAGATCTTTTACTCCCAACTGGCTACCACAAACAGCATCCCTGGATAAAACATTTTACTCAGCCAAAATTGATGCCAACATTTTAGAGAAAGAAATTAAAGTTAATACTATAGGGCCTGATCCTGCCAACATTACTGCCTGATCCTGTGCCTTTGTGCAATCAATGGCAGCAAGATTGGGGCAACGCTTATTACTACCTCAAATTGTCCAGAAACAAACACAGTCCTGTGGCACTTTAAAAGACTAACAGATTTATTTATCACATGAGCTTTCGTGGGAGAAAATCCATTCATGCGATAAATAAATCTGTTAGGCTTTAAAAGTGCCACAGGACTCAGTTTGTTTCTCTGCAGTAGACTAACACGGCTATCCATTTGGATCTCAAATTGTCCAGTTAACTTCAGGGAGACTGGTCATGTGAGTAAGGTTATTCACTTGCATAAATGTTTGCATGATTAGAGCAAGTCGATGCAGTAACTGAGGATGCTAGACATGCGCAAGAGAACTGAGATATATAGAGCCCTGCAAATCCGCGGATATCTGTATTATATCCGTGGATACAATGAGGATATCTGCACACCATTTCCTGCAGATGCAGATCAGATACAGATCCACGTATTTTTATCTGTGCAGGGCTAGAGCCCTGCAAATATAATGCAGATATCTGCATTATATCTGCATCCGTGGATATATCACGGATATCCACAGACCATTTCTTGCAGATGCAGATCGGATGTGGATCCACATATTTATATCTGCTCAGGGCTCTAGAGATCTGGTTGCTGTGGAAATAAAAGCTTTGAATGTGGTGGTGTACTTTTTTGCATGTATAAATCTTAGTCATTATGTTGCATTAACATAGTTTTTGACTTTTAATTAAATCTGAAATTTTTAATCAAGCTTTTTTTCCACTTCTGGCAATTTTCCTTTTCAAAATGAATTTTTTTTTTTGTCTCAGCAAGCAATGGGCCAATGTGATCTGCTCTGGGAGGATAGCTATTGATTGTCTTTTTAGTACAACCTGCTTCTGTTTTGGGCAAAGACAGCAGGGTGATTGCATATGAAGGCCCAGTAGTCCTGATCATTGTATGAGAACAGAGCGTGGAAGTGTGCCTCATTGAAGTCTGCATTACACATAATCAGGCTCAGGATCAGGTTGGTGTGTATGGGTTTTGTATTATTTTCTTTTAGGGCTGACTAACCTTTAATAGCATGACTGATGACTTTTCAACAAATTAAAGACCTTACAGCATTCAGTTAAAATGAACTGTTTTAAAATATTTTCATATCCTTTGAAAAACATGAAATATAACTTAAGGTATTTTTTAAACATTTTATTTAAGCAACCCCCCACAGGACTTGGTTACTAAACTCTTTGAATTGGCTTTCTGGAATGTTTTTCTAAACTGCAGATAATTTCTTTTGTACTCTCTTCACGGTGTATATTCTTCCTCACTTTTTTCATAGTCATTGTAGGGTTCTCCAGTTATAAAGTGTACAATAACTAATTGCTTTGGTGTTTCCAGAGTGGGGGGCTGTGATGGCCTAACAATTGCAATGTGGATGGAGTAAGTTTTGACTGTTCACTGTGAGCCAATATTATCACAGACATGACAGACTTGCTGTGAGTGGGTAAAGGTCAATCTGATATACATGCTGTCAACAATCTTCTTAATATAGGGGGCCAGAACCTGCTTGGCATAACTCCAGTCCATTGAAGTTGCATTCGCTGTAAGTTTGGCCCAATTTTAGTATTTTAGGAAGACAGGAGTGAAGTTTTTTTCTCACTTGTTGATTTTTTTTTTTTTTTTAATCTGAATTTAAAGGGTCAGTTTTTAAATGCAAGACTTGCACTTTCAATTAATTTCACTTAGATGCCTAAATACCTATTATCATTGTAATATTGTCAATAGATGCTTACATAACATTTGGGCCTGCTGTTGCTGAAAAAAGTTAAACCCAGCTGAAATCTAGAATAAAAACAAAGGCCCATATTTTTGTGTCATAGAAATATTTTTTCTTCAGATGCATGCTGATGGCTCCCACCCCATTGTTTCAAAGCAAGTTGGCAATGGAAATCTGAGGGTTAAATTAGGTCCTTTGATTTTTCTCAAAATGAGGTTTAAGACCTTAATTCTGTAATGACATCTGTATGGATGGATCTTTATGCCTGAATTCATTACTGAGTGAAGTGAGTTCTTAAGAGCCTGATAGGTGAGTAACCATATGCGTTATTGTGAATTATAAGCCAATCTGCCACAGCTCAAGGTGTTCGTGGAGGTCTGGCACATAAGGCCTGGCATGAGTTTTCTCTTAACGTTAGGTCTGTCATTAATCAAAATTATACAGATGGGCTAATTCTGTTACTTCCAGCTAGAAGTCATGACTGCTAAATTATATTAATACTTACATGTATAAAAACGGTAATAGGTTCAACTAGTTAGGTATTAAACTGCAAAAAATGGGGGCAGGGAAGTTAAACCAATAGAAAGGATTCAATATAAACCAATTAGGAATTTCAGAAAATTAAAAACCTTGGCTTGAATGCCTCCTTGAACACATTGGTGTGCATGGCAGAATGTCACAACAGCTTCTGAGCACCAACTAAGCCTTCTTGTCAAGTTCCAAAGAGATAGCCGTGTTAGTCTATTGTAGAAAAACAACAGAGTCCTGTGGCACTTTTAAAGACTAACAGATTTATTTATCGCATGAGCTTTTGTGGGAGAAAATCCCTCTTCGTCAGACGCAATCTGTTAGTCTTTAAAAGTGCCACAGGACTCTGTTGTAAGCCTTCTTGGAATTTCCTGCCTTATGGAGTTTTACACTGAGCTGTAATGCTAACATTTCTTTGTCTAGTGCTACTATAGGGTGATATACTCAGTGTAGTATGGTACAGATCCATAATAAACAAGCCATGAAGTGATGTCTTCTCCATGTGTATGCTCAGTTCCTCAGACTTCACACACATGAGCACTATGAATAGTTACGAATAGGATTCATTGAACTACATGGCTCTTCTAAGAGGCTTCTGATATTAATGGCCCTATTATCCCCATCCCTGGAAAAAAAAATCACAGTGGTGGGATGTAAGGGAGGGACTCTTGGCAAGACATCCCTCTGCATCATCCGGCTTGGTGTGTAGGTTTGATAGGGACTCAAGCCTGGCAAGGGAAGTAGTGTGATTTGGGAACCGGGCATTGGTCTGAGAATCAGGTGATCTGAGCTTTATTCCCAATGCTGGCTGCTGCGTAACCTTGGGAAAGCCACTTTGCCCCTCTGTGCCCCCTCCCACATCTGTCTTCTGCATTTAGATTTTAACTGAGTCATTTGTATTGCTCTCTCACTCTGTGCTTGTACCGCACTTAGCTCCATGGGGCCCTGATCTCAGTAATACAGGTAAATAACAATAATAATCCCCAGAGATCTGCAGGGAGCCAGAGCCGTCCATGTGGAGGCCCTGTGGCTTCACGTTGCATGTGGTCCCTGATCGCAGGTAAGAGTGAGATGCTCCCTGGCAGTGCAATTCAATTGGAGCCACACGTTCAGGGACCCCCTCTGACTGCAAACGCATACCAGGCTACATAGAAACGGTAAAGCAGACCCAGGCTGTCTTGTCCATTCTGATCTCATTTCCACGGGGATAGAGGGATAGCAGTGTGCCATCCCTCCCTTCTCTTGGTTCTCTCACTTTCCACTCCTCTTTCCAGTTAGGACCCTGGGTAAGCCAGTGTGGGATTCATAGAGTGGTGGGGACACTGCTGGGACCTCACCTGGCTATGTGCACGGCTATAGGGGTTAGAGTCTGGCCAATAACTGCACAATATAATAGAGGTATGTCATCAGCCAAGTGGCCAGGCTCTGTGATGAGACACAGAAAGACCCTAGCCTTTCACAATGGAAGACTTGATTTCCAATTTTGCCTTGGGTGCTAATTGAGAGCGAGTTCTTATTTTAGTCTGTATTGGTGTATATAGAATTCAGTGGACCTGCACCTGCTTACGCCATGGCTTAATCGAGCTGTGTAAGTTTATCAGCCCCATCAGCACAGTCTGGTGTGCATGGAGATGTCTGTTCAACATTGGAACGACACTAGAATACAAGGGGTTGTTGCCAAGCAGAACCGAGATGGGTAGAGCTATGGGCCCAAGCTTAAATAACAGCAGCAAAAGATTTGAGCCTTGATGTGGCTAAATTAATTCATAATCTGTTTTTAAAGAGGAAAACATGCTTTCTAAATATCACTGCTTTTAATGCCCTTTTCCACCAGGGCATTTTCCTTCTGTTGTGAACACGGAGAAAAATGGCATTTAACTCTGAAATAATTAACTCAAAAAGTAGAGAGTCCAATGTGTGTAATTAACTGACAAACAGAGCTTGCTTATGAATGACCTGAGATTCCAGTGCTAAATAGGTCACTAGAAAAGAAGAGTGTTAACTTTTATTTCATGTTGTATGGAAATACAACAGTGATTTGATTCCAGTGGCTTCCTCATCTAAGGAAAAGGCCTGGAGAATTATATCCTTGGTAGAGAATTCTATAGGTTTAAAGATGTCTTTTAAACTCTGCAGGTTTTTAGAGTAACCACTATAGGACCCTATTGGGTTTTGTCCTCATTACATTTTATTGAACTTTTCCCCCTGTAAGTGTGGTTTTATGACAGATTTAAAACTGTATCTACGTCAAATTCCTTAAAGGTGAGAAAACTATAATGTGTTTCTTGTAGATCGTACAGTTTGAGCATTGGGTGGGAGCTATAAGAAAGGTAGCGATGTAGAGGACATGCTATTCATTTAGAGGGACAAGAATAATCTTTGGGGGTTTTTTTTGTTGTTTTCTGGGGGTTCTTTTTATGAATGATATAGGTTGAGAAATGAAGGAAGAATCCAGAAGTTTAAGTGCCTGCACATGGCAAACAATGAGGGATCCTTTATGTATGAGGAAGAGCAGGCAAATCAAAACCCAACCATCTATACTTTGTGCATGCATTTTATATTGATCTCAACCCAGCTCTCCTTAAATAAAGATAAATGTAGGCCAATGCCATTGTCAGTAATAATAGTGAAATCCTAAGAACAATAGAATTAGTATCGCTGAGAGCAAAATTTGTCCCTGTGTAGCTCTAGCTACTCATTAGAGCAAATATAAGGCACAGTGGATTTAAAAGTAGGCATATTAGGTCACCTTCTATTATGTAATGATATAGCTGTACAGAAGGGCATGTGATTCTCTACTCATAATATGTGGTTTGAGTCTTGCTCAAATTAGTTTTATACTTACAACTGCAGTGGGGTTTCTCCTGATTTAGGGGTAAAGGAGGATGAGGGTTATTAATTCAAGTTTGCTTAAATATATCAACATGGATGCATCCATGTTGTTTTCTTGCTTTTGAACATAACAGGAAGAAATTATGGTAATGATTTCTGGAATAGTCTCCTTAGTGTGTACAAACAGTTGAAGGTGTTAAATATACCAGCATTTGTCTTTCTTCTGAGTGATGTGTGTGTGTGTAAAACTAAACAGTCCACCAGAGCTGAGTAGCATTATCAAAAATATAAAATTAAGATTGAGACTTGACTGGCTGTGTTCCATCCAGCTCCTCTAAAATCCTCTTAAAAAGTTCATTTCCATTTCTCAGTTTGCATGTATGTGCTCTGAACAGATAACAAGTGTTTGCTCTGAATCTGAGGTGATTTGAACAAATCCGTTATAAGATGCAGGACTTTGTAGGAGGAGAAGAGTCTTTAGAGAATTCTTGAACAGAATTTTCAACACGTCTGATCTGAAATATTGTTTCTCCTTGAAACTTGGAAGGAAGTTTAGCCAAAAGATTTAAGGTGAAATCTTGACCTCATTGAAGTCAAGGGCAAAACTCCCATTGACTTCAGTGGGGCCAGGATTTCATCCCTGGTGATTAGGTTCAAATCTGAGCCAAGGAAAGGTGAAGGATGGTCATGGGTGTAGTCAGTAGATCTGAATAGCTCAACACATTGTGGTGGATTTATAAAGGGTGCCACATGTCTGAAAGCAACTTTAAAAGCTTGAACTTAACTTAATCAGCATAGCTCCATGGAGGTCAATGAAGAGCCGCTTGATCCAGAAATTAGGTATCTTACAAAGTAGGAGTAAAGATGGGAAGAATGAGAACAGTCTCATTAGAAAAGGAGAGAGAAGGTTAAAACATGAAATATTTGGAAGTGTGGAAATTCACATTTATAACACCAAAGTGACTTTAAATTTCCTTCCCTCTTTAGTTCCTTTCCTAATTAGTAAACTGCATAATTTCTGGATCAACCGGCACACCTTTGACTTCCATGGAGCTTTACTTGTTTACAGGAGATTTAGCCCTTCAAGTCTTTTCTAGTCACATAGCACCCTTTACAAGTATCTCGGTGTAGAGTGCTTCTTTTTATTTATAACTTCAGCTTCCTTGCAAGATATTTTTGCCCCTTAGCTCCATTTTAACAAAGGAGTTTTGTTTGGGAATATAGATAGCATTTCCTCCATCCTCTGTTGCAGGCTGGCAGCTAAAAATAAAATTGTTCATTTGAACCGAACACCTACGCCATGAGTTTCCAGGGCAAGTTATGTTTCAAAATGCAGTTTATGGCTAAAATAATTGCTAAGTTACTAAACAGACGTTTTGGGAGGGAAGCTGTTGTGCCTCTGTAGATCAGTCATTTTTCTGTCACCTCTACCACTTGGTTTGTAATCCAGGGGAACAGAAAATCATTCTCATGAAATAGGTGCTAATGGATTTAAATTAATTCTGTGATCTTAGCTCACTTCTTAATGAATTTAGTATTATAAATCCACTTCTAGGATGGTAGAAAAATGGTTTAAAGAAGGCCAGTGCAAATGAACCAGTGTTATATCTAGTTTCTGAGACACCCATCAAATGTATCCCTCCTTAGGGTCACATTCTGCTTAGCATTGAGAAGAGATGCTGAGTTGCTGATATCTGCGAGTAAATGCTGGATCTCTGGGAATGGCTAATGGGATGTGCAAATGGGTCAGGTGTATACAGCTACTCATTTGTAATAAACTAGCATACATCCCATCCTAGCTTATGCTGCAGAACACTGTATATGCGCTAGACCAGGGGTGGGCAAACTTTTGGGCCTAAGGGCCCCATCTGCTGTATGGTGGCCACACAGGTGGGGCTTGAAGGGGTAGTGGCCACCCCCCAGCCCTGCCCCTTCAGCCACCCTTCTCCCATCCTATTACAGTTAACACATGCCTGTGGGAGGGAAGGCTGGAGCAGGGAGGTGGGAGTGGCCACATGCCTGTGGGAGGAAGGGGTGGAGCCAGGAGGGGAGAGTGGCCGCCCCTTGCTCTGCTCAGAGCACTGCTGGACCAACCATGGGAGGAAGAGGTTGAGGGGGGAGTGTCCACCCTGGAGGCTGTAGTTTACCTACCTCTGCGCTAGACAGTTGGAAGAACTGCCCATGTACCCTACTCTGCACACCATGCCCCGTTGTCCACAGTGCCATGGCATATCCCACTCCCTAGCTGTTTCTTGGTTATTCAGTCAGAACTCTATCTTCCTGCTATGTAAAGACTGGCAGTCCTCTACTCATTATCATAATTGTGCCATGGAGGGCAGGAGGTGGCTCTTGATTGTGTTTAAACTGTTTACATGGAAACAATTATGTTCACAATAAAAACTGCAGCATTATTTGCATGCTACTTAAATGATGGCAATGTCTGTGTGATTCCTTCTTTCCCTGAATGTGGAATTTCTTCCCACTTACACAGATCTGAGATGTAGGACAGGAATACCGTCCTACAATCCATTGGCAACAAATTCTTTCTTTCTTTATATCTTCATCCTTCCCTTAAAATGACCAGCTTCATGGCTTCTCATCTTCAGAGGGTTGGTGTCACCTCAAACTCATGACATTAAAATCTTTCCACTGCACCACACCATGTAATCCCACATATCCACATTATTTCAATATATGTTCTCTGCAATTTGTTTTAGCCACGCTTGGCAGAATTCAATTTTTACTTCTTCAATAATTTTGATGGATAATATTGATTTAAAGAAATAAAAGTTAAAAAAAAAACAAAACAAAAAAACGATGTGTTTGTAGTGCACTGGTGATCATCCTTCCCCTTCATGCTTGGAGGTTGGCCACTTGGCATCAGTAGATGATGGTGATCAAAGTTAATTAGAGAGTAATTAGCAAATCAGAATACTAGCCTCCCAGAGTGGGTGAGAGCAATAGGTAGGAGCTCTGGCTTTCAGGGCAGAGCAACAAGCAATCTAAGGGGATCAAGCCATCCAGCCTAAAGTAGGTAGGCTCCCACCCCAGGCATGGGGTTGGCAGCAGGGGAAGGGAGGCCTGCATTTTGCAGGAGGTCAGACTAGATGATCGTACTGGTCCCTTCTGACCTTAAAGTCTATGAGATGCGGGCCCACCCTGATCTACTAGGTCCCAGTCCAGCACTCTAATGGGGAATCCCATTGACGCATGCTGATTTGCGCTGTGACACCAAAATTGGACTAAAATCAGGTTTTCCTGGGCTACTTCTGCCACGAACTTGGGATAGCTCTTCATAGTACAAAGATGTTCTGTCTTTTCCAGGTACTCAGCATCTGGCAGTTCTCAGAGTTCTTTGGGGCAGATGGTAGATCTGGTAGCTCTTCAGGGTCCTCCTCTGTGGGCAGGAATGACACAGTTCAGGCTCTGGTCCAGGGGCCAGAGCCATCTCATCCCTTCCCTGGCTTAGGGCCCCACCGAACTGGAGGCCCTGCCTCTTATACTTCCTGGTCTGCCTCTGTTTCCAGAGTGAGGGGCAGGCTCAGCCTGGCTTCACCAACCAGGAATGGAGGGTATTTCCTGCCCCTCAGGCATGGCGGGAGGCCACTCCACTTCATTACAGTGCTAAGCATTTTTTTCAATTTTCATTTATTTAAATTTTCAGTTGCGGAATATTATAGGAGGATCAGACAGGGGAGTCAAACAATAATTTGCTGACAATAGACACTGAGATTTAAAAAGGTGTCTGTGTGTAACAGTTAAACATGAATTGTCAAAATCGTGTGTCAAACTATTCCAAGTAAATCGCTTTAAATCAAACTCTAACAAGCTCTCAAGCAGCAAATTTTGTTTATTTTTGATGGTAACATTTTCAGTCACTTTGCGTGTGTATGGTGAAATCAGAATTTATTGACCTTTACCAATAAAACTTTAATTTTTTTCCAGGACTAATAATAGTGGATTCCGATCACAGCGGTCCCTGTATCGTTCTGAAAATTTCACAGTCCACTTAAATACCACAGCAGTGTTTCTATAACTGAACAGACATTCAGCCACTGCTCCCAATCTTTTGAACATTTGTCTTATGAAAGAATTCTGTTCTTCATATACTGCTCTTACATGTGCCAAGATCCAATATACTGCAAGCCTTTGGTCTCTTTGATTCCAATGAAGCTTTCCTAAGCTTTTGGGATGTGCTATGCAAACTCTTGGTCTGAGTGCGAGTGATAATCATCAAACAGCTAAAGGGGATTATTTTGTAAAGCTAAGGAAATTCGCATAGCAATCAGAACTTCGGAATGTTGTCTTCAGAGAAGTTTTGACTTGGGTGGTGGTATTTGTCTTTTCCCCAGTATCTAAACTCTTGAGAGAGAAATCTTGAAAAGAATATGATATTTCCCTGGGTCTCCTTCCAGATTTCCTGTTGTTGATTATTATAGTTCACTCCCATTTTACCCAAAACCCCTATTATCCAGATCTCTGCCTTATTTGAATCCCTTCCTGGTCCCCCATGTGTCCCATGCTGGGGGACTAGGGAAGGGTTTGAATAATAGGATAATAAAGCAGATGTTTCCCTGCCCCCAGGATTGTGAGGAGGCCGGTTGCTTCTCTCCTGCTGAATGGCTTCTGGGCCAGTGCAGGGAGCCTTCTACAACCTTGCTATTCCTGGAGTGGGTGAGCCATGGCAGCGGAAATTCAGATGGCTCCCTGTGCTGCTGCAGGGTTGCAAGGTGCAGGGAAGGTGGCAGTCTTGGTAGGGCAGAGCAGGGGGTTTCTGCTCTGCCCTGCACCTTGTGCCTTTAGGGATTGAGTGTGGAGCCCTCTGCAGCCCTGTTGTCATGGGAATGCATGAGGCAGCTCAGACCTCCATCAGTCCTGCAAGGAGGATGTGCCCTGGCTGTGGAGGAGGCCACCCCACTGCTGAATGGCACCTGCCCTGTCAATGATCCAAGCTAAATCACTGTTCCCCCTGCTATTTAGATAATTAGGGATATTGTATTTCTACTATGGTCACACCCAGGGACTCCAGCCAAGACTGGAGACTTATGCAAGACACTGTACGAACACAGTAATGTAGTTGCTGGGCCAAAGAGCTTTCAGGTTTAATTTTTTTTTTTTAAAGTGCCTACGTCTCATTTTGAGAAGGGAGTTGGACATCTCCTTACAAATCTGCATTGTTACTCCAGGCAAAGCGATTCACTTGGGCTTTCAGCAGTGATTTAATTTTAACCAATGGCAGCCCCCCCTCCAAAAAAAAAAAAAAAAAAAAAAAAAGCCAAATAAATGCTCTGAACAAGCATGATGTGATTTGCAGGGGACACCGACAAATTGGTGAGACCAGTATTATTTTTGGTTTAAAGACAACTTGTTTTTTTAATGGACATTTTCTTATTTGTATGTGAATTAAAATGTTTCAGTCCTCGAGATGTCTGAAACTTTAACTCTACAATGTTGTCCTAGTGCATGAAAATCAGATCATGGGATTGACATCAGGGCAGTTGAGTTTCAAAGTTCATGCTGAGTAAAATAAGGCTTTTTATGTGCCTTTCTAGTTTTTGAGTTTTCTGAGTCATCTTATTACTAAACAACTTAAAAATCAGGCAGGTCTAATACAGCATATTTTTGGAATGGGGACTGTTAAAATGTTTGAGGCTGTTTCGATGTTTGCTCACTAACAAAAAGTAAGCCCCATGGGTAGGGGGAATTTTTTCTGCTTCCATAAACTAAATGAAAACTTGGAAGATTATTAATCATGCATGGTGTTTGTACATCACTTTTCTCCATAGATCTCACAGCACTTTTGAGATGAGTAAGCATGAGTGCGGTTTTCAAATTCAATGGGATTTGAGCACCTAACGCCCCTGAGCTCCTTTAAAAATCCCAGTGAATTATCTCCATTTTACTGACAGGAAACAGAGGCACAGAGAATTGCAAGTAAACTTTTCAGAAGTATTTAGAAACTTAAGTCCCATTAAAAGTCAATGAGAGTTGATTTTTAATGGGCCTTAGGCACATCTGAAAATTTTAGCCTAAGTCACTTAGCCCAAATCAGCAAAGCTGGTATTAGGACTTCCTGTGTAGCCTGGAGCAAGTTATTTGACATCTCCGTGCCTCAGTTCCCCATCTGTGAAATGAGGGTAATAAATTCCGTTCTGCCAACCTCATTCTGTCATGTCTATTTACTATGCAGGTAAAATGTTCAGAAATGGGGAAGTTCCATTTTTAGTGCCCAGGTCCCTGCAGAAAAGTGATTTAGGGACCTTTGAATATTTAACCCTGTAAGATCTTTGGAGCAAGGAATTTATTACTATGTTTGGACAGTTTCTTCATTTGAAGTTGAAAAATACAGTATAAAATCTAGGTGGTGGTCTTATAAAACATAATATGAACCTGTTGGATTAATTCAGCAGCCATCCTATAGGCAGGCAATAGAGCATCTGCACAGCTATAGATGTGAGCACATCCTGCTACTTTCTACCCCCACCTCCGGGGAGGTGTGGCCAATGGGTCCATATAGGTTGTAGCTCCACTAAAAATAGCTTTGCTTTACTTGCCCTACGTACCCGGTGTCTACCTACAATATCTCCTCTCCCATAAAGGAGCCAAGCTCCTTGGCACACAAGGGTATACTTTTCTTCTCCACTTGCCAGTTCCACTCTGCTCTGCACAAGTATGGCCAATTAGCTATGTATTACTTCTTCTGTAGCCCTGGAGGAGGTTAGAGAGGGGATTTTCTCAATTTCACATAAGGAGCTGTCCAGTGCTGAATCATTCCACTACAATAGGTTCATTGTATACATCAGTGGTTCTCAACCTCCTGTGGGTCACGACACACTTGGCAGCATGCGCAACCCTACATGACACACCAGCCCATTCCCCCCTCCCCAGGCCTAATCCAACTCTCAGCCCAGCTCTCTGTGACACACCGCTGTGTGGTGACACAGTAATGTGTCCCAACAGAGTGGTTGAGAACTGCTGGTATACATTATATAAAAGCTAGCGTTATAGCTGTTTTTCCTCAGTAGATCTCAAAGACTTTTTTAAAGGATCATTATCTCCATTTTACAGATGGGGAAAATGGGGCACAGGGAATTCAAATGATTAACCCAAATTCCACCATCGAACCAGTGGCAGATCCAGGAACAGCACACAGACATCCTGTGTCCCAGATCTGTCTGCTAAAGAACATTCTATGCTAGAATCAAAAACAAACAATTTTAAAGGGTTAGGTCCAGATTGTTTCCTTGGATACGTGAGTATCTGACAACAAAATTTACTTTTTGAAAATTCTCTTGTGGCAGAGATGATTTTTGTCTACAATATCTAAGTTAATTCTAACAACTCATCTCATGTGATATTGGCTGGATATGTCTTTACTCTTTAAACCTCATATACACATGACCCACATGATGGCATATTGATCTGGAAATAGGTATTTCTTTGGGGAAAGTATTGCTCTAGCTGACACACCTTCCCTGGCAAGTTCCCTGTCTGTTGTTTTATTTTAACTTACTATTTAACTTCATTTACTGAATCTACATACTGATGGGAAGTTAAAATCTAAGGATCGTCTTAAGTTCACTCAGATCGATGAAGAAGAGAAGGCTGTGATTTTTTTTAAGTAACTCGCCATTCAAATCAAAATGAGTAGCTGATCACTACAGTGGCTCTTCAAATAAATGTTAGTGTTTCCATGACCAATCACATTCCTTAATACAACCAGAATTCCACATTACATTTGCATGTAAATCAGAAGCTGCTGCTGAAGGAAAATATTTTTTAAAACCTTGGTTTTCATATAAAGGGAATTTTAAACTTGAGAACGTAATTATAAATTAGAAAATTATCAGAGAACAAGCTACTGCATAATTAATTATGCATAGGTACTACAGTACAAAGAGAACCAATATGACATTTTTCTTCCTTTATGAGGAGCCCTCTGAGAACGCACTGCTGGCTACAAATCTTACCAGCCTCCTCATTCATGAGGGTCAGTGTCATATCTGACCTACTGTGTTACGTAGATGAGATACAGAGCTATTTGTTTCTGTTTTGTTACAATAGTAGGGTTAGACTGGCATCATGATGATTATGTGACATAGACAATTTTTTTTGGCTGTTTTTAAACATGCACTGTGTCTTGGTAAACTAATCTTAAAATTATGTTTGGTTTAAGCAAAAGTTCATGTATACATTTTTAAGATCGTTGTGACCCTGAAATTAAGTGACACACACAGTTGTCAAAAGCACCGGTGATTAAATATGGTGAGCAAGCATCCCCTAGATTTTGTTAAATACAGTTATAATACTGTGTGTAAAGTCTTGTGGGAGGAAAAGGAGACTGAATATACAGAAAATGTGTAAGAAACTTTAATAGGCAGAAGCAGGCTATTTTTAAGCTGTGAGATACAGTCATATAAAGGTAGGGAGAGACATTTTAGTGCCATTCTAAAATACAGGGAGGCTTCCAAATTTGTAGTCATCTTTCTCCCACAAAAAAGGTCCCATTATTGTATTATAACAACCAAGAACAAAACCCTCGTCACCATCGCTCATACTACTTTTTATTTGTATTTTCATAAACCAAGAACTCCCCGTTGATTTCAATGGAGAAATTCAGTGCCTGGATCAATGGTGGAATATGCCCTTGCATAATCAAAGATGAGAAATTGACTCAGTATTACCAAGGGGAAAGTGCAAATAATGGTGGATGTGGTATGAGCTCATACTGGCCACTGCTTTTATTAGTAATAAAATGAGCTGAATTGAAATCTAGCCCCTTGCCAAAACTGGTCTGAACCACTGTGGGACCGGCTGCACTGGTCATCCAGGGCTGGTACTCCTGGTATGTTTCAGTTAAGTACTGGATATCCGTGCCCTAGCAAAGATCCCACAGGGATCTTTTGATTCTTTATTCAAGTGTATCCTACTGTCTTCTGTAATGGGTCAGGGTTTAGACAGTGGGTGCTCATATACTTTGGCTTCCCCAAGTGTATGGTTGCTGAAATGGGGGTTCATTGGCAGAATTTGCCTCTCTTAATCATTCTTTATCTGCAAGGGCTACATGTACCAGCCAGCTAAGAAATGCCCAAACCCACCAGCTGTGTCATGAGACAACAAGCCTGCAATAATTCAGTAGTCCCAAGGAAAACAAAAACTTGTTGGAGATTAAAAATGTACCCTTGTAGAACAAAATGTAGGTGAAAAAACCCAATGGGAGAAACACTTCTCTAACTGCAAGAGGTGGTTGGATTTAAGTCTAGGGAGGGAATTACGCAGAATAAGCAATAAAATAATGAGCTGTGGAAGGGTACTTTCGCCAAGGCAGCACATGTATAAAGTAGATGGGAAAATCTTGTCCTGCTTGGAAAAGGCCTGTTCCACTAGAGGGCTGTCTGCATATTGCTTAGTGTAGGAAAAAAGAAAGGCAATGTATTGTGTATGAGCCCACTCTGCTGGTTAGCCACCAGACTGATGGGCTGCATGGTTAATCAAGCTGCACCTCCCAGACCTAGGCAGCAGGAGTCCTCATAAGGTCAGAACTACGCATGCCTCCATCTACAAATTGGGGGTGGCCTTGTTGGACAGATTTCACATCCCCTTGGGTTCCTGAAGCTCCACTCCCTCTGCACTCATTCTGCAGCACAGAGCGGAGACCATCTTGCCATACTTCTACAGCATGCTGAGGACTCTAAGCACACCACCGACTCCCTGCCAGGTGAGGAGCTGAGAATAGCTGACCCAGGGAGGCATTCCAACACTGTCTGATTTGCATGTTGCATGGTGGGTGGTACTGATCTTAATTTGAGAAAAAGCATTGCAGATGTGCTGCAGAAAGAACACATGCATTTTAATCACTTATAACTTTTTTTTTTGCTGATGTAATTGTGAATATCTGTTGCATTCATAATTAGAGGAGGAACAGATGGTGAAAGCTTGGTTTAAATCTGTACATCCCTTAACTGATCCTGTGCTTCTGTTGGCTTCTTTGGAAAGGAGTTTACCTTCGTCTACTGAATACACTGGTGTGGGAGTACAAGGAGGGGGAAGAGAATTCATGATGGGGTTACCAGCACAAGGCCCGTGCATTACTTAGGTCCCACTTAAGCCCTCAAAATAGAGTTACTGTGCTCCATAGAGCTTATGTTACTGAGGAGAGAATTTCATCCAGTGCTGATTTGCAAAGATGCAACTCGTCATAAATTCTGCTGTCCTATCTGCTGTAAATATAAATGAGACAGCTGGAAAAGGCTTTCTCCTTCTATGCATTCGCTTCTTCAGTAGTTCAGAGGGAAACAGTTCTCTTTATTTTTTTTTTTCATGTTTTGATAAATGGTGTGCTGCTACATCGGAATATGAGAATATATTTTGAACGGAAAACACGATCTAACATTAGCATCGTGCTTTAGTAGCTCCTCACAGCTAGCAAATCCAACAAAGGATTTTGTCAGCCTTTCACCATGACACTTGCTTCACATTGAAAGCCAGAGGGCAAAACAAAGTGGTTTCTTTTGGTCCATGTAATCTCTTTAGAAAGCAGTTGTAGCCCTGCAGGGCACAATCACTAAGATTTGTGTGAAGTAATGTTAAGGATGATGAGATCTGAGATGTGAAAGCTAACTGATTAGTTGAGAAAGACAACAGAGTCCTGTGGCACTTTTAAAGACTAACATTCTGTAACTTTCCCATCTTCAAAGCGTCTGACAAAGTGGGATTTTCTCCCATGAAAGCTCATGCGATAAATAAATCTGTTAGTTTTTAAAAGTGCCACAGGACTCTGTTGTCTTTCTACAATAGACTAACACGGCTTCCCCTTTGGGATTAGTTGAGAGTTCCTACTCCAACTATAAAAGTTAAAATATTTGAATTATTTGTGGGGGAGGGAAACCCATTCCACAATTACTTTTTATCCCCTAATTTAACAAACGTTATTTTTCTATCCCACTGGGGCTGGATACATTATTGCAGCCTATCCAATATAGTCAATATCAGAGTATTTCATTTATTTTTTAGGAAGGAAAAACTGTTGACATGTTTATCTGTGTGAGATGATCTGTATTTACCTTCAAGTCACAGTAAACTGGGTATGTTGTTAGTCTGTGAAACTGACTCTAAGAATACAGATATAAAAATATTTCTGCCAAAATAGTGATTGGAATTGTTACTCCTTCTAAATATATATAGTATGGTTTGGCCAGTATCAGTAATATCCAGTTAAGTTATCTTTTATGACACCTATTTATGCTCGACATGCTGAACTATAAATTTTGATGATATATTGTGAGCTGTATTTTCTTACTTTTGCGTAAGCTTCTGTGTCTCCTCACAATGTGTACTACCCAGGATAACTGTTTAAACCAGTTGTATTAGCTTGAAAAAACCTTGCATGCTCCAATTGGTAAGTTAAAACTAAAGAACTCATTATATGATTTTTTTTCCAATGAGAAAACAGCAGCTTGACTGCCCTCCACCTCTCACTAAACACTAGGTCATTTTCACCACTGCCATGAAGTTGGTGAACTGTTTGCACTTTTGGAATTCAGGTTCTGCCCTCCATTTCAGCTGGATGTTGTTTGATTCTTGGGCGTATTTAGATTTTAAGCTCTTTGGGACTGGGACTGCCTTCTTATCATGCATTTGTCCATGCAGCAGCTAGTACAATGGAGTTCTGACCTTAGCTGGGTCTCTATGGACAAATGTAACACAAATGTTAATAGCCCAGGCCAGTAGCACTTCAGTTTCCCAATTCGGTCCAGTTCATTGTCCACTGACCATGCTCCTAGAGTTGGGCAGAATTTTGTGTGTTTTTTCTTCTCAAAAAAAGCAAATTTGGTCACACTGAAAATTTCATCCATTTGTGTTACTATTGATGAATTGCTTCAGGGGAAAATTCAAGCTCGATGAATTGCTTCAGGGGAAAAAGATCCCCTCAAATCAAAACACTTCATTTTGACATTTTGGTTTGGTGCAACTTTTCATTTCAAAATTTCTTTTACTTTTATTTTTAAAAATTCAAAAACAGCTAAGAATGGTCAAAAACATTTAGATTGTGTGAAAACAAATCATTTTCCTTCTTTCCTTCCTTCCTTCCTTCCTCCCTTCCTTCCTTCCTTCAATTTCTGAAATTGCCAATAAACTGGAAAATCTTTTATTGACTAAATTCTAGACACTGTTAGTCCTAGTAGGTCACTCTTGCTGTTGATGTTCCTAAGACCTGATGAGCAGGTTCACTTGACATTCAGGTGTGGTGTTGAGAGGCCATCTTTCAAAGAGTCTGGTTCTCCATTTTGTTCTCTCTCCCTCCCTGCCCTACACACTCCCCTCCTTCTTTAAAGAGCTGATCTAAAGATTGTATAATCTATGTGGCTACTGGCTAGTTTCAAGCTACCTCCTAAATCAAGACAACAGAGTCCTGTGGCACTTTTAAAGACTAACAGATTTATTTATCGCATGAGCTTTCGTGGGAGAAAATCCCACTTCGTCAGACGCTTTGAAGATAGGAAACTTACAGAATGGGAGGAACTTAAATGCAGGGGAGTGTATGACATAGCATCAGGTCAGGCTGTAACAGCAAATCAAAATAGGTGTTAGGATTCAAACACTGGAGAACAGCACATAGAGGAGGGTGAGGTCAAATCACTTGTTGCAATGAGAGAAAAATCCATAGTCCCTGTTTAACCCCAAGACAACTGAGTCAAATTTGCATATAAGTTCGAGTTCTGCAGTTTCTCTTTGAAGCTGTGATTTGTTGTTCATCTGTTTCAACACAGCTATTAACAAGTCGTCAAGGGAGTGAGCAGGGAGATTGAAGTGTTCCCCTATTGGTTTTGTAGTGTTGCAATTTCTGATGTCAGATTTGTGTCCATTTATTCTCCCATGAAAGCTCATGCGATAAATAAATCTGTTTAGTCTTTAAAAGTGCCACAGGACTCTGTTGTCTTTCTACAATAGACTAACACGGCTACCCCTTTGGAATTCTCCTAAATCAAAAATGTTAAAGTTACTGTTAGACAAGATAACTGTCCCCCAAGATCATGTTGACTAATGCTAACTTTAAGATATTTCCCTCCCATCTTCCACTGGCCAACTTCTATAAAGCTAGTTTCATAGCGCAAGATATATATGAGCAATTTTGTTTCAATGGCTTTCTCAGTCACTTTGCAACAAAACCAAGCCTGAGGCCATTAGAACATAGTCAGACTCACCTCTTTGAATGAGCTATTGTTGGAAGTGTTATTTAATTCCCATTAAAACTGCTTGAGTTACTTGATCCTTTGCTCAGCTCAGTCCTCTCCCACTCCACTTTTTGGACCGAAATGAATGGATTTAAAATGCCATTTCTCAAAGACAATAGAAAGAAAAAGAATTACAAAGGGGTATCCTTGCATATCATGTGCAGGTGTGTGCATGCGAGTGATTGTGAGTGAGCGAGAAACTCTGACCCAACAAAATCACATAGGATATGTCTACATTTCAAGCTGGAAGGTGTAAATAGCTGTGCGAGGAGACATACCCACACTAGCTCTGATTAAGCTAGCATGCTAAAAATAGAGGTGTAGTTAAGGTGGCATGAGGAGTAGGAGGGGTCAACTGCCCTGAGTACATGACTAGATTTCACATGGAATCATTCCCAGGGCAGCTAGCTTGTACTGCTACCTGTGCCTCTACTGCTATATTTCTGTATTTAGTGCACTGGTTTGAAAAGAGCTAGCTCAGGTACATCTTCTTGAGCTGGACATTACACCTCCAGCTCAAAGTGTAGACCTAGAATGAAGGCAGCAGAGTTATGGCTGCACCTTATATTTGTACATTTTCTTTGGCAGTTGGAGACTTCGTCAGATAAGGAGGTAAGTGAGGAACATCAAGGAATAAATATGGACCTCATCTGCTTGATTATCAAGAATGTAATTTAATTGTGCAAAAATGAGATCCGATGTGGAGCATAATAGTAAATACCATGTTACGTGAAACAATCCTATCAAACAAAAGGAATATTCCATCTGAAATGTGTTTAAAGTAGTGTCTTTTTGTCTACACAGCAGTTGGGAGTAGCATGATTCTTGAGGAGACTGAGGGAAGTACGGTTCCCTCCAACCCAAGCCTTCCTGCATGACTTGATTAGGACCTTCTGGATCTTGGGTCTGGGTCCTCCGTAAAGCAAACGGAATGTGCTCCTGAGGCGTCCACAAGGCAGTCTAGTCTAGCAGACCAAGAAGCTGATTGGCTGTCTTTGCAGGGCTATTGTGAACAACTCTCTTCTGAGTCAAGTGCCTCCCAGGGCTGTGCCTTGAGTGGTGAACTTACACACCTGCTCCTCACACAAGGTTGTGTCTAAGGACAAAGAGTGCAACCCTTAATGTCCACTGAGGAGTTTTCAGATCAAGGGCTCCCAGCTAATGAGTTGGAGAATGACTGACTCTCTCTCCCCTCCCCCCTCCAAATGACATTCCGTGAAATGAAATCTTTTATGTCATGTGTTACCCAGTTATCTTATTTTCCATGAAATCTTTAGAAAATGGCCCGACTCATGCCGAAACACGCAACCAATGCAAATTGGTGCCTGTTTTCGCTCTAAAATGATCTCATTTCTAATCTGGAAGTGCTTGCCTACTGCAACTCTCAGGCCGTGCAGCAACTGTGGCATGGTGCAATGTGATGCAGCATTTACACCCTACTGTGCTCAGACAGCTCTGCTAGCCCTCCCTCCTCCTGCTGCCTTTGCTCAAGGTAGCACTGTCAGCATCTCTAGTCTTTTACAGTAAAGGTAGTTCCTGTTTGCGAAACGTCCCGCTGTGCCTAGCCCCTGTACTGGGACTGCAAAGTGGGGAGATTTAGTGATCTTCCTTCTAGACGTACAAAGTGGCCCATGATGAGCATCTGCTAATTCATCATCCCTGCAGACCTGACACTGACTTCAATCCTATGCTTTATGAAATGCCTTCCATTCTCTTTTGTCACTTGCACATGCCCAGCATAGGGACGTAGGAAAGACTGGGGAGGGGAGTTTGCATTTCTCTGATGAGCATTCTCTGCTTAGCACACTTTGAGTTACACAAGCTGTTTTTGTTTCTATTTTTAACCTTTAGATAACAAAAAGCAAAGCAAACCCTCTTATTTATTTTTATTTTGCACATTGTATAAGGGTTTCTCCAAACACTGTTACAGTCAAAGGGAGTAAAAAGTCTGGTGGTGAAAATAATTTATGGCAATATTATTTATTCCTTTTAGATTTAAATAATGGAAAGAAAAGAAAAGGTCAGAAGTTCTCGGCATTCATTCATTTAGATGTTAAGGGTTACACTCCTGGCACAACCTTGTGTAAAGAGCAGGTGTAGAATGTCACCACTAGTAAGTAAAAAATAACCAGCCAGTGTTAAAAAGAATCGTACACAGACAGTGGCTGGGGGGTTTTGCACTTGTAGAGATAGAAAAAGGTCTTTGGTCTGTGGTTAAATTTTCAAAGTGCCCACGTACCATTCTCAAGAATTCAATACATTTTGGCTGGAAAGTGGGTGGAGAGGAGACCAGAAGTGTTCCCTTTTAATTTAAAATTTGAAATTAATAGATACTAAATATCACGTTTTATCGTCACTAATACTATTGCTCAGGTACAGAACAAGCTGGTCTTGCTCAAACAGTTGAATACTTATGCGAGTGGTTCATCAGTTTCAATAGGCTACTCACATGAATTATTGCTCACCGGTGTGATTAAGAGGTTTGCACTCTGACTCTTAGAGATGGAACAGAATAATGAAATTGTTGGGGGGAAGGATTGTTTTGGTTTTTTAAACAAAAGCTTTTATTGGATTGGAATGTGTGATGGATTTTCAGAATAACCTGGACCTGTAGAGGTCTGACAGATGTTTACCATGATTATAGAACTTGCTAGTCCTGTAAAGTGAAATAAAGTTGCGTAATTGTTCAGAACTTAAACTGTTACACTCTGCTGTGTAAATGACGTTGCCATTTCCATATATTTACAGTGCAAAACCTTTTTTCCCCGTTCCTTTTTATTGTTTTATTCAATTAAACTTCAGCTGAATCAAATCTAAGAATTTTAACCCTTTTCACTTATAAAGTAATATTTAACGCAGACCGTAAAACACCAATATATGTTAGAATATTTTGAGCTGCTTATAATATGCATTTTATTTTTTAACTAAATTTGTGATAGTTTCATACATGATGGTCTTTGCATGTGCGTCAGATGTGCAAGTAAGTGTATGCAGGATGAAGGCCTAAGGATCCAGGTTAACTCGAGCCAAAATCAATGGCAATTTTGGTATTTATTTCAAGCAAGCAGGATTGGATCCTGTGGCGTACAGTCAAAAGGGTTTTGTGCCTTATTGAGAAAGGTGGATTAGTATAAAAACCATTTTTGGGTCCTGAGAGGTGATATATCCACAGGATTAGAAGCTTGAAACTTCTTGTCCCAACTGAGCAAGTGTTCCCTTGAACGTAAGCTGTCCAGCCACTGAGACAATCCTAGGTGTTAATGGGAGCAGCCTCAAGGTTGCTCTAATTCTGGTGGCTCCGTTTTGGATGCAAGAGCTGCAACTGTGGATCTCTTCAATGGAAATAAACTATCAGTGGTTAATTAAAGCAGTTTTAGGGCTGTCTTGGATTTTGGAGTGGTGTAACACAGTTCTAACTCAATGGAGGCATGAGCTATATGCTTTTATTGAAGGCATTTGTTACTTCACTAGGACAAAGCAGCACATGACATGGCACAATATACTTTTAAACACCACCTCTTTCTCTCTTTTATGACTCCTTGCTTTTGTCTCCAGATTACCTGAAAGCCAGCTCTTCTTTATCTCTGAAGTTGGCTTTAAAAAGGAAGGAAGCGCTCAAGGAAAGAAAATATCTGAAAAGATTTCTCACTAAAATATGCTTAACAAGACCTATTTTAAAAATAAATCTCTTTCCTCTCCCCCCAACCCCCTTTGAATGAGCTGAGAGGGCACCAGCGGCTGAGTCATCCATCTGAGTCATGCAATCAGCTGTCATAGTTAAAAGTAAAGAGGAGCCAAAGAGCTGATGTTCATTTAGATGTATTTTTATAATATCTGACTCATCAGTAAGAGAAGAAAAGGGATTTTTCCCTAATTTGCTCATATTGTGGGAAATCAGCCATAGCGCTGTGTATTGCAATGGTGGTGGCCTCTGGTGCTACTCTCAAATTAGGGGAAGAAAGTACTGGGGCAAAAATTGGCCAGAACACCCTTCTCCTGTTTCCTGCACATATCCCCCCCCCCCCCCCCCCGCCCCAGCCAGGCTGTTGTGAAAGAATTGTATTTGATATAATCCACAGCCATCCTGTGCATTTAGCCCCCTATAATCTGGAAGTGAGGACACTACAGAGTTAGGAGAAAAATCTGGCTGTGCTTAGACAGACAGAAAAACAGCTGCAAGCTGCAGTTTCACTGAAGGAAAGGACAGACTCGTGAGAAGGAGGAGGGGGAGTGAGTGTGAAAAACTAACTTTGATTCTGGTGGTCTGTGCTTGTAAGTTTCTTGCTGAAGCTACTTTGCTGATAAAGAGAGTGTTGAATTACTATTGGCTGTTGCTGGTGAACTTGTTAGCCCATTAAGAGCTCTTATGAGTTGTGCTTTGTCCGGAGAAAAAATTTTAAGTGTTTACTTACAGGATGTACTTTGGAGAAGTTTGAATTTTCTACGAGCAAGAGGTCACTGATTAAAAACTCCCCAGCAGACAGGCAGAAGGCTGGCCATTGGAACCCTGTTGCTATCATTTGACCCCACCTCAAACTTGAGAAAACTATGCTTTGAATCCTAACACCTATTTTGATTTGCTGTTACAGCCTGACCTGATCCTAGGTCTTACACTCCCCTGCATTTATTTCCTCCCATTCTGTAAGTGTCCCATCTTCAAAGCGTCTGACGAAGTGGGATTTTCTCCCCCGAAAGCTCATGCGATAAATAAATCTGTTAGTCTATAAAAGCGCCGCAGGACTCTGTTGTTTTTCTGCAATAGACTAACATGGCTACCCATTTGGAGCTATGCTTATCTGGGGTGCTCTAAACCAATTTCTATTTTGATGCATTTGCTTTGTGAAAACAAGGATTTGGGGGTGCAAGCACTCTGAGTACCAATCATTTATGAAACCGATGTGCTATGCCCCCCACGGATTTATTTACTGGCATTGCCTGCAAGACAGAGACTAGCTACTATAGCTTTGGGTTCAGGTAACCCTTGGTAACAAGGCATGCGCACACTATCCTTCCTTCAGTGGGCCTGGGCCCAGGCACATGTGCACCTGCAACCTGCATTTGCCACACCCTGGAGACTTAACATGGATTTCTCTTATCTGTCCATGTCTCATTTAATTTCTCTCTTCTTGTTCTCTTGCCTATAATCTTGCCTCCCATCCTGTCTATCCACTTTGCATTACACTCTTTCCCTTCCTGTCTGCCTGTTGTTTCTTCCCTCTCTAGCTCTCCCTTATCTTTCTTTCCTACTTCCCCCTCCTTTCCCCTGTTTAACTTTCTCTTCAGTCCCTTTCCCCCCCTTTTCCTCCATCTCTCCCTTTCCTGCCAGTTTTTTCATTTGGCTGCCCTTCCTTTGCAACTCTGGTGTCTTTAAGCCCACACTGGCCACTTTTCTTATTGCATGTGCTTAAGCAATGGCTGGCTTTTTGGCTGATAGCGGTTTCTTAATAAGATGGCCTGTTTGGACATAAGCAGACTTCTGGAACTTGGGGTTTTATAGAATCATAGAAGATAAGGGATGGAAGGGACCTCAGGAGGTCATCTAGTCCAACCCTTTGGTCAAAGCAGGACCACTCCCAACTAAATCATCCTAGGCAGGACTTTGTCAAGCTGCACTTGAAAAACATGGAGGGATGGAGATTCCACCACCTCCCTAGATAACCCATTCAAGTGCTTAACCATAATCTAGTGAAATATTTTTTCCTAATAGCCAAGGTGGACCTATCCCACTGCAAATTGAGATCATTGCTCCTTATTCTGTCATCTGCCACCAGGGAGAACAGCCTAACTTCATCCGCTTTGGAACCCCCCCTCCTATTCCCCCACTTTCAGTTTGTTGAAAGCTGCTATGAAAATCTCTTGCCCTTCCCTTCTGCAGACTAAATAAACCTTATAAACCTCAGCCTTATGCGCTCATCCAACCCATACTTCTTTTAAAGGATACTGTGGGAGACTGTATCTAAAGCTTTGCTAAACTCAAGTTGTATGAGGTCCACCACTTAGCCCACATCCACAGACAGTTATCTCATCCTAGGAGGCAGGCAGGTTGGTCAGGCATGACTTGCTCTTGGTGAATCCATGCTGACACGTCCTAATCATTTTCCTCTTCTCCAAGTGCTTCGAAATGGATTCCTTGAAGAAGTTCTCCATGATTTTTCTGGGTACTGTGGAGAGTTTGACAGATGTGTAGTTCCCCGGATCCCACGTCTTCTCTTTTTTAAAGATGGACACTATATTTGCCTTTCTCCAGTCATCCAGGACCTCCCCCAATTGCCACGAATTTTTAGAGATAATGGCCAATGGCTCTCAAGTCACTTCAGTGAACTCCTGCAGCACCCTTAGATGCATTTCATCCGGCCCCTCGGACTTGTACACGTCCACCTTTTCTGAATAGTTTGAGTCCAGAGCTTCCTCTCTTCTGTGCAGCTGGGTTAATCTCATGCTTTCTATATTCCCAGGGATGTCCTGTATTAGTTTCCACCAAAAATAGTAAACACTTCTGGTATGACAGCTGACAAAGTGTTGATGTGGTGGTGAACTGGATCCACGCACTGTGTCTGAAAAAGCTAAGTCTTTCTAGTTTGCCATTATGGGATGATGGTACTTGAGGAAAGAGAGCCATGTATACAGGTCATTTTGAAATCCTATTTTCTTTTTAATGCTTTTTCCATCTGTTAATAAAAATACATTGTCTTAAGAAGGTTCTGGTCCATCTCATTGGTCACAGGTTTCAAAGGGAGGAAACACTGGTGCTCAAATCCCGCTCAGACTTGCAGGGCGTTAAGTGGTTGGAACATAGGGTAACATACCCAGGACCTGGTCTAAGTGTTGAAGTATTTTGAGATTCTGTTCCCAAATAGGTAAAGGCAAGAGACACCTGAGGGGGTGCACCCAGAGACTAGAATTGGGGCAGATGTACAGCTAGCTCTCTTTCTGTAATAACATATCTGGCTTCAAATACATGGGTAGTGTCATTGACTCAGTGGGCCTATTCATGTGCTTATGGTGAGCCACATACTTGGTATCTTGCTGAATTGAGGCTTTAAAGGTTCCCTTGTGCCTCTTTCTTTCTGTTACTAGCAAAGCTGGTTCTTCCCTCAACTTTTGTCCTGCATTTCTCACTGCCGCTTTATATTGTGAGCAAGGACCATGTTCTTTTCTGCGTTTCAGGGAAGGGCTGGGTATATTATGGTTGGGGGTTTCATGTCAACTCAGGTACTAAATAAATACCTGGTACTATTAATCTATATGGGAAAACTTAGATTAATGAACAAATGGTGCAGAATTATCAAGTTAGTACAATCTCTCCAGTAAGTTTAAAGTGTAACTAAAGCCATTAATTTACTTGTTAGACAGGATCTCATTAACACGCATAATTTTGTCTGCTTCGAAAATAAATTGAACAGAGCAGTCTTGGACCATTGCACAAGGGATGGATGCTAAAAGATAGCAGATACACTAATTTAATACAGGAAATGAAAGTTTATTGTGTATAGCAAGTTGCATTATGCAAAAAAGTCATTTGAAACCTAAGATTAAAGCTTTCAGTCACTGATATATAGCATTTGATATTGTACTCTAAAAATGAATTTCATTTGCAAATGTCAAGCTATCTTTCATGACAATGGCATTTTTGTTTCCTTACTATGTAAAATATAATGGAATTAAAATGCTTTCTTTTGATCAAGTCAATATTAATGCAATGTACTTAATGTTTGCAGTTATAGTGGTTATATGTACAGCATGTTGTTTCAAACATTATGCCTGAAGCCAGACCAATTGCTGTTTATAATGAAGTTGTGAAGTGCTCTTCCTGCTAAAGCTATATCATGTTCAGATTTAAGATACTATTTCAGCATATGACAGAGATTCAGGTAATAATTCCCCTTAGGTTCTCTTATCTTCTGCCTGGAAATCCATAGTTTCTACTTATCTGGCCACTTACATGTCAAAACAGAAATTTCTTGAAACCCTGAGAGCTTTCACTGTGAAGCATATCTCTTTTTCTTTGAAGTCCCACACCACTTCTCTTGTGAAAGAAAAATCTCCTAGTGGCTGGTTATAGGCATATATCCATCTGAAATATTTAAACAGCTCTCTCTCTAACCAAAGGAATAGGAGCCTGAAATTCTCATGTTCCCTGGGAAACTCCCATGGAGCCTAGGATTTGTTTTTAAATTAAAGCTTTTAAATTGTTCTCATCATTTTACTGTCAGAAATTTAATAGTGCATAATGCAAGGTCATGCCTTTAGTGACTAACGACAAGAATTTTTGCTATTAGCAAGGGGTGACACAGGAGAAGAAAGATCTGGGTGTACTGGCTGATCGCAGGATGACTGAGCAGCCAATGTGATGCAGCCACAAAAAAAGGCTAATGCAATTTTAGGATGTGAGGTATTTCCAATCGCGAAATACAAGGCACTAGTGAGACCTCACCTGGAATAATGCGTGATGTTCTGATCTCTGTTAAGAAAGATAAATTCAAACTAGAACAGCTGCGGAGAAGGGCTGCTAGGACAGTGGTTTTCAAACTTTTTTTCTCGGGACCCAGTTGAAAAAAATCATTTATGCTCACCACTCAACAATTACATCTTTGAGCAATGCATTCCAGTACTGGGTCCCGACCCTAAGTTTGAAAACCACTGTACTAAGATGACCAGAGGAATGGAGAACGTTACCTTACAAGAGGAGACCAAAGGGGCTTGGGTTGTTTAGCTTAACAAAATGAAGGATGAGAACTTTAAAACTTCACTCAAATTAATACATCGGGGGAGAGAGGAAACAGCAGGGGAGCCATCAATAAGTTTAGCGTTGAAATTAGGCGAAGGTTTCTAACCATCAAAGGAGTAAAGTTCTGGTAGAGCCTTCCAAGGAGAGAAGTAGGCAAAAATCCTAACTTGTTTTAAGAGTGAGTGTAATAAGTTTCTGGAGGGGATGGCATGGCGAGATTTCCTACAATGACTGCAATTTAGCAAATACCTTCAGTGACCAGAGATGGGACACAAGAGGGGAGGGCTCTGAATTGTTACAGTGAATTCTCTCCCATGTATCTGGCCAGTGGATCTTGCCAACATGCTGAGGGTCTGACTTCCATTTTTGGGGATCAGGAATGAATTTTTCCCCAGATTAGCAGACACCCTGGAGGTTTTCCACCATCCTCTGTAGTGTGAGCACAGGTCACCAATTGATTAGAACTAGAGTAAATCATGGGTTCTCTATAATTTGAAGTATTTGAATCAAGATTTGAGGACTTCAGTAACTCAACCAGAGATTATGGGCCCGTTGGAGGAGTGGGTGGGTGAGGTTCTGTGACCTGCAACGTGTGGGAGGTCAGTCTAGATGATCGTGACGGTTCCTTCTCATCTTAAAGTCTGTGAGTCTATTGTCTCAGATTCTCTCTACTTACATGCCTGCTGGCTGTAAACTGTCTTTCCGATGTTAATTTTGCTTTATTCTTTCTCCTTCGGCTTGCTGTCTGGCAGATGGCATAGTCTAAAAATGGGCAACACTGACATCCTTGATGACCTTCAGCAGCCTGTCCCACCCAATTGTCTTCCCTGTCTAGCAAGCCTCGTCTCGAAGAAACCTCATTCTATCAGCCAGATTTTGAGCAGCCATCAACTTGAAAGGTTTTTTGTTTTTTTTTTTTTTTTTTTTTCCCAGGTCCTCTGGAGCCAGCAAGGGGTCACTGGTGGAAGGCAGAGAGCTAGTTCCAAGGGATGGGACCATACAAAACCAAGAAAGGCTGGCCTATCTAGTTGGCAATACTTGCGGTCCCTTTCCTTAATACACAAACAGCTAACTATCTTACAACTATCCTCTGAAGTTCCAATGGGGTGGCTGTGTTAGTCTATTGCAGAAAAACAAAGAGAGTCCTGTGGCACTTTTAAAGACTAACAGATTTATTTATCCCATGAGCTTTCGTGGGAGAAAATCCCACTTCGTCAAAGCGTCTGACAAAGTGGGATTTTTCTCCCATGAAAGCTCATGCTTTAAATAAATCTGTTAGTCTTCAAAAGTAAAAAGTAAGATTGTTGGCCCCTTTAGTCTCCAGATGTTCAGCAGAACCCTTTGAGTTGTCGGCAGTGGTGCTTTGGCAGCTAATCAGAGGGCAATATTTAAGAGCTAGAACTATATGCTCTATTTAACTGAACAGAAATAGAAACAGCGTTTTGGAGAGGGAAGGTTAGGTGAGCAGATTCTCTTCAGGCAAAGAGAAGAAACTCCAGAGTGCTCAACTGGCAAGTGATCATGGTAGTCCCAGTGTTAGCGTGGGGCCACATTGGATGAAGTGCACTAAGCAGCTTCCAACTCAGCTTAAAGTATGACATTGCCTGTATTCCCCAAAGAGCAAGACAGAATTTTAGAACAACGCAGAAGATCTCTGTTTTTAACTATGCTGCTTGGCCTTACATAAACAGGACAACATGCATCAAATCCACTGTATATCTAGCCATCACTTTTTGTTCCCATTAACCACAAACATTCACCTCCATTCTCGTATTTGCTGAAGACATCATCGATGGTTCTCGCATTGTTTAACTGAAAACTTCTTCCTGAAACAATTTCAATATTGAACAGACCAGAAACTTTATTTTCACTGGGAAACAGCTGGTCAGAGGGATTAGAATCCGAATGATTTGTCAGTGATTAAAATCATTTCTAGACCTCAGACTAGACCCTCGGATGTTTTAAATGGTTGTCTATTAAAATGGGCTGCAAACTGTTGGCCAGCTATGTGTGGGAAAGGGCATCTTTAACTAGTAGGTAATATTGTTATCTGAAAGGAGAAGGACCCTATAATTGTTTAGCTGATGAATAAAAGATGTTTACTCTTGGAAATCTAGTGCTTTTACATTTGTACTCTTAACAAATATCCTAGAAATAGCACCTCTTTTCTGTATCACAGCCAAAAGAGTTCCCCACCCCTATTAACTGTTCACACCATTCTGTTATGCTTACTTTGTATCATCAGAACTCTAAATCCTTTCACAATACATTGATTTAGATTTGCTTTCATACCCAATAACTATCTTCTTTCAACTGTCATTTTACAAGGGAGGTGTTACCTAGATGAGCTTTAGCAGTTTTAATCTGTTTAAATGCGTGGTTCTGGTCTGACTGCTACAATATTTCTGCTCAATCAATTTGTATGTATGTTTTCCAGTTGTGTAGTTCAGGGCAATTTCAGATATAGGCAGTGTTCTGTTTGATTTTTATTCCTTGCCATACTGAATTTGAAATGGCAATTTTCACAGTTATTGTTTCATTTGACAGCCCATCTAAACTGCCCCAAATACAGTGCTTTGTACTGCTTCAGTTTGAATATTAACTGCGTGCGAATATAAAGTCTGGATTTTGAATGGTCCCTTGCTATTTTTGTGTTTAACAGTAATATTCAATAGCATATACTATGAAAAATGTCTTAACTAACTGCTAAAGAGACTAACAAAAATGGATGGCTTACCAGCGGTTTTCCAATAAATGTGGAACAGTAATTCTGTGGGTTTTTTTGGAGTGCTCTTTCAAATTTGCCCACTAAGTGTGGAATTGGACAGATTTCATTATACTGTATATGTATGTCTATCTCTTTGCTGCATTACTTTCAGGGACCTGCAATGCATACATGGCACCTGATCTATACACACGCATACATCTATAAAATGAGATATACCATGGAGGTCCCTGAAAAATTGTCGTCTTATGGAATCAAAGGAAGAGTCAGTAATCTGTTATTATTAGAAGTGTTCAGATGTGGCATTTGTTCTGATCCATACCAAGGTTAAGATGGAATTTGGAGTTGAGGCTCCGGGCCCCAGTTCAGACTTGTTTTTATGTGATATTTGGCATTTGTTGAATTTAATCTGTTCTTGCAAACTCTTTTTACTCCTTGGTCTGGACTCCTTTTACTTAAAATGGCAGGAAAATGTCCCCCGTCTTAAGTATATAGAGAGCCTTTAGTTGGGGAAGCTACAAAAATAGTTATCTTGATGCTGTGGGTGCAATGATTTTATCATGCTGTTGTCCCAGTTTGTGATTAAAGTGAATGGTGGTTCTTTTGTGGCAACGTTGGATTGAAAGGCTTCCCAGGGCCATGGCCACCATTCCTGTGAAGGCTGCCATCAGAGTGTCATACAGCTGTATGGCCATCGCACTGCGAGTTTCTTTGCTTTGCAACAGAGTAACTGCATCTTCTTGGCATTTGAATGCCACGATTCTACTGCTAGTAGACTGGTATCTAAAGGGAAAAAAAAATCAGTGAGAAATGAAAAGATCAAATGAAACATTTTCTTTAAAAGCATCTGAATGTTCTCTGGTAATACGGCATGACTGTAGCTTTTTAGCCCTATTAAACCTGTGGAGATAATGCTTGTCTTCTGTATTAAGCATATGCATGCAAGGAAATAAAAATCTTTTAAGTGCTGAAAGGAAATGGGTATAATTCACGTGAGTTTCTGTGGGGTGCAACACATTCAAATAAATAGTTTAAAATGTAACTTGGCTTTTATCTTATTGGAAAATATTATCACAAGATAAAAACCCTAGCAACAAACCAATTTTCAGTTTTCCACTATCTCCGAGGAACCCCTATAATTAGCTATGTTTATCTATGTGCCGTCGCGGAAACCATCCCTGGAGCTTTTTAATGCGCTCTGTTCCTGTCTCCCGGGTCAAGAGAGACTGTACAGTACATTGACAGTGTTGTTGCAATGGCTGTAATTTGATAAATAGCGTGGCATGTGGTTTCGGCATCCTAGCAAAACACCACATGATACATCACCAGTCAGGAAGCACCAATTCATTTAAGGTTCTCAGTGGCAGCTCTGTGTTTGGGGCAGCACGCCCATATGTAAGGGCATGTGGGGAAGAGGAAAAAAAAGGGGGTAGGGGGAATAAATAAAATCAGCCATTACCTTAATACTCTTGCAATAGTCACAGCTGTTAATCTAACAGAATCTCATAAAGCTGCCCCAGAGCCTCAGACTTTGCAATGCACAGTCCAGCAGGTGTCTCTAAAGCTGCAACAGCTGGCTCTCCAAAGCCTTGGAGAAATAGCAAACAACACTAGGAAGGAGAACAATTGCTAACAAAGCTACATTAGTTGGTGTTCCTCATTTACAGTTTTTTGCCCACCTACTTCTACCCTGGCAGGTGGTTCTGTGCATGTGCTTATCTGAATCCTGGGTTTACATTATTATTACTTAGTAATTTTTGAAAAAAGAGGATGAATATTTTTTTTAATTTTCAGGCATGGATTTCCTTTTGTCAGGAAAACTGCTTTGTAGAATTCGCTGATGTATTGCCCCCGATGACAGTGGAAATAACTTGCTGTCAGGCAAGATTAATAATGTGCTAGTGATCTCCATGCTAGAAAATAGAGCTACTGAACTGTATATAGTTTGAGTCTAAGGTTAAAACCAGGTAACTTATTACAAGCTGTTGTTAGCTACTGTTTGGTCTGCTTGTGCGTGTGTATATGGAGGGAAAGTAGCAAAAGCCCCATAGCCAAATAGAAGGTGGAGTCGAGAAAGCCATCTTTCATGGTTATGGTGTCACCTTTGGGATATTTCACTATGGCAAATATTACCCATGAGATCAACACTTAGCTCTTATAGCACTGCAGCGTGCAAAGGAACTGAACGTGATGTTCAGTGTGGCAGCTGGCTTAGTAACATATTTGAACAGAATCCTACCTTCCAATGAATGAAGCTGTCTAGAAATGTTACCACATTAAACTATTGTAATGGGTTAGCTAGTGTGTATGTATGTCACTGTATCAGTTAGAAAGAATCATAACTGCCCGTCTGCGTGTCACAGGCCTTGTACAGCTAACAGAGTGAACTCTGTGCCAAGCGGAGGAAAACTAAGCATTTGGAACAGAAGGATCTGAGTTCCTTTTCTGCCCTGGCCATGAAGTTAGGAGTTTCTGATGTGCTGCCACTATGAAGTCTGTGGTATGCCTGGAAGTGACAGCTAGGAATTCCTAAGTGGCCACAGATTTGCTACACTATCATTTAAAAATGAGCTAAAACACTGTGCTTGTGGTTTTTGTTCCTGTTCTCAGCTTTTTTTTTGGTTAGAGAAAAGGTGCAGAATCCTGTGGATCCCTTACCATCACTTAAAGCTACCCCACCCCAGATGAACACACTGAGGGTGTGTCTTCACTGATGGCGGCAAAGTTGCCATTGTCGGATTGATTGAGCAGAAGTGAAGACCCACTCAATCAACTCTTAAGCCGATGTAGTGAAACCACCTCCACATAAAGCATAGCGCTACCTCACCAGGTACACATTTCCCATTGGTGTAGCGTAGTTGAGATGGAGTGCAGAATAGATGTTAGGTAAGTATAGACCAGGCCTGAGGAAAGGCAAGAAAGTGTCAGTATGTCCCTGCCATCTCTCTGTGGGTATCCTCCCATGACATGGGGGATCCCATGGCACAGGGAGATGTAATTTATATTTCCAAGCAAGAGACTGGGTTTAGTAGAGCTCCTTTTAGTTTATTTTATGAAGCATTGAAAGGGCTCACTCCACTTTATGGTCTAGAAGGACCTGATTGTGTTTGTTGAAATCTGTGGACAATCTCTAATTGACTTCAGTGGTGCATGGTCAAGTCATAACTGTCTGCAGATATCTCAGTACTGATGGACTGTGTAGAAAACGTACCTTCAAGGCACTGGACATGTTCATAAAGTCTTAAGTAAGGCCTTGCTAAGTGGGAGGTATGGGCAGAGTGATCTTCTGGAATTAGAGACGAGGAATGAGAATGTCTAATTATGTGTACATCAGGTCCCTGCTCATGTGAATCTCCTCTCAAAGGCCAAGTTCCTGGCCAATGCACATAGTGCACTCGGGAGGTCTTCTCGGATTGAGAGAGAGAGAATTCTACCGTTTGTCCCCTGGGGCTATAGGCTGAAAATGAGCAGCTTTTCTCAGGTGTTTCCGTGACCCCAAGAGCTCTCCAATCAAATCGCCACAGTTGGCCAATGGCCACCATTGGACATGGGATTTTGTTCTAAATCTTTTTGCCCCCGTGTGGACCTCGCAAACTGATTTATGCTTTTGTCACCTGCTGCAATGCACTCTACCTGCGATTATGCATCAGCACTCGGATGCGGAAGCTGATGCAGAATGCCAAATCCTCTTGTGAAGCAGCATCTTTTGTCACAAGGGTAGATGATGCCATGATTTGCACTGGCCACCTATGGATTTCTGTGTGAAGTTGAAAGTACATGTTGATCTTGGAAGTGCTAAATGGTTTAGACGTATCTTTCTCAGAGACCGTTTCTCTTCTTGTGCCAGACTGCTACAGGTGAGATTAGTGGAGGCATTCAGCATGGAGCCCTTGCAGCATGAGAGAAGGATGCACTCGCAGGAAGTTCTCGATAAGGCAATATACCTTCTGTGGTCTGAAATAGTCTGTATTTGTTGACTTTCAAATCTGCAAGGTTCTTCCTGTTACAGGGACAATTAGTGAGGGAGTGTGCCTTGAGGAGAAATATTTCAGAAGAGTGGGTGGTGTTCCTCATTTTGCCTTTCCTACAAGGTCTGATTTAATTATTGCCTTATGTAATGCGTGGATGATGCAGCTCATTTGGCCTTTATGTTTGGGGGTGTTTTTCATTAAATGTCAAAGTGGTTGGGATAGGTGCCTTTTTATGTCTGCTTTTATGACAATCATAGAGTATCCTGCATTAGGAAATTAGATATATGAAGGGAAACTCCAGCTGTCATTGTCAAGAGGCTAATACACTTTGAACAAGAATAATCAAGTGGGGTTTTGCAGAATTCTTAGCCTTACACTATTTAACATTTTTTATCAATGACATGGAAGAAAAAATAAAATCATCACTGGTAAAGTTTGTAGATGATAAATTGGGGAGTGGTAAATAATGAGGAGGACAAGTCATTTGTTCAGAGGGATTTGGATTGCTTGGTAAACTGGGCATAAGCAAATAAATAGGTGTTTTAAACACAGTTAAATATATACATATTGGACCAAAGAATGTAGGCCCTACTTACGAGACAGGGGGCTCTCTTTTAGGGGGCAGTGCCTCTGAAAAGGATTTGAGCTTTGTGATGGATAATCAACTGAATATGAACTCCTGGGGTGACGGTGAAGCCAAAAGAGCCTCATGTGACCTCAGGGTGGATAAACAGGGAAATCTCAAGTAAAAGAGAGGTTATTTGACCTTTATATTTGCAACCACTACGGGAAAACAGTGTCCAGTTCTGATGTTCACAGTTCAAGAAGGATGTTGATAAAACGGACAGAGCTCAGAGAAAAGCCATGAGAATGATTAAAGAAAATATGCCTTCCAATGATAGACTCAAGGAGCTCAATCTCAAAGAGCAGGGGATGACTAGGTTAGTCTATAACAGGGGTCATCATTCGTTAGTAAGGCACATGCCTGACTTCCTCTCCGCCCCTCTCCCAGTGTCAGAAACCTGCCGTTGGCAGCAGGGTAGGCAGTGTTGGTGGTCCGTCTGTCTGTCTGTCTTCAGGGTCCATTCTCAGCAGCATTGTTAGTGGCCCAAGTGGGAGACGAGAGGGGCAGGGCCATATTGATACGGGAGGTGGAGTGGGGAGGAGCGCACAGCACTCAGAGCCCGGAGTGGTGCAGCTCCGGCCAGGGCTCCCACATGCAACTCAAACTGGGACATGGGACATATGCCACAGGGGACGTATGCCACAGGTCACTAGCCCCTGGTCTATAAGTTTCTACTTGGGAATAAATATTTAATTAGGGGCTCTTCATAGAATGGTATAGCATGGTTCAATAGCTGGAAGCTGAAGCCAGACAAATTCAGACTGGAAATGAGCTGTAATTAATTTCCCTGTTAAATATTTAAGCATTACAAAAATTTACCATTGGTTGTGATGGATTCTTCCTCACTGACAATTTTTTAAATCAAGATTAGATGGTTTTTCCACAAGATCTATTTTAGGGACCATTTTGGGGACGTTCTCTGGCCCATGCTGTGCAAGCAGACAGACAGTGATCTTTTCTGGCCTTGGGATGTCTGGCCACTGGAGATATTCACTGTCACCGAGAGCTCTCTGGCTGTTAGGCTGATACTGAATATGCTGCATATGTATTAGTTTTGTGATACAGAATAATAGTTCACAAAGAACTAAGATGGGAATATACTTGTCTTTTATTGCTGTGCAGTTAGAAAGTTTTACCATTCACTCCATATAAAGCGGGCTTTTAATCCAGATAACGGAAACAGAAGAAGTAGGTATTCAAAGGGCCAGATCCTCAGCAGTGATCGAAGATTGCTCATTGCAGGTGAGGGGAGTAAAGGTGCTTCTTCAATTCCAGGGCCACCCTGTGTCGGGTCAGCCAGGGACGTGAGAATTGCTCTAGCATACTTGGGCTGTCAACAGCTTTATGGCAGCCAGAGGTCTGTGATGTATAAGGATCTCTTCCCTGAGCTGTGCTCCCTGTACCTATAGGCAGGATGGGGTGAGATGAAAATTATTCCAGCAGTTCTGAGTCGGAGCCACAAGTTCAAATCTGGATTTAGTTACAAACTGTTTTGAGGTCAGGTGTGTTCATTTCAGAGGTCAATCGGTAGATAATTTAATAGAAATAAAAAGCTTTGAGGAGTCACCAGGGAGAACAAAAGTGTCAATCATGATAGAGGTGTGGCCAAACTGCAGTCTGTGATGTTGTGTGTGACAGCCAGGGACATAATTACATTGGATCAGATGCAACACAAAAATATATATGTAAAATCTTAACACTCCAAGTAGGTTACACGGTGACCTGTAACTGAACAGAAGTAATTTTTAAGTGAGTAGTGCATCTAGAGTTCTGCTACTTGGCTGGCATGTGGAACCCTGAGTATAGAGAGAGCTGTGATAATTTTTTTAATTGGATAGAGATTAGCAAGGCAACTCCAAATCTAAGGGATCCACAAAACAGACTACAAGGCCCCATGAAGATGCCTTCATTTGGAAAAAAAAACATTCCAGATAATTGGCTGCATTTTAAACAGATGTTAATAAATTAGGGAATGAATACTCAAATTGTAATCTGTTTGCACATCATTCCGCTCTCTGATGGAGGCTGGAGTTGCTCAGACATTGACTCCGGTCAAACCTGACAGTATCATCTCCTTTTTCCCCCCTCCTGTGAGGCCTCCATTTTGAATGATGATGGGATTATGAGCCCGACACAAAGCGATGTGTGTTGGAATTTTTTCTTAGTAGAGTAAGAAGAATCCAACTAAAGATGGATGTAACTTGTGTAACGTGGAAATTTATTTGCATCATCTTCTAGAAGGCTTGTTGACTGGAAACTTGCAGAAATTTTAGCAAAGCCCTTCAGAGCATGGTACATGAGTGTGAACTCTCAGAAGACCACAGAAGGTGGAGTCTCTACTAAGGTACCGATTGGTTTGAGGGAAAGGGTGGCAGGTGATGACCAGCCATTTTCTCCTATGGAGGATTGTAACTTTGTGTCTAACAAGAATGCTAGAACCACAGTATGAACAATCCCTTCTGCAACACATTTTTTTCCAGACATTGTCGTCTCTGAAGCACATGTGGAAAAGATTGTCTGAAAGTGATGATTTGCTAAGTCATATGATTCACCCAATGTATGTTATTTTACTAAAAATCATGGGATTAAAAATACTGAATAAATATTAAATATTTGAAAAGCGCCCAAAAAGAGAAAGGGAACCTCAAACCCATGGGCTTTTGTCAAACCTTTTTCTGCAGCCCCTCAGTTGTATCTGATGAATTAATCTAGATTAATTAGGAGCAAAGAGCAAACCTATGTAATTCCAGAGAGGAATAAGAAAAATCATCATCTATTATAATAAAACAAATGCTTCCTTATTCTGTATCTGGGGCCCCTCTCATAAAAATGCTTTGTTATTCCGACTAAAGCTTTTTTGAAAAAAACAACGTAAGTGTCAATATTATACACCACAAGAGCCTGAGTCTAGGGAAAATATATTATTTTTCATCTGGATTAAGTTAGAGAACTTTTGCCAACCTGTTAGGAGATATGAAATGATTTTCAAGGAGAGTGGCCCAAAATCAAGGTACAAAGATATAATTTTCCCCATGATTGCAGAATAAAGGTAGGTTCTCCTTCTATTTAGAGGTCATCGAGAATTGCTTTTAAAACTAATACATGGATCAGCAAATTCCCCAGTTATAGTCTACAGTCTGAAAGTCCTATTAGATCAGTTTAATTAGATTTCAGTACAGCATCTGTAGCACCAGTAAATTCAAATAATTAAGCGTCATGATTTCTTGTGTGTTATAAATGTCACTAAAATTGCTGTTGCAGAACAGATCATTTCTTTTTGTAATTGGAATTTCTGTCATGAATTGTTTCCTCACTTATAGCTATTAGAATTTCCAAATAATTCTATATAATTAGATTCAATTGAATTATTTTTTGCTGTAAGTTTGCATTTCTGATATTTTTTTCTTATATGATATAGACTCTTAAAAAAAATTCTCCTAGGTTATATATGGCTCTGCCTACAATATACTGTTTTCCCTGTAATTTCCCACTGTTGCTACCAGTAGGGAAGCTCTTCATTGTTATCAGCTATGAGGGTACTAGTGAGAAACAGCTCAGGTTTCATTTCTTAAGCTTCTAGCCCTCGATGTGGGGAAGATCTTGAAAACTGGACCACCTTAAAGGCTCAGCAAGTAGAAGGCAAATATCCCTGCTCCCTCCACCACCCACACTTACACACCCACCCAGCCACACACTTTATAATTTTTTTTTAATTTTATGACTTAAGATCACCTGATTTTTTTGAGAGCCTGACACATGATTTTTGAATGCTTAAGGTCATTTGTTCTGAAATGAGCATCAGGGAAGTGTGTGGAGAATGCAGAGGGTATATGGAACTGCAGGTCACTCCACCTAGAAGAATTAGAAGGAGTAACAGAGGTCCCCGCTCCTCCCTGGAACAGGTGGTGGGTGATAAACAGGAGGATCTTCACATAGGTGTGGTGGGCAAGAACTGCTGCACCCTTCTTCATCTGCAGAATCCTCTGCTTCGGTGGAGTTAGCTGGCTTCCAATACAGTGATTGCAGATATAATCCCTCATAGACTGCATGGGGTAGTTTACACTTCTCAGAACCATTGTTTGAGGCTTTCTGCCAACTCAGGTGAACATCACTACCTCAATGAGTCACATTTTCAAGTTTTTCTTCATGGTGATGAGGGCTAGAAATGTCCTTTTAAAAAAAAAAAAAAAACTGAGACTCTGATGTCATGAAACAATGTCAGGAACCAGTGCCTAGGGCATAGGTGTATAATGCATGTGCCTTAATCCAGAATGCTGCCACTGATCTGTTCTTGAGAGTTACCACTGAAATGTTCAAAGCTCAGCTTCACTCTGGCTGAGGAAGACTATGCGGGAAAGAGTCTGTCGGTCTGATTTAGGGCTAGTTTTACACTGCCCTTCACAAAGATGTAATAAGACGTAGCATTATGATAGTGCAGTTCTCAGATATGTGAACAAAAAGTGGTGGGGGGGAATCTTAGAAATACCAGCATATCCCAGTCCAGCATTTCTAGTACAGACCAATAAACAAACAGGTCAGCTCAGTGGGAAGTTGGATAAAGGGTAATAAGGCTGGTCTGATGCTTGCCATGGGTTGGTAGCCTAGATAATACCAATACAATCAGTATCGCTGCAACAGTCCCGAGAGGTTTCCTTTGTAGCTATAGCATCTTCCACTGATCCACTATAAATATTATCACTGGACTCTGAGTGGAATCAGAAAGTATTCATGGTTTTCCATCTGTGCATACCTCTTCAGCATTCTATACGCCATTTGTAAACCGGTGATTCGGTGTTTGTCATGAAGCTGTCTAGTGGCCGAAATTCCATGTTTTGTTCCTTAGTGCACCTTTTGTGATTTATTCTGCAGATGAGCTTTGCAGAGAGTGGTTGCGTTTTGGATATATTTGACCAATTTGGTGTGTGTTTAGTTCTGGGCTTTTTTGTTCTTGTTTTCATTATTTTTTTTTGTTTTGTTTTTGCATTGAAAATCAGTTATCTTTGTTTCATCTAGTTAATGTTTCTTTACAGGGCTTTTCTGTTTTAATTCTGAATATGAATAACCTGAATACGACCCTTCTGTTCTCAATCTTAATGATCATAGTACTTAATATTGAGGCCATTTCATGCTTAAGTACCATATCAGAGTCCAACATCAAATTCAAGCTGAATATTAATTAAATAAGCTTTTTTTTTTTTTAAATTCTGGGAATGCTACAAAGGGCTTGAGTCTTGTAGGTCTGATTTAAATACGGCTATAATTTGTGCAGTACGACAAGAGAGAATCCCTGATTACAGTCCTGAGCAGAGGCTCGGAGAAGTTATGTAGGATCTTCTCTTCCCTACTAGGAATGCTAAGTCAGGAGTGGTTGTACATCATAAGCAGGGGCTGTCTTCTGTCTTTTGCAATGTGTTTATATAACATCCAGCACAAGGGGGCCCACAATCCCATTTAGGGCATATCTCTGCTTCTGCAATATATAAAATTATTGTTTGAAATCACAGCACACCCTGAGGCCTTGGGTTACCCCAGAAATATTACATCAGCTATTCCAAACATCCTTATTTTTCCTTAGGAAGCTGATTGATCCCTTGGAGATGCATACTTCCCCCCTAAGTGGTGGTGGAGAACGGGGTCCAGCTTTGAGGGTCACAGAGTTTCCTGGTGGACTAGTTTGACACCTCAGTGTCCATCTGCCTTTGTATGCCTGGGGCTGTCAAGTGGTGGAAGACGCCATGCTCAGTGGGCATGTCCAAATTGTACGCACATCACCCTTAACAGTTCCTGTCTTGTATTTGATAGACCTTTCACTTTCGTGCGTACCAACATCACTGCCTTCAAGGTATTCAGTAGAACGTAAGTTGAATTAACACAATATAAAGTTAGAGATTGAGGAAATCTGCTCTGAGCCATATTAACCAGCATTTAGGCCTTGAAGCTGGGGGTGCGGGGAGGGCGACTGCACCACGGGCCATGCCCTGACCATAATTTTGGCCAGGTCAAACCTGACGGATGCTCTAATTCTGCACATCAGGTTGCAATGCCACTTTCTCAAATTTGGAGGGGATAGGGCCTCATGGGCCAGGGGCATCAGACTGCCAGGGGGAGGGGGGCAGGATGGCACTTGAGGGGGAAAGAGGAGGGGTGGGGGGGAAATCTGTGCATCCGTTCCCCACTTTAAATGGTGCTTTGAGGCCTTGAACCAACAACAGCAAAATTAGTCAATGTAATTGCTGGTTAATATGTTTTTGTGTTGGGGTTTCACTTTGTTCTCATTGAGGGGGCCTTGTGTGTCGTTTTTGTATGCAGTTAGCACTCAAAGATTTATTCCAATCAGCCTTCCTGCCCTACCTAATTTAAAAACATTTCTTGTGTGCGTCTAGTTAATATCAGTTAAAAGCAATTTCTACAAGCCTTAATTATGGGGTTAATCCTGCTAATAACTTCGTACTATCAAGCCAACATCTTTAGCATACAAGTCAGTAGCAGATCTGTCTTAAAACAGAAATAATTAATATAGAGTTAAACAAGCCTCCATTCTGGAGTAGCTTGTTCACTGATTGTGGCTGATTTCATAATCCACCTCCCGTGACTACAAGCTACTGGCTATTTCCCAGGTCCCACTGCGGAGAACCAAATGACAAAGCATGCTTTGTCATCTCTTGCAATATACTGTGAGCCTAATTCACTGTTTGTGACCCCAGTTATTTGCCAGACTAGCTCCACTGAAATCAATAGTATTACCAGTGTACAGCTGGAGTACCACAGACTCTGTAGTAATGCAAAGGTCCTCTGAATGTAAAACTTTGGGGTCAAATTCTCTGCTGGTATAACTCCACTGGCTTCAGTGGAATTGCCCCCACTGGATGATTTGCCTCTGTGTTTCAGAGGCCCAGTGTTTTCTGACATCACAATTTGCTGCATTAAAGCTGCACCTCTGTGATTCCTTATTTCCAGAGCTCTTCCAACATTACAGTCAGAGCTAGGCATCTACTAAAACAAAAAGATTTAGAAGAACCACTATCAAATGGTTTCCTCTTCCTTTGTTTTGTATTTCTTTAACAACTTAACCCTATGTAATCAACTTTTAGCAAGACGTTTATTCCGGCATGCAGGAAGAGAGTCTGTTAACAACACAGAGTCTGTGCAGTTAAGTGAGCTCTGCTCGCAGGCAGATTTTGCAGGTATTTATATGATAGACAGTTAATAATTTTTGCCTATTAGGTGCAAGTGAAAGGTTACAAACTGGTTAAAACAGAAAAACAGTTCAGAGACAGCTTATCTTATTTAGAGTACTTTAACTTTGAGAGGCCAGTTGTTTTTCTTTCCCTGCTCAGACTATACCATTCTTATCTTTACACTTTTCCCCATTCTTCTATAAGTCATGCTGTTGCTGAGCAAATTTGAGGCCTGCAAGGTTTGCGTCTACAGTTTTTACTTAGTGAATTCTTTGTCGATGGGATGAAGCATGTTCTCCATTGTTTACATCGTCCTTTTCTTTTTCCCGTGTTTTCTATTGAGGTTCTCATCTCACCCATGCTTCGCGTCATGCAACTGAGGGCCCAGGCATTGTTCTGATCCTTAGTGGCTGCGTGGCCCAGCAAGATGGTTGGTGTTTGTTTAGGTTCTCCTCTTTCTTGCCCCCAAAATGATGTATTTTGAAGCTTCCCAGCCCCATGACTACATTCCATGGCTGCATATAGAGGAGATAAAAAGGGTAGCTGGGTGGTAGTATGAATCCTCTTCTGGAGGTAAGAAAAGAGTGAACTTGTCCTTTTATCCACAAGATGTTTAAAGAGCTCAGCTTCCATGTAGACACCAAAATTAAGCGAAAAGATTTTCAGGAGTGCTTAATGCCCAGCATGATTTGTAGTTCAGCATCCCACTGCTCATTTGGAAATCTGGGCACTTCAGTTAGGTGCATGCATGGGAGCTGGGTTCTTGAAAAATCTGTTCTTGAGGATCTGTATAGTGATTGAGCTGTGACTGCAGAGGCTAAAAATGATTTGATTTTAAATTGACTGCAAGATACCATGTGTAAGGCTTGAGACAGTTTTCAGTGCCATCGAAGCAGAACTGGTCCCTCCTAATACACCATTGGCCTCCAGACACAGCAGTGTGCAGCACATGGCTATTAAAGTTGTCATTCTGTATTTACATCAATGTAACTGGGATCAGAATTTGGACGTAACTATCAAAGGCTATGTCAACACTTGCTAAAATTAGTTCGAATTAGTTAGTTCGAACTAAATAATTTGAACTAATTTTAGTTCGAATTAGCTTAATTCGAACTAGAAAAAGTTAGGCACTTGCTTAGTTTGAATTAGTGATCCCCATTGATTTCAATGGCTGGTTAGTTCGAACTAAGAAATTAGTTTGAATTAACATGGCCACATTGGTTACTTCGAACTAGTTCGAATTAACCCTTTAGTTCGAATACCCTATTTGAACTTATTAGTTCGAATTAAGGAAGCCCTTAATTCGAACTAACTAAAGCCTAGTATAGCCATGGCTTTAGTTAGTTCGAATTAAGCTTCCTTAATTCGAACTAACTTGCCAGTGTAGACATAGCCAAAATGCTTTGATATTTAACAGAACAGGGATTGTACTTAAATATTTTCTTTACTAACGTGTGTGACTTGGGGAGATGAGTAGGAGGATAGAGGGAAATAAATTTTCAGTAATTGTGTAGTGGAGTTTGGTATATTGTTTTATAGGAGAAAATACATTAATATTTTCTGTAGGATACTATAAGCCGGTTGAATTAATTCTGGGACAAATTCGTAGTATGAATTCCATTAGTAATGCTACCTAAGCATAAACCCAATTTTTAATTTTAGCGCTTTATTTTAGTGATCAAGTTTTGTTGTTAGAACCTTAGTGACAGTAATAATCTGTGACGATAACATTTGCATCACATAGAATTCGCTACAACATGTAAAGAAATGCAATTGTCACGTATTGTCTTCAGTTCTGCCCTAGAGGAAGATAGATAAACCATTTCAGTAACATAGAACTGGGTTTCTAGTCGTGATGTGCTAGTTCTTCAGCACCATAAAATATATGTGGGTTATCCTGACTGCATAGGGAACTGTATCTTGCTGTTCTACTGAGGCAAGATTTCAGCTGAGTTCAGTAGTATTCTCAGTGCAATTCAGGCTTTGCCCCATGTTCGTATGTGAACATCATTTGCAGTTTGTATCCATTTCCTCATCACTTATTGGTGCTGTACTTGTTGGTTATAGCAGCCAGAAGAAACTGTCATTTCACAATAGCTACGAAGATATTAAATCCAACAGCCAAGGTTTATTTTTTAAAATCACATATTATCAGAAGGGAAGTTAAACAGAGGATACATATGAAAGAGCATTGAGGAAATGCTGGTTGCACTTCATGTGATCTGAAAAGCACATCACAACTGATAGATAGTTTACACTAAACCGTAAAATCATATTCTGATTAAGTGTCTGTGAAAGTAGGTTAGCAAGAGCATGGTAATAATGAGATAAAAAGCAGAATACTCGGGTAGGTAATAAGGCTTGCAGAGTAAAAGCTCAGAATCCATTGAACTAAAACAAAGAAATAAAAATTCTGCAGAGTCTGAGTCTCATGTACTTGAAAGCCCCTTCATGCTGCTCTGGTTGGGTAAAGGGGTGTTAGTTAGGTAGTGTAAATGAGAATCAGACCCACAGTCACTAAGGAAGAACGGAAACCTGTCAAAAGCTGTTATCTAGAGCCATACAGAAGTTCTCAAACTTCTCCCACCAAATACATATATATTGTCCTTTTCCTTCTAATCCTTTGAGACTGGATTCCAAGTGTGAATGTCCTGTTGGATTTGGGTGGGGAATGCATTTCCACCAGGGCCCTATTAGTATTTAATTGTTTGACCAGCTCTGTTTAACCTGTAAAAACAATGAGAGTCCTGGAGCACCTTAAAGACTAGCAAATTTCTTCAGGCATAAGCTTTCGTGGACTGCAACCCACTTGATTACTTGTGCCCGAAGAAATTTGTTAGTCTTTAAGGTGCCACAAAACTCTCTTTTATTTTTGCTGTATTCAGACTAACCCGGCTACCCCTCTGGAACTTGTTTAAATTATGTCTCTAGCAATTTAAAATGCAACTGAACGCATCGGGAAACAAGCCTTGACAGGCTGGAGATAGACTTGTTATACAGTAGGTTCCCATTGTGCAGGGTAGTGCACAAACAGATCAGATATTTGATTTCATCATGGAAAACAAGTGATTAAAACTTACTTTAATTTTAGAATGGAAGCAGCTGATGAATAAGAAAGCAGGTCATTTCTCACCCTGTACTCCTTGGACCTAATTCATCACTGTTTTACTCCAGTTCTGCACACTGATTTCAGTGGAGTTACACCAGTGTAAAATTGCAGTAACTCAGTGGTGACTCAGGCACCATCATTTTTCTTTTACCAATGCAATATTCATTATATGTTTGCCCATACCATACACATGTATATTTATATAGTCTGCACAAGATTGAAATGAGTGTACATGGAATAGAAAATGTGTGTTAGGGTAAAATGGGACCTTTTAAGAAGGTTATTTTACTGATTCACCTGTTTTTAAGGTCCCCGCCTCCCTACCCCATGTTCCAGGAGACAATTATAATGCTAGTCTAATTCTTGTTGTTTGGAGTTTAGAGTCTTTGTTATTAAAAGGTGAAAACCAACAATACACCCCTTAAATGATAAAATCAATAAACAAAGTTCATGGGGGGTGAAGGGGAGGAGAGATGTCAAACATGTGCTTCCAGGGTTTCATTGCAGCCCTGATAATTAATAGGCTGCTCCTAGATGCACTCTAGTAACCCTCTGAATTCCTACGGTAACACTTATCCTTGTTAGTTGCTATTCAACAGATGAGGATTAAAGGGTTCTTTTAAAGGTAATTATAGCAATATATGATAACACCTAAGAGTGAGCTCCAAAGGACATTATAATATTAATCTCATATTTGGTCCAGATGGTTATCACTAAAAAGTAAGTTTTTAAAGTGCTGACTGAATTCTTGCAATGTGCACATTTACTAGACAATTAAAACTCATAGAGTACTTAGTCATCTTAATTTTACAGTACTTGTGAATACAATAACCTTCCACATCACAGAGTATTTGTGATTGTCTTGAATCTCTTCAAGGAAACTCAAGGGAGCGATAAAGTGGAGTGTTTATGTACTAACATACGTGGTTTGCACGGATTAAAGTGAATCTTTTGGGGTTTTTTCACCTGGATCTGGTTATCATTTTTATATGGTGGTCTAACACCATTGACTTTAAAGGAGTTACTCCTGATTTACACTGGCACAAAATAAGAGGAGGATCATTGTCTTATGCATGTGGCTGGACGGAATGGGAAAGCTCTCCTAGTTAGCGTATTTCATGAATGATCCCCTAATGTATCACTTTTAAAGAAACTGAAAGATTAAATTGAAAAAACTGAAAAATTGAAAAATTCCTGAGCACGAGTTTCAAATTTGTAATTTAATAGAGTTATATTAGTCATTTCATATTGTTCATATGCAGATGTTGCATGAATTCCAGGGAAATTATTTTTTGTTAGGTGCATCAAATAATATAGACTTTTTCTGATTCTTTTTGAAGACAAAGTGCAGTGGAGAAGCAAGCATTGATCACATCTGCCTCATTTTAGGGATTATCAGATTGAGATGTTAGCATCCCTTTTGCCAAACAATCCTACTGTTGTTTACAAAAACCTAAGAATTATAGTTAGTGCACAGTGCTGATGCCTCTGTTGGTGACTTGGAAGAAAACACGCAATGTGCTGTTAACTCAGTGGAAACCTGAATGCAGTGAGGTGTGCAGGTTTTATTAGGCTTCCTATGATTGATGCTGCTAATCCTGGGTTTGCCTATAAAAATGAGATGTTGCTTTCAACTTTATGGGAGGAAGCAGTTTTGGGTATATAAAGAACTCATTTTCATGACCTTGGATTTAGGTCCTGATGGTGGCATAGCATAAATAGGGGATAGGCTGAAATGATCCTCTCTAATTGGTGAGGTGGAACCAGGCAGGCATGGATGTTTCCAGCCATTCTGAAAACAGTGGCAGCCATTCAGGCTGTTAAGTGGAATCCACACGGCAGGTGTATTAACATCTAGTTTTCTGGGAAGTTATGACAGTATGAGGAAAGAGTGAGCAATATCTGACTACTTCCTTTTCCAGGTGGGTGGAGCCCTGGAAGGAGGCTGGCTGTTTTGAGAGTCTCTCCTGGACCACAGGTGGAAATTACAATTGGTGTCTGTGCAGCTCAAACTTGAATCTGAGAGCCTCAACTTCTCAGACCTAGGGGATAATTGATGCCTGCGGTCTCTCCCATACCACTTTCACGTACTATCCCTTTCTTGTGCAAATGAAAGCAACATGCTTTTCTTAGCTGTCTGCAATATAGAATAGATAATCCAGTATACAAAAGTCTCAATGAAAATATGGTCACTGAGAGAGAGAGACACGTTCTTATGGTTTTCTGACGTATCCACATCATCATATCCCTGTGTAAAACCTATTCTTATCGATGTCTTCTATTTGGCCAACAGATCACTATGGTTGGTTCAGGGACCAGCCTGGACTTGTGTGACCTTGGCTCAGTTCCTGCTCCACCAGAGACTTTCTGTCTGACATTGAGCATGTCACGGCGGGCTTGTCTATGTTGCATGGCAAAGGTGTTCTAGAGAAATGTGATTTGTAGTGTGCTAATGTGTTGCACTCTGATTGCCCCAGATAGACCCTACTGGTGTGCTCTGAAAGTTATCTAGTTCACCATAAAGGCTGCACAGGGCAGTCAGGGTTAAAACACTCTACAGACCACACACTCTAGAGTGCTTTGCTGGTGCCATGTAGACAAGCCCCAAATCTCCATGGGTCTCAGTTCCTTAATCTGTAAATTAGAGGTGTTACAGGAATAAACGTATTAAACATGGTGAGACTTTCAGATTCTACCATAATGGGGGCCTTATAAATGCTTGAGGCCTATAGACAATATATTCAAATTAGTCTATAAAATACTTCTCAAGCTTGTCATTCACTTAAAAAATAAACAGGTGCAATAAACATAAAGTTCTGCCTGTCTGCCAGATTCTCTAATTAGAGAGCCAGTTATGTGTGTAGTTGGGTATTCGTCTAGCCTTGCTTTCTCAGTTGCTTATTGTTGTATCACCATAGTTCCCTAAATACAGTGTTTGGCGCAATTGTGAGTGAATTGGTATGATTCGCTTAGCTAGTCAAATCATTTGACTGGCCCTTGTTTTATGAAATCTTTGATACAGTTGTGACGTTACTGTATCATATTAACTGTATTAATTAGTGAGACAACACGAAAGCTACATTTGCAAACTATTCTCAGGCATTTAAACTTGGAGTTTCCTTGTGGAGGCGCTCGGAGACTAAGATCGGCCTCTTTTACTGCTTTTTGCCCTGGTGTGACGCCGAAAGCTGTTACCTCTTTTCTTCAGATTAAAGCAATATTCTTAAAATTATTATTATTAAAAATACTGTTAATACAGAAATCATTCATTTTCATGCTGCCCAGGAATCTCACCGAGGTTCATTACAAACCGTTGAAAGCTTTTTAATATATGGTGGAAATAATTAAAATTTATAAAAATTAATTTAAAAGAAACCTTGCAACACTGCTTGTTAGGCAGCGAAATCAGTGGGAGTCCTTCTCGGGACTTCAGTGGGTACTGGACCAGCCTTACTGAGAGGGAAAAGAAACATTTAATGGCCACTTCCTCTCCAGTCTACCAGTAATTGATTCAGCAATTCAGTTAAGCTCGTGCTTAAAGTGAAATACCTATTTAAGGAGGATATTTTCAAAGGCACAAAGAATAGTGAGGCAACCAATTCCCAGTTAAAACCCGTGGGATCTGGGCACCCGACTTTCAGTGAAAATCTCCTCACTAAGTGCTTTGTTAAATGGAGTTGGATTTAAGCAGATGCTTAAGTGCTATGCTGAATCAGGGCCTAATACTCAACTGTCAGTGCAGATATGCAAAACTGGCTCCAAGTTACAAGACAGCTGAAGAAGGCACACTTCTTTTTCTTCTTCTTCAGCAGAAGAAGGCACTCTGGGGCAGTGGCATCTTTTTTTCTTCTTTCTTTTCCTCTCAGCTGTTTAACATGAATTTTTTTTGAATTATTCTTTAGATAATTTTGTCAGGCTATTCTTTTTGCTTCTCCTTCCCTTTCCCTCCCCTTTGTATTTTATACACCTCTGGCATTTTCATGACAGCACTTAGACCTCTTGTGGGCAGAGTTTACATTAATCCCAGAATTGTTTCAGGATAAGTATAGGGAAGAAAGAGCATTCGGCTATTGTAGTCATGTCAAAAGAGAGTTTATCCCATATATCCAAAAAAAGACATGGGCCTATAAGTCTTTTATTTATCTTTTTAAAGTCTTTGTTTGCAGACAGACAGACAAGCTGGAGCTACATGAGCTGTAATGGATTTTTTAAAAAGTGTGTTATAGAACATAACTGAGGGCCGCTGGTGTACTCAAGAGGCAGTCAGAAGCATAAAAAGTCTGCTGACAGGTTATGATTGTGATATATCTGAATACTTAACTTGAAGTTGTGATTTGTAGTCTGAAAAATAAATTTTTGGATCTCCAATTACGCTAATAGAAAGGAGCAAGCCGGTAGATCTGGGGTGGGAAGTATGCGAGGGAGAAGTAAGGATTTTCTGGCATGTGCCCCTTCCCTTGCAGCCTGTAAAAACCCTCTGCAAGCAGGCTTCAAAAACAGCACTCCCTGCGATGAGAGGCGAGGGGGTGTGTGTGGGAGAAACAGGACAGGAATGGAGCAGAGCTGGGAGGGAATACTCTCCGCTGCTCTGGAGACCTGTGGGATTTCTGATGGGAAATCCGTGCAGGAGGTTAGTTACGTTTTTATATGCCTATCTTCTCTCTGTAGCAAGAGATGGATGTAGTGATCAGATGCATAATGTGCAAATTCAGATACTAAAGAGTTAAGTCTAGGATTGCTATCTTGTAACTGGATCCCTTATTCCCAGAAAGACTTCTTCCAGGCCTTTGACAGTACAATGGAGGGAAAAGCCATTTGAAGTAGTAGCTGGGGATCTGAAGAGGAGAAAGCAGCTCCAAATCTGTACATTGTGAAGTTTTTGAACTAGTTTTCCCCCAGGATAATGGAACATTTGGCGTTGTTCATTTTCTGTGCCTAATATTCATCTTAGTTGTTTTTTTATTTGAGGCCTCCTCCATTGTAAATATGAAGCTACTGTTCATGTCTAAACTACTTACAGGGCACATGAAGTATTTAGTTTAGACAATACTTCCGTTCATTCTAAAAGCAGAGTCCCTCTAAAACTAAAGATTATAGCTGCTGACTTTCCCTCATTTATATGATGATGACATTTTAAAAAATTGCATATCTGACATTTTTATAGAGTCATGAAGAATTAAAGGAATGGATCAGAAATGAGGAGCTGTGTCAGGGAAAAGTATATTTTGCTATTTAAAAATTGTGATAGTGAAAAATAAGTTTATCACATCAGTGAATTGTATCTGTCCACTGTTCTTTTGCTTTTCAAGTACCTAGTGACATCCTGATGTTCCATATTTGTACATTGTTTGCACTGTAGGAATCTGGAAAGGAGAAAAAAATCATTGTTTAGATTTTCATCATTTAAAGTAAGGTTATGCTGACAACTCCTCCAGGCAGAGCTATTTTTGGACACAATGAACTCCAAGATTGGTTTCTTGAGTCTGCTGAGTCCGCTGCCTTTCTAAAAAAAACCCACCGTTCTGTGGTCAGAAATATTTAGGTCCAAACTTTTTAATATGGATTGTGGAGCTGCATACCCTTTATAATGTACAGTTTAGGACAACTGAAAAGTACATTCCTTTCCATTATTATAGGCAGCATTTTAAACCTTCTTTTCAAATTCCCTCCATAGAGAACAACGAATTGTGACAACTAGAATTTATCTGAGACCAATCATTTAAGCTCATTTGAAAGCATTTGTTTACCCGAGGCTCCATTCTGTTATATAACAAAGATTGCGTGCAAGAAGAACTTCCGCAGATCTTTCTCCGTTTTTCTTTTGGCAAAGAAATGTTGTTTTGTTAGTTTATATCATAGAAACCATTTTTTTTTTAGTAATATATGTGTCCTCCTTCAACCCCAAGCCTACCCTCTTAAAACGCTGTTCCCATAATACCTATAAAAAAACTTGACAAAGATAGGCTGCTGATGTTCTGATACCTCTACCTACCATGTTGATCGATACTGTTACAATGTTTCCCTGTACTCCCCCATCTATCAGACTCATTCCATCAATTGTCCCATCTCTTACATTTCTATTGTAAACACTTTGGGGCTGTCTTTTTGTTCTGTGTCTACTGCACCTAGCACTTGGCCATGAATAGTGTTCATTGGCACTACAGTAATGTTACAACTAGATTTGCTCCGATCCCTCAGACAAAGACAAGCGTCTCTATCAAGCATTCTTCAAACTACTGTACTCACCTGCGGAAGTGAAGAAACAGAGCCAGATAGGTACCCAGAAGTCAACTACTACAGGACAAGCCCAACATGGAAAACAACAGAACATCACTGGTCATCACCTACAGCCCCCATGTCAAACCTCTGCACAACATCATCAAGTAACTACAGCCTATCCTGCGAGACAATCCCTCACTCTCTCAAGCCTTCGGAGACAGACCTCTTCTCGCTTATGTACAGCCCCCCTATCTTAAGCAGATATTCACCAGCAACTACAGACCATACAATAGGAATGCTAACGCAGGCACCTACCCCTGCAACAGACCCTCTTCCAAACTCTGCCCACTTATCTACTCAAATAATGCCATCATAGGACCTAACCAAACTGGGTGCTCTATCAGAGGTTCATTCACCTGCCCACCCACCGATGTGATATGTCATCGTCTGCCAACAGTGCCCCTCTGCCTTATACATTGGCCAAACTGGACTGTGTCTGTGCAAAAGAATAAATGGACACAAATCAGATATCAAGAATGGTAACATTCAAAAACCGGTAAGGGAACACTTCAACCGCCCTGCACATTCTGTGAAAGACATGACAGTTACAGTACTTCAACAGAAACACTTTAAAACAAGATTCCAGCATGAAACTGCAGAGTTAGAATTCACATGCAAATTTAAAACCATTATATTGGGTATGAATAGAGATTTGGGCTGGCTCAGCCCATTACCAAAGGTGATGCCCCCCTCTTTTAACATTCTCACCTTTGTATCTGTTTTTCCACACTGTTTGAATCAAAACAACTTGTTTGGTTTGCTGTAAAAGACTGAACTCACCTTGTGACTTACCCTTCTCTCTCTTTTTTTTTTACCTGACATGCTACAGCTTCCATTTCATGCATCTGATGAAGTGGGATTACACCCACGAAAGCTCACGTGATAGATAAATATTTGTCTTTAAAAGTGCTACAGGACTCCTTGTTTGTTTCTACTATCTTATAGTTAATTTACAACTTTATAGCATAAGAGCATCAGAATGGTCATACTGGGTCGGACCAATGGGTCACTTCCCCAATATCCTGTCTCTCAGCAGTGGCCAATGCTACATGCTTTAAAGGGTGTGAAGAGAGCAGGGCAATCAATAAGTGATCCATTCAGTTCAATATCTGGCAGTCAAAAACCTAGACATACCCAAATTGTGTTGCATCTCTGATCATCTTAACTAATAGCTGTTGATGGACCTATCCTACATGAAGTTATCTAATTCAGTGTCTCCTGGCAATGGGTTCCAACGGTTGGTTATAACTTGTGTGAAGAAGTACTTCCTTTTATTTATTTTTATCAGATTGTATATCTTTTTATTGATGTGAATTTTAGCACATGGGATGTAATTCCCTTATTGCAGGGGGATAGCATATGGATTCAGCAGGAGAGCTGGTAAAAATAAGGGGGAAATTTTCATAAAAACATTTTTATCTGCCTCCCCATCCCCCCCGGATGATACTAGAATGTTTGAGTCCAATATGAAGCTGGACAAAACACAGGGTGAATCATGAAAATGTACGGTAATTGAAATCTTTCCAATGTGAGGAGGTTCAATTTTGAAATGCATCAAAATTTCTACCAGCTGTATGACTCACCATTTTTATCCTATTTAAGCAGGATTTCTTTCTTCGTAGATACTTGTATAACATTCCTTACCATAGTACCTCTCCATTATTAATTATCTTTACCTTCAGAACACCCCTTTTGAGATTGAGAGATACTCTTTCCATTTTATAGATTCAAAGAGGACATGCTGAGTAGTTTAAATGACTTGCCCAATGTCATAGGAGAACTGTGCGTGGCTAAGCCAGGAGTTGAACCCAAGTCTTTTTAAGTTTCAGTCCAGTGGTCTGTTTTATAGACCATCCTTCCTACCCTGTGTACCACTTACTACCATATAACTGGCTGTGAGGCTGATCTTTAAAAGCACCTCAAAGATAGATTGATTCACTTGTAGTTGTGAGTGCTCCTCACTTTTCAGGGTCAGCCCAAGCAGTTCCAGCTCCTGCAACCAAGAAACTTCATTAATGAGGGAGAAAGAGAACACTCCAGGGAAGCCAATGTGCTGTTCCGATGAGATAGCTGTGAAAGTTTGTGGAATGGATACACTGACATCTGCTTTCAGGTTGCAGATGTTCAACAAGTGATAAACTACTCTCATGATCAGGCTGTTGTTTTATATTTGTGTCTGTGCTCTCGTTCTCCATCACTAGTCAGCAGTTGGGTGATAACTGTGAGTCATTAATGCAAGTTCTCTGTCGTATTCAGTACATTCGTATAATACGAGGACATTGCATTTGGATATTTTCAAGCCAGAGCAGGATAAGTGTGGCCTTACTGCCCTCCCCATGCTCCACCGCTATCTTTCCAATCAGCTAGATCTTATCAGGAGGAATAACCAAATTACATTGTGATCATTAAATGACCTTTTCTATCTTCAGTTCATCTAATAGTTATAAAATTCAGTCATATTCAGGCATTTACGGCCAGATGGCTAAATGCTGCCCTTAGATAAAGGCTCCCACTTAGGGACACAAATTGACTCAGGATCTGAGAAACAGTGATTCACATACTATTAAAAGTTCATCTGTTTTCTGCACAAAATGTCCCTGTCCTGTATTTGACTGGTAGGACGAAAAAGAAGCCAACTATCTATCTTTAAAATAATAATAATAATTAACCTTTATACCATACTACTTTTATTGGGGCACGAAAAGGGTGATAGAGCCAAATTCTTTAGCTCTTAAATGAGCAGATAGTTCATTGAAGACAACTGGAGATTTCCTTAATTAAGGATCCACACGATTTAGTTAATAGATTTTTTGTGACTTTTTGGGGTTGTGTAGACTGTAATGAAACAAAGTACATTTTGGTGGTGCTAAAACTAATGAAATAAAGAAACAGAGTCTATAGCATTGAGTTTTCATTCACTTTAGCAGCGCTTGCTGCATTTGGAGAGAATTGCAATAACGGATGTGTTTTTAAATACCTGGCTGCTGACAAGAAGTGAATTATGTAAGAAACCAAAGCTTGCTGGAGAAGAAAGGTTAGATCATTTAGAATGCGTGTACATAGCTAACTTTAACTTTGTTAGATTTAAACAAAATCATACCTCTGCTTTGTATTTTGGAGCAATGGAAAAGGGTATCCTGTACTTACAATTAGCAGATGCAACAGGAAGGTCAAGCCGGTAAGGCTCACTGCTTGTGGTTCTGGGAATTGTGACATATAGTTAAAATCAAAATGCAGGATTGAATGGGAGTGCTTCAAAATGGGCTTCTGAGCCCATTCTTCATCCTTAAGAAGCCGCCTCAGAGGGAGATCTGAGTAGCTGCAATGAGAGCAAAAATAGGAATAAAATGTGTAATTGTACATGTCAGATTAGGCCAAAATCCTTGCGAAACTGTACAAGGGTGTCTCCAAACACTCTTACAGTCAAAGGAAGTAAAAAGTCAGGTATTCAAAATAATTTATGGCAATATTATTTATTCCGTTTAGATTTACGTAATGGAAAGAAAAGAAAAGATCAGAAATTCTAGGCATTCATTCATTAGATGTCAAGGATGCGTAAGGAGCAGGTGTATAATGTCAATGCTGGTAGGTGAAAAATAAAAAGAATCGTATACAGACAATGGCTGGGGGGGTTTGCCCTTAAAGAGATAGAAACAGGTCTCTGGTCTGTGGTTACATTTTCAAAGTGCCTATGTCCCATTCACAAGAATCCAATACGTTTTGGCTGGAAAGTGGGTGGGGAGGAAACCGAAAGTGTTCCCTTTAATTTAAAATTTGAAATTAATATATATTAAATATAACACGTTTTATCGTTACTAATACTGTTGCTCAGGTACAGAACAAGCCGAAAATTTTGGGATATATGAGAAAGAGAAACAGAAAGGTGGGGAGGAGGCATTTTGGCACGAGAACTGAAATCCACGTCTTATCCCAACTTTAAACTGGTATACAGTCCTTCTAAAATTGTGTTTTTATTGTGTAATTTTACAACATAATATGTTGATATAATTGCACTCTGCTACATGCAATGTGTAAAAGCAACCTTGTTATGAATTGTTCAATACACAAATTAGGAAACCACCAACAGAGAAGAAATACATTGCCCCATACACACTGCATACTGAGTATTCTTGGAATGGGGCCGAGAAGGGGTGAAGTGTGAGCACACAGCAAAAATAGGAAACAGACTACTACGGCACATGTCCACTGCTGGACAGCTCTCAGCGATCATCAGAGGTTCTTCTAATGGTGGATTACCTATTAGTACTACAAAAAGAAAGATATACCAGCCCCAACAGATGCCAGATGTGGTTCTAATACGGAGCAAAAGGGGATGTGAAAAAATGGATTGTTCCTTTAAAAATGCATTCTCGCTTCTTAAACAATAAGCACTTATTTATAATTTTCAGTGCCATGGAAATTCATTGTTAGGAGAATGGCAAGCTTAGTCAAAAGAAATCGGAATACAAAAATGTATAATTTACCAGCCAGCAACTATTCTAAGCACTTTGATCCTGCAACATAGAGATTAAGAAAAAGTACCTCTACCCTATGTAAATTGTATTCTGCTTTATTATAGCATCAGTTAAGAAATATACTGCTTGTCTAAATAAACCTATTCATAAGACTAAATCTGCTAGATAATTCCCCTCTGACCCATTTGCTGTTCATTAACTAGCTCATGTAGTTCATCTTAAGGTTTGAAGCTCACTTGTTGGAGGGGAAGGGTTAGAATTTAGTTCTCTGCTTTAATCTCTTAAACTTTTTTCAACATTTGTTTAATTTTGTCTATCTTAGCTCCTAATTTCAGCACGTTGCCCTTTTATTTCCAGTTATTTTAGCTCTGAACATGGCCTGGTGAGTACAAAGACAAGTTGCCCAGATTTTATTGTATATCAGGTATTCCTCTGATTTAACTGAGATTAATGTCTGGCCCAAAATTTCTACCTCTGCTTTGAAATTTTATCCTTCCTTTTGCATTTTATTGGTGGACTTCCTGTATGGATGATTCTTGAGAACTTGGGGGTAGAAGAAAATAAAAGGGCTCTGTGGGTTTCCTTGACAGTGGAGATGTGAATCTGGGCATGAAAATATAGTTCAGTTTTTCCCCTTCCTGTCAGAACTCTAAAGAGGACTTGAGTAGATATCTCTACAATTATATAAAACGTGAGTAAAAGAAGTGCTGCTGTATGTAAAATGTATTGAACGTAAAAGGTACCAGAACATTGCCTGAGGCTATCTTTCTTCCTTGGAAGTTCTGGAGAAAGGTAGCATTTAAAGTTGAAGACACTCTTGGTTGACTTAGAGATTAGTAAGCATCCTGAAATGAGGAAGGAAATGTCAAAGGACATGGTTTTTAGGGAAATCTCCCTTATGTCTCCAGATTTAGATTGCTGCAAATGTGAATCACATGTAGACTGTATGAGAGAGATTTGATCAAATGTAGTGCAGCAGCTGTTGCTGTGGCAGACTGAGCATCGATATTGGCATCTGTGGCCATGGCAGGGAGGTGATGGATGCTTGCAGCTCTGCTTTGGGGCAGGGTGATGATAGCTCTTGGACCGAAAACAAATGGCACAGTGGTGGACCTTGTGGCACTGAGGTTTTGGCCCTGGTAGACAGAGACAGGCAACTGGCTGATATTGCTTGGCATCAATGATGGCTTTACATTGGCTCTCCCAGTTTAGCATCACATGTGGTGTATCTTGCCCGTATTTGTTGATTCTTTGCCCTTTGTGGTCCATCACCTCTGCAGACACACACAGGGAAGCCTGTACTCTGGGTCCACTTATTACTTCTGTCCATTGTATAAACCCGACATGCAGACAGAGATTTCTTTGCTTCCAAAAGCTGAATTAAAAATATGGTTTAAAGTAAGATGGTGCAGAGTGCAGCCTGCCCAGCCAATGATGATAAACTCTTTGACTTCAGTGTGCGTTTAAGAAACTCGGCACTTCATAAGATGAGCTCCTTAGTTAATTTGCATTTACATCTGGATGCCATTCCAGCCTCGTTGGCTTTGATTTCTTCCCCATACAAATCCATTGCTTGTCACATATTAGTTTTGAGTCCTCATGATGCAAGATAAAGATGGAATCTTTGCCTACACGGTAGGAAATGAGAGAATTCTATGAAAATTGGTGAAGACACCAATATACCGCAGACCCGGGCATGCTGTTAGCAAATGAAATCAGAGACTTTACTGTGAATCTTTTGGGCTTTTTTCTTTTTATATACATCTGCTCTTTATACATCAGTGCATAATTTACAGCAGGGGTGCCTAACCGGTGGCTTGCATGCCATACATGGCCCCCCAGAGCATTTCATAAGGCCCGTGGCTTCCTTCAACACACAATGGCCAATTCGCTAGCATTTTGTCATGTTTACGTCACTTTAGTTTAAACAAGTGTATAAAAAGGCAACACTGTACATAGAAACAATCTAAATCCATACAAAGGAAGCTGAATGTAAAATATAATTCACTACAGGTGACTTTAAATCTCATTGAAGTATGTAGAATCTGTTGGCCCATACAAGGTTGTGCTTCAGTTTATGTGGTCCTCCTAAGATTGGGCACCTCGGGTTTACAGGATGTGTTTGCTCCATTATTGATGAGTGGAAATTAGGCCTGGTTAAAAGAAATTCAATTTTTGTGAAAACTTTTCCAAGGAACTTCAAATTTTGAAAAATTTTGGCCAACTTTGGTAGTTGTCACAACTTTTCTAAAAAGGCGCCTTTTGTTTTGAGGTTTCTTGCTCCCACCTAATCATTTCCTGTATGTATGGAACAACATTGGGAGTGCTAATGTCTGCCGGAGCCATAATCTCCTGCTATTCTTCCTGGGACAGCAGGGCTGTGCTATGCCCTTAGTCAAGGCTGCAGTATATATTTACCTTTGGAAACATACCTGCCCAAGCTCAGCCCATGCACAGCCTCTGGACAAACATTCTTTGTATAACCTGAGTTCCTCCTTTTCTTGTGTGGGTGGTTTGAGCACACATTACTATGGATCAAACCCTTCATTAAATATTGGATTGTATGACTTTTTGCCCATTGGCAATGACAAGCACATTATGTTCAGTGCCCCTTAAAACTGATTTAAAGTGACTTAAAACCTGATCTCGATATCAAAGATGAAATAATGAAACTAAAATGACTCAGGAAAATGAATCGAGACACAATTTTTCAGCTTCCCCATTTGCACATGACAGTAAGTGGTAAGTGACAGTTTTCTGTTTGATTTATTTTACAAAAGGGAATTGTCTTTGAGTGCTATTGTGCTTGGTGCTTTATTAAGACACCCTTAATGAGGTCTGAATCATTTTGAAAACACATTCATTTGCTGACCCTTTTTGAAGGAGCCAGGCCATTTGAAATGTTTGTCAGTCAACAATGAATGACTTACAGAATTCTTTGGCTTCCTTAGAGGGGTTTCTGCATTACCATCAATTTCATACACAATAGATAGTTAATGAGCAAATGGGGAAAAACGATTCAGATAATTTCTTATAATACAATTGAAAAGCGATGAGAGATCCAACTGCTGTTAAGAACTGCTGGAAGGAAAGGATTGCACTTTTGTAGACTGTTGCACAAAAAGTAAACATAAAGATATTGCTACTTTGGCAGTATCTTTTGAATGTTGAATCTCTCTGCTTGTATGTTAAAGTCTCGTAAATACATTCCCTTTATAGTCTGAGAATTCCTTCTTTGAGGTAAAGATGAATCTGTATTTGTTTGATCTAGTTCATGTTTAAAGTGATTAACATATATTCAGAGTAATGAAATTCTCTTCAAACGCTTTGGTGCATCTTTGTCATGATAAAGGGCTGATAATAGCTTCCTATTGATGGCTGCAAAATCAGAGCTCCTATGAATTTAAGGGACTCAAAGTCATGCTTGTGGACTGATCTTGTATGTGGAAAGGGTTTTTTGCCTTGAAATCTCGATTATTGCATTTAGGATCCGAGGCTGCAGCTCCTTACTGCAGGGCTCGACAAAATTGGTTCCCAGCTAAGCACCAGCAGTTTTATTTTTGATTGCCAGAGGGTGTTCCTCCGCTGCATTTCTGCAGTGGAGCTAGGAGCCAGGTCACAAAACTCAGTCGTTCTGGCAACTGGATTTTGTCGAGCCCTCCCTTACTTAGACAAAGCTCTTGTTCACTTCAAGGAATGCAGGATTATTCCTTTACTGGACATGGTCTTAGAACACCTTCTCTGGAGGGAAACCTGGTTGGGAGTTATGAATATGGGGAGAACGCTGCTTAGCATTATTCTCACAGGTTCTCTGTGGAGGTCTGGTTCTGTAACCTACGAAGCAGTAGATTACTGTGTGGGGAAGAGAGTAGGATTGATATGAATGTACAAACATTTGCTCTCCATGATCTAACCTCTAATCCCCAGTGAGGAAAGTTCCATAGGGTAGAAACCTGCATGGGAGTTTATGGGAACCATGTTGCCATTGAGACAACGGAAGGTCTGGTTGTAGCAGAACAAAGGCATTAACCCTCTGCATCAGTGGCTCTTTTTTCTCCATTGGATACTTTGAAGTTCCTAGGTTTGGGAACCATTTTCATAGGAAGGATGAAGGGGAATCTAACAAACTGTCCTGGGTACTTTATATGGTCCCCATCACCGTGGGGTGTGTCAGTTTTTAGTGCATTTATCCTCACAGTGCCCGATACGGAAAGGCTGGTATCCTCATTTTTCAGTCATGGGAGTTTAGGCACAGAAAGACTGTGACGTCCCAAGGTTTTCACAGGATATTTGTGCTTGAGCAGGTGCTCTGAGTTAGAAGTTAGTCAGACTATTTTCTTCTCTCAGGAACCCTGCCACCCCAACATCACAGGGAGACTGTGAATGCAAATCCGTGGAATTTCCTTGCTCATGACTGAATGCAGGATGGAGCCATATGGGGAAAATCAGCCCCATCTCGTTTTAGGATAGCATTTCAAATGAGAGCTTTATCAACAGCATGCTTTATCTATGTGTAACCAAAGGTTTACTTGGAGGCAGCTGTAAATGTACAGCCACCAACTGGAAGGGCCTCTTCTAAGAGACCATTAATGTAAAGGAAGATATATTTTCTATTCCAAATTTCTAATTTTCATACTGAGGGGAAAAAATGACTCTCGGCTTGTTGGCCTGCGTTTCAAATTGGGCTGTGATCACTATTGTATTTGGCTTCATTCATCATTACTTCATCCCTTGCATCAAAAAAATTCCTGTGTGCGCCAAGTGTTGAGCTAAATGTTAGTCTGTCATCATTGGCAAGCCAACTTCTATTTTGATAAAAAGTCTATCAAAGTAAGTGGCAAGCTGTTTTGTGTCCATTTTGAGTGCACTGTCACATGGTTATAAAGCAGTGCAGTGCATTTAAACCAGTTCTTTCATTGCATTTTAAATGCCCTTAATATATTAAAGACAAACGGGCCGGTTTTTTGTCATCTGTTATCCCTCGATTCCAGGGGGAAAAGTCATTGAGGCTTAAGATGGCTGAAAAGTCCAATTTGTGCTGTAGAGGATTTTCTGCATATGTAACAAGTGGTTGCTTAGAGAGCTATTGCTGGATGGGACACTGTACACTTTTCCTCCTGCTCTGCTGTTTCTCAGCCTCTTGAGCAAGGTGATTCTCTTCAAAAGAGATTGAGGCTTGATGTGTGATACGATGTCATTGCAGCCTACTGCCAGCCAGAGCCTCCCAGTTCATGGGATCAGTGCCTCCCTCCCTTTCGGGGTGTCCTTGTAACGTATCTTCTGTCCCTTGTGGGTCCTCTTACTATGACTATGTTGAGAAAAGAGGACATGCTTTGGAAGTCGAGTATCGGGCACAATGACAAATCCTGGGAAGTTGTCGTGTCCACACTGCTGAGGTTAGCTGCAAAGAGAACGCTGGCATTGGGGCAATGATCTTTCTATCTGATATGCAGCATCTTTCTAAGGCAGCGCTGTTGGTACCATTCCAAATGCTTAAGATGGCTTCAGTATGTCACCCGTGTCTTGCACTCATAAAAAAGAGTGGGGATGACTACAGCCTTCTAGTCTAGGCTTTTAGTTTTCATCCACAAATCTCTGTCGATGAAGATACGACAGAGAAACTTGTTGAAGGATCCATCAGCACAATGGATCCTACATTGATATCGGGACTGGGCATCTGGGAGAGGTGGCTACCAAGGTAATGGAAATTCTCAACATTTCCTAAAGGTTCACCACGATGACAGTTTGTGTGAGAAGGGAGGCAACCTGTGCTGAGGCAGGCTGGTGTAGCAACTTAGTCTTCCCAATGTTAAGGGCAGGTCCAACTTTATGATTAACACATAAGAAAAGATGTAGAGTGGATTGCAAGTCAGCTTCAGTGTGCGCGAAGGTAGCCCAGTCGTCAGCATACTGAAGGTCAGTAATAACAGTCTGGTGACTTTAGTTTTGCAACGAAGACTCCGCAGGTTGAAGAACTGGCCATCAATGTGATTCTCTGTCCGAGTTAGAAGAAAGGAGGTCACGAATAAGAATCAAGATTACAGCAAAACACATGGAAAAAAGGGCTGGGCCAGTAACATAGCCAGTACGGATGGTGCAAAGGTCCATCTCCAACCCATTACAGAGGACGGTAGCAGTCCTTCCTTCATGAAGTAGCCTGAGAACACAAATGAACGTCAATGGACAGCTGAACCTAGATAGCACCTTTTAAAAATCCTTTCCGACTGATGGAATCAAAAATCTTAGGTCGGTAAATGCCATAAACAGTGGCTGGTGGTGTTCTCTACACTTCTCTTGGTCTGTCATGCCAGAAATACCATGTTAGTAATGTCCATGTTGTGATGCACCCGAGACAAAAGAACTGAAACTCTACCTATGCCAAAGTGGCCATTGTTAGGTACAAGGCAAGAGAGAAGAGCAATTACTTCTGTAACTGAATTTTCTGCTTGCACCTTGAAATTCCAGACTTCATATGTTAAAAATTTTTAGAGGCAGATCCTCAATCGATTTCAATGAAGCCATGGCAATTTAGAGGAACTGGGGAAGAAAACAGTCTTTTAAAAGAAGATTGTCACCTATATGTTCATAAGGTCTGTGGGTTTTTCAGAAGCTTTTGCCATTAGCCTTACTCTGCACCTATTCAAGTCAATGGAATTTCCATTGACTTCAGAGAGATTAATTAAGCCAATGCTGAGCATTTTTAAAAAACCCACCCACAATGTTTTTGTCTCATCTGCTGTGTAATATCTCTTTAAATGATTGGTCATTTCTTTGTCTACCTAGTGGAAAGAACTCCCAAATGAGACTCATGAAACCCATGTCCTTTTCCTGGCTCTGCTTATGTCCTACTGGCTGACCTTGGGCAAGTCTCTTCGCTTCTCTGTGCCTTAGTTTACCCATCTGAAAAAATGATGATATTGATACTGAGTTTCGTGCAGTGCTTTGAGATCTGCTGAAGAAAAATGCTAAATAAGAGCCAGTTGGTTTTATGATTTTGATATTCTGTCTGTGGCCTTCTCCATTTTGCTGAAATTATTTTTCTTTTGCTAGACTGTGCTATTTACAGTAATCTGTTTTTCCTTGTTTTCTGCCACTTGTAGTTCAAACCATTAATAAATTTCGCTACAGAGGGTTATACAAAAGAAACACTCTATCAGTTTCTCTTGATGAATAATTTTCTGTTCTTTTCTGACTGAGTATATTCCATTTTTCGTGTTCTCAGCTTCTGAAATAGTTGTACATTTTTATAGTTGGATATTTCTCATTGCCTAAATCAAACACTGGTTATATCAAATGAGAAATCTGTTGGAACTGTGTTTACTTATTTTCTACTATCATTTACACTGTTCCTAACTTAAGTTCCTTTGCACCAAATTTATGGAACCTGAAATGGATTTATTGTAGGTTTGGAAAAATAGCTTTGACTTTAAATTAAGATTTGAATGGAATGGAGAGAAGTATGATCCATTGTTTTTTATGTTGCCCAGTGCAGATGACACTGGATTGGGAGTCAGGAATCTGTAATAGTATTCTTGGATCTGCCATTGACCTACTGTGTGATGGGCAAGTCATTTCACCTCACTTTCATCTTATACTCCTTGTCTTGTTTATTTATATTGAAAGTTCTCCAGTTATCTGTCTGCACAGTGCTTTACACAATAGGGTGGAGGTTGGGTGGGTCTTAGGCACTATTGTAATACAAATACAAATAATAACCAATATCAAAATTAGTTGCTTTTCTAAAACTTGTGCTCTACATCAGGCATAGGTAATGAATTCTGGGAATTCCTATGGCCTGTGTTAAGCAGAAAGTCAGACCAGATGAGTGCAAGGGTTCCTTCTGACCTTAAAGTCTATGAATCTACAATGAGCTTCTACTTGTCCCATCATCATTAGAAAACAGAACAAATCTTTAATCTTATTGGAACCCAGAGTGCGCTGAAAGGAAGGAGCCTCTCAGAACACACTGATCATGTCATTCTCCCTTGAGTTCTTAACCCCTCACTTATTAAAAGGTTGGTTGTCTTCTAAATATTGGTCCCAGTTCTATTTCCACTGAACCTAATGGCAAACCTCCCATCGTCTGCAATGGGATGCAAGAGTGTAGGCCCTTTGGCATGTAACATTTACCATGCTATAAAAAATTGTTATAAAAATGCTTAAGACTTCTTTGAGACTAAATTGTTCTCTGAAAGAAACACTCTAGCTCCAAGGGTTATAGGCTTGATTCAGAAATCACTGGGTGAAATTCTATGGCTTATGGGAGCAGACTATGAATATATTCTGATAGTGCCAATGGGGATAACCAAAAATGAGTCTCCGTTGCGTTAGGCATTGTACAAACACAGAGTAGTAGACAGTCTGTGCCCCAATGAGCTTACATTGTAAAGCTAGATCATAATGGTCCCTTCTGACCTTAAAATCTGAGTTCATGAATTATTTACAAATCCTTGGCTTTACATGGGAACATCCACTGAGACACAGTACACCAGTAATCTACTATTAGAGGGAAGCCTGTTAGTAACATTCAGAAAAATTCCCTTCACTCTCTTTTCTTAGCTGGAACCTGAAGTCCTTTATTGAAACCCTTGGAATTTTTGCTTGTGTATATATACTGCATGATAAGGACCTAAATTTCACTAACTTCCCCATGTCCCTCTATAAGTTTTTGTATAGGTTATTCAGCATTTTCTTTTGGCAGTGTTATAGCTGGAGGTGGGAGGAAGGGAATCAAATGGAAATGTTGACTTTTCCTTTACCAAAAACTCGAAAAATAAACATTTTTCTGTTTTCAGCAACAAAAAACCAGAAATATTTGGACCAATTGAAAATGTTTGTGCAAAATAGACACTTTCCACAAAAAACATTTGCTTTGTCAAAAATCCAATTTTAAAAACAATTTTTAATTTAATTTTTAAAACAAAATTTTAATGGAAAAGTTTAATCATTTCGACTACACCTAAGCATGAACGACATATGGCGGCCTGCTGTTTGAATTTGAGCCAGCAAACTTTGAAGCACTTTGACATTCCCTTTGTTTCCCAAAGTCTGAATAAAGTTGACAACTATTTGTGATTATCAACATAATCTGTAATGAACTTTCCTCGCAAAATAATACGAAAGGTAAACGTTCTGACAAAAAACTACGCCAGACATTTGGCTTTGGATAAGTTGCTTCAGGGAAAATGCTTCATTGAAATTGTTTTCAAGTGAAAAAAGTCATTATGAGAGGAATTTCATTATTATAGAAAAGGCTATAATGGGTTTATATATGATGGTGGAAGATGGTATCTTTCATTTTAGCTTCTCTTAATGCACTGGTGACTTTAGCATTTCAGCTAAATGCCAAAAAAGATACATGTTATGAACTTTGACATCTTTATTCCTGCAGCTTATTATACTGGCATATTATTTATTGAGCAAGTGCCATTGAGCACAGCAGATGATTCAAAGTGATTTCTTTTCTATTTGAATTTTAAAAAAAATCAGCTTGCCCTTTGATTCCTCTTTGACTCTCTTTTGCTTGCAGTTTGCTCTTCTAATTCCTCACCTTTTGCCTCCTATTCTTGTTACAACCTTATTAGCATTTGTTAAAATTGCTCTTGGTTGCCCTTTAAATTTTAAAATAATGTTGTTAAATAACTCAGGACAAATCTTTGGGTCTAGTTCATATGACTGTCAAATCATTTTGTAAGGGACAGGTCAGCTTAGTTCTATCATGTCTCAACAGCTTTCGTATTTTTACTACTCTGAGTGTTTCACTGTGCTCTTATGGCTAGGCATAAAATAATTTACGATGATAAATCAAAGACATTATCTTCTTTATGGTTTGTGTGGAGGGCTGTCTATTACAAATCAAATGAAATGGGAATGCTAGTAGCCTTGTCAGTCAGCGTAGTCTTTCTTCATTTCGAGCCACATTTGCCATTTATTTTCTAGCAAACTCCCCAGTGATTGTAGTGGGGGAGTTCTACTTTAAAACAGTTGCGTAGTTTGCCCCTGTATCCTTTGAATCCTTTACCCATGGAATGGAAATTCAGCTACCCAAGTATTTTATTCAGTAACACAATTTGACAATGACAAGGTTCATAACTAAATGCATAGGATCTGATCCTGCTTTAATACCTATTTTACACCATCATAACTTCATTGGCATGAGTGACTTGACTCCTGTTTTAGGTAAAGTGTAGGTGGGAAGAGAATTGGAGCTTGTGACTGCAGAATCAACATTGGATCAGGGCAGGAGAGAGTTAATGGCCTGACAATGCTCTGGGTTGAGGCTGGTCCCACTCAGCAACACCTGCCAGCAATATTGAGCTACAGAATATAAAAAAGGAATTGGGTCTCAGACTGAGACTGCTTAGATGTCTTTTACCTCCATGTAGTATATGTTAGTTGCATCTGAGGCTGGGAAGAAATCTTGGCCTGGGTTTTTTCCAATATGTGTGGACCATGTGTTAGGGAGGTCGTAGGGCCTTTTTATGTGGGAATCTGGCAGACTCCTCTTCTACTGTTGCTAAAGTTGCTATGATTAGATAATTATTGGGGGGTCTTCAGCCCCCTTCATCTACATAGCATTAAAGCAGAGGGCTTGGTGTGACTTCTCTGCAAAGTGAGAAACCCAATGTTGGGCTGATGGCTTTTTCATTGGTCTTCCACCAGATTCTGAGTGGCTCTGGAGGGTGTATTCTGCAATCTCCTCTTTGTGCGGTTAAGGTGGGCTAAGAGCAGGGCTGGTGGTAGAAGGTCAGAGCCAAGGTTGGAATGGGTAGGACAGGGCAAGATTATTCTGCCTTGTGCCTGGAATTCTTGTCAGCAAGCCTGACACTGTGTTGCAGGATATCTCAAAGATAATAGATGACTTCAGGGAACTCAAAAAACATGAAGAAGAATTATGTCTAAGGGATCATTTTCTCTGTCCCACAAGTAAAGGAAGACAGAAAACAGAAAATTCTGGATGTCAGCTGCAGGCTAAGTATATGGTTTTGGGTAGAGGATTTCGTTTTTGTGCAACTTGGTCCACTTTCTGTGAGGAGAGTTGGCTTTATAGTTTGGCTGTACTTGGGCTCTACTTCAACAGAAGGGGGACCATTTTCATCAGGGACAGGCTGGCTAGAGAAGTCAGGAGGGGATTCAACCAGTAGCAAAAGGGGAGGATAAAAAGAGGGAAGATAGGAGCACTCAGCACAAAAATTGAATTGTTGAGAACAAAATTAATCAGGAACCGAAGGACATGTAGAGGAGTCATTTCTGAATTGCCTGTATGCAAAAGCTAGAAGCGTGGGTAAGGGGGGGAGAAAACCAAACTAGAATGGTCCTCTCTGACCTTGGAATCTCTGAACTGAGGAGAAAGAAGGGATTTTTGTGTTCTACTCAGTGACCCTTGAAACAGTTATCTTATTTAAGGTTTAGTCTCAAAGAATAGAAATAACGAAGAGAGTAATTGGGAACCAGGTGCAGTAAATATCTAGTAATATATGTTTTATTTTTTTAAAGAAAAAAGTTAGTCTAGTAGCGAGGGAAAAATATGGCAAAATGAGGTAAGAAATACCTTGAAGAAGGGGGTCCAGTCATTAATCTTGTTTCAACCAGAGAAAAGGACCGAGTTCAGCCCTAAACTGCTTCATTTGCCTTTAGCAAACACTAGATAACCAGAAGTGGCATCACATGTTTTTTATACACTATAGTAAACAAAATCTCTAGTTGTTTCTTTTCCTTACACCTCTTGAGTCATGCCATGGTGGGGAAGTATCTCCCAGGCCTAGCCCTGATGTGAGTATATGGCTAATACTTAACAATCGTTTGTGCGTAGACGCTTGTGTTTGTATTTTGCAGCCAATACTACTTAGCTTTTGGACTAATGAAGGAATGTTTATGTGGAAACTGAGTGGTGGTTAACCTTGGGAAAATTATTTCAAACAACACATTTGTTCTGACCTCGTATGGAATAATTGAACTTCTCTAGGAGCTCAGAGGTCTGAAGATGGTGGAATAATGGCACCTTTCTTGTCCCTAAAGAAGGGGCTTGAAAGGTGTGAGGAATCAGAATTTGGCCCACGCATCTATAGTAGGCAGCAGAAATGAGTTACAATCACTGTGTTAAAGGTCTTCCATAAACTAATTAACGAGTGCAATCAGCGCTCTATAACTCTAATGTCTAAAGACTTAGAGGCACTCTTGCTGATGAGCACTTAATCACATGAGCATTTCCAATGTGATCTAAAGGGATTATGTCTGAAAGTAAGCATTCATGAATACAACTGAAGGCTTTTCATTGTGACCTGTAGGTTCTATTTGTGGGTTAACCTTAAAATACATGTAATAAATCTCTGCTTATTAACCTTCGGCTCTCATTTGACAAAATGACATCAGTTCCTTTTAATATGATACATTGATAGATTCTTTAACATGCTTGGCCCCACGTCTCATGTCTGGTAAATCTCCAAGGAGATAAAATGAAAAGGATCTTAAAAGAGATGAAGATGGCAAAAGACCATGAGTATTCAGAGACAGGCTAAAAGGACAAAGATGCCGAGAGAAAGATCAGGGAAATGAGAGAGGGAACAAGCACATTAAATAGAGAATTAATAAAAGAAAAGTGAAAAAGCTAAATTTAATCATTTAAACTTAGCTGTCATCCATTCATTCTGTCTGTTACCTAGCCAATGGTACCTGTTTATGCCAATAAACTTCTCTCAGCTGCTTTTCTGTTGCACCAATTTTTGCGTGTTCAGTGAATGGATGGAATTTCAGGATAAACCAAGAGACATGTTTTTGAAAGTACTGTCCTTTAGCTTACTCTTCCATTTTTGTGAAATTTTGCCCTTGATCTTTCATCCTTTGAGAACCAAAGTATTTTTGGTGGAGCTAAACCAGTTTGGCAGGTAAGTAAATAACTTTTGGTCGAGGATTGGCTTCTGAGGCTGAGCACTGATTTTATTCTTATGTCTGCCTCTTTCCACAACTGCCTGCTTGTCAGACAGTCCCATATACATCAGGCTTCCTTTTTCTTTGTTAGAGCATCAACAAACACCGGATGATAAGGCCTTTTATCTTTTGCAACCTCTGGGGCATCCAGTACATTTTGAATAAGATCCTTTGTTGTATCAAGTGAAGCCGGAGGGTGTCTGAGTTGGCCGCCAAAGAAAGAATAATTTGCTGCAGTTAGAGAGTAATTACAGGAATTCAAAGAAATGTGAGCCTTTCTTCTAGATAGATTTGGTTAAAAAAATGTTGAAATGGCTCAAAGAACACCAGACCTCCATTTCACTGAACTCCTCTTCTTCCCCTTCCTTTTCTCCCAATTCATGTGCCGCTTCTGCTATTTTATTACTGTAATACATACCCGAACATGTTCCATCTATAGTACTGCCTGCTTTTGTATTATCTGGTCTCGCAGCTCTAACAAGTTGTAAAATTGTGTAATTACATAATTTATTGGTGATCTCACAAAGCATGTGATATTTGGAAACATACAGCCTATGAGTCATTTACCAGTTTGCTTTCTTCATTATCCAGTTCTTTTATGAAAATCAGTAAAAAAAACTTAATTAAAAAATATCAGCCCTTTAGATAATATGTGAGCACCTCAGTCATATTTCTTTGCTTTGTCCAAATACCAGTCTCCAATTAGCAATTCTTTTTTGCCCAAAGCAGGTAAGTTTATCCCACTGCTATTTACACTCACAGATACAAAGGGGGAGGTCTCATTACAGCACTGGGTTCTGATTTGCAGATGTGCTGAGCGCCCAGAGGTCCACGTTGAGTGACTTGGAACTGTAGATGCTGAGCATCTTTGAAAATTAGACTCTTGATGATCAAATCATGTGAGGTCTGTGGCAGAGTTGGGGGAAAAGTTGCTCCCCGGTAACACGTCTGTTCTCTCCTCTGAATCCAGAGAGAGAAAATTTGGGGCCCTTTCATGCTGTTTCCCTCCCTCTGCATCCTTCCAGCTATTGAAATTAAGGGCTTGTCTTCACTGATGGCAGCATATTTGTTTTCATTAGTTTGAAATTTCTGATTGATGTCCCTCACTTAAAATCCTAAAAGGGTATAAACTAGCATATTGTGGCTACTGGTCAGAACTTTAGACATCTCAGCATTCTGTCTTGTGCTATCTTAATATCTAGGGCTACTCTTGGTTAGCAACCTAGCCTTACGATTTTTTGAGCCTTATGCCTTAGTTAGGGATAATCTGCCCTGTATCACTGTCACGCACCTGGTGAAGATGCAGTACGCTGATGGGAGAGAGCTCTCTTGTCATTCGAGAGAGGGGGTAGCTATGTCAATGGGACACGCTCTCCTGCCGACATAGCATTTCCCGTACCAGCGCAGACGTTGGCGTAACTCGTGTTGCTCAAGGGAATGCCTCTTTCACACTCCTGAGTGACTAAGTTCTATCGACTAAGTGGTAGTGTGTGCAAGCTCTTAGTTCAGCGACGGCAGTGCTTTTTTTCTGCCGGAACGCACCGGAACGGCGTTCCGGCACCTTTTTTTCCCCGCCGGTGCTCCCTCCCAGCTGTGCAGGCTGGGCCGGGCTGGGGAGATTTAAATCTCCCGCCCTGAGCATGCGCAGTTACAGCGTGCTCAGGGCGGGAGCGGACTGGCCGGCAGCAGCTCTGCCGGCCGTCCCTGCAGGTCCCAGCCTCCGGCCAGGTAAGGGGGCTGGAGGGAGGCCTGGAGAGGGGTGGGGGTGGGGAC
>ML685834.1:3763395-3808546 GCA_007922175.1 Pelusios castaneus
TTCCTTTTTCTTTCTCTTCTTTTCTTCTCTTCCTTCCTTTTTCTTTCCTTCTTTCTCTCCTTTGCTTTCCTTTTTCTTTCCTTCTTTCTCTTCCTTCTTTCTCTTTTTTCCTTATTTGTCTTCCTTTTTCTTTCCTTTTTTCTTTCTCTTCTTTCCTTCCTCTTCCTTCTTTCTCTTCCTTCTTTTTTCTTTTTCTTTCCTCTTCCTTCCTTCCTCTTCCTGTTTCCTCTTCTTTCCTTCTTTCTCTCTTTGCTTCCTTCCTTCCTTCCTTTCTCTTCCTTCTTTTTCTTTCTCTCTTTCTTTGCTTCCTTCCTCTTTCTTCTTTCTCTTCCTTCTTTTTTCTTTTTTTTCTTTTTCTTCCTTCTATCTTTTTTCTTTCTCCCTTCCTTTTTCTGTCCTTCTTTCTCTCCTTTGCTTTCCTTTTTCTGTCCTTTCTCTCCTTTGCTTTCCTTTTTCTGTCCTTCTTTCTTTCTTTTAAAAAAACTTTTAGAAAATTAATTTTAAATAAAAACCTTTCTAAAAATTAAATTTCAATTCAAAATTCATTCAAATTCAATTAAACACAATTAATTAATTCTATTTACAATTACTTTAACTTCAATTAATGCCTATAATTTCTGTCGTGTGAGTTTGCACAAAAATTTTATTCAGAAAAAGTTTTGCACACGGCTTGAAAATTTTGCACACAAGCCGCCAAACCTTAGAGGGAACATCAGTATTGTTAAATCAATGTTTGCAGTTCAAAGCAAAAGAGAGGAAATGTTCATGTTGTGATTTGTATGTTTCCATAATTATAGTGGTTTTGGTTTGGAGTGAGGCGGATGAGAAGACGTAAGTTTCTTGCTTGCAGGTTAGCTGTTCTCAGTTGTTGGGATTTTTCTCCACTTGTTTTGGTGGTTGAGCTTTCACCAAGCTGTGACCTAAACAGATGTTTCTCTGGGAGCTTATACCATGCTGTGAATTCTTAGATGCTAAATAGGAAGTAATTAGCACTGATTCATGCTTGTAAGCGTTGTTTGACAGTTCAGTCTACAAACTGTGCTTTTGTGTGATTTTTGTGTAAGTGGTGCTTAGGCATATTTAATAAGGTCAGCTATAATGTGTGTTTGAAAACTGGATAAATTGATCCAGGAAAACATTTTTGATTGCATGAATAATAGTTACTGCGCATGCTAAAAATGCAATAAATTATAATGTAAATGATATAAATCCTGTTGAGCTCAAGAGACATTTTTACATTAATTAACTTAGTCTCATCTTTCTGAATGAGTGTTCTGATTAGAGAGACACTAGAGAGAGCAAGGAGAGGAGCACACTGTCATTGGAGGAAATACAGCTACCGAAATCCTAGTGCCAAATCCTGCTCACCTTGTGCTAATAAAGTTATTGGGAATACTCACATAATTAGGACAGGGTCAAATGGCTATGACCGTATCTGAGAAGAGAGTGCAAGACTGGATCCCAAATAGTTTCTGTACATGCAGTCAAAATCTGCTGTCTTTATGCAGGCAGAATTGCCTGTAAATAAATACAGGATTAAGAAAAAGTCAATGCTGCAGTTTTCACAAGAAAACAAAAGAGGAGTCTTGTGCCACCTTAAAGACTAACAAATGTATTTGAGTCGTAAGCTTTTGTGGGCTACAACCCTTTTCTTCAGATGCATGTTGTGGAAACTAGTTTCCTGTGCAAAGAAGGGTGAGTCACATTATCATATGGAGGAGGTCAATTCAAACAGTGTGGATATGCCGATTCACAACAGTTGATTAGATTGAAGGTGAGAATGTTTAAAGAGGGAAAGATACTTTTTGTAGTGAGCTAGTCACTTCCAGTCCTTATTCAGACCCAGTCTGATAATGTCAAGTTTGCATATGAATTCCAGCTCTGGAGTTCCACCCTGAAGTCTGTTTCTGAAGTTTTTTTGCTGAAGTATGGTAACTTTCATGTCTGTTGCTGAGTGTCCAGGGAGATTGAGGTACTCTCCTGCTGGTTTTTGAATGTTACCATTCTGGATGTCTGATTTGTGTCCATTTATTCTTTTGTGTAGAGGCAGTCCCATTTGCCCCAGGCCAGGGGCATTGTTGGCACATGATGGCATATATCACCATGGATCAAATCCCAAACTGACTTCAAAGGAGCTATGCCAGTTTACATCAGCTAAGGATTTGGCCCACTGTGCTTTATTGTATTCACAAATGCACTAGTGCAAATCTGGAGTAATTCCATTAACGTCAATGTGTTTACTCTGAATTTACAACAGTGTACCTATGGTTCAATTCTACATGGTGCTGGGTGCCTTCAAATCCCATGGAAGAACTTAATCCAATGAGTTATATTCTGATCTGAGAATTTAAAAACTTGTTAGAATTTGTCCAGATATCTTTGCAATTAAAGGGCCGAATCTTGATCTGTACCTAAAAAGTGTATAGCATGCCCTAAAGATCACTCTTATTTGTACCAGTTCATAAGCCATTCTACTAGCCAGATATTGCTAGGGCCAGACCCTCTTTCTGTAGTCCACACCCATTACACAGGTTGTCAGGCAGCATAGAAGACCATGTTTCCCTAGTCTGCTTATTAGAATGGAATGTGGGACTTTGTCAAAAAAAAACTTACTAAAATGCTAACATAAAATTGCTTGGGGGAAAGCTGCAGCCATTCTGATTGTTCTGCTGGAGACCAGCTCCATCCATAGATACGAGACCAGAAGGGAACATCTAGCATGACCTCCTACATAACGAAAACCATAGAACTTCTCCAGAATAATTCGTAATGCAGATCTTTTGGATAGACATCCAACCTTCATTTAAAAATGGCTAGTGATAGAGACTCCACCATAGCCCTTGGTAAATTGTTTACATGGTTACCGACTGTCACTTTTAAAAATGATTTCTAATAATAATTTCTTATTTCTAATCTGAGTACTTGTTCATTAACAAAACCTGGGCTATTGTTGAACAATATTCTCTGTGACATCACTGTAATGTGCAATCCAGAGGATATCCTTCTCACAGACTATAGGTTTGTTTCATGAGTCTTTGATATCTGAGCAGTAGCACCGGTTAAAGTGCCAGGGCCGTAACAAATAGGGATGAGCCTTGCTTCCTGCTGCTTTTCCTCCTTCCAGAGTCTTGGAATCTCCCACACTTCAAGCAGGAAGCCTCAGCAGAGACTCCCATCCTCATCAATTCATGGACCCTGTAGTTCTGTTTCTCCTTTTCCGTGGCTACTCCCGCAAGCCTCCTTAAAGAGGAGGTTCAGAGTTCCAAGGAAAAGTCAGCATAACCTACAATCACCTTTACCTTCCATCCCTTACTTGCATTTCTTACTGCTCTTTTCTCACATTCTTTTAGTATGTGAAACTAACTTTAGAGTCCTTAGGCTCAGGACTGGGGAACTGGAAATGAGGTGTAAGCACGTAGGGGTGGGAGAGTGGAATTCAGTTTGACAAATGGGTGTGGGTGTAAGGATCCCCAGGGAGAGTCTCCGGGCACAATCGAGTAGAGGCATTGCATCACTGGTATAAATAGCATTGTAGATGGTGAGACACAGTTTAGGCGAGTAGAGTAGCATGCCTTGGACACCTGAACACTGAGACCATATACCCTTCACCTCTCTCCCAAGCAATGGCTTCCATGTCCACGCTGCTATTGCTAGTGACGTCCTATCCTGCTGCCAGTCGAGTGCTGGAGCCTTTCCTGCTAAAGGGAAAGACTCTTGCTGGGGGAGGCAGTGGAGAAAAACTTCGGCAGCTCACCCCTACTGGAGCCTTTCCCCACAACCTTCCCCTTTCCATGGTGTTTCCTCGTTGCCAGGAAAGGCTGGCTTTCTCTGCCAAATGTGTTGCTACACATTTCAGTGACAAGTGTAGAGAGAGCCTACCTTTCACTGTGGTGTTTAGTTAAATGTGTGTGATGCTGAGGGGTGAATCCAGACCAGTGTAGAGTTGTTACCTCTTACCATGGAGTCCTTATGTGCTTTACTACTACACTTCTCTGCCTGGCCTGCTCGCAGTCAGCAATAAGCATGCATGCTGTGTATGTATTGAATCCAAAGCCCTGGATCAAGAGCCTGCCTGCAGTTCCACACACACAATTCACTGGTCTCCATCAGCTTTGGTTAACACCTAATCAAGTGAACCACACTCTCGCTAGCTCCGAATTTCCCCATAACACGTGTTTTGAAATGTCTGGTCCTGTCCTGGTACAATCAGAGGAATGTTGAACTTCAACTCTTCTATGAAGAGTCAAGTTCCAAAGGGGGAGCTGTGTTAGTCTATTGCAGAAAAACAAGAGAGTCCTGTGGCACTTTTAAAGACTAACAGAATCCCAACAGGTTGTTTTAGATGGAATTACCAGATGGTTCGGTTGAAGTCAGAAATGGGTGCAAGAGAAATAAAGATAAAAGACTTTCTGGTAACTAAAACTTAACAAGTTGCCTTGGTTCAAAGTAAAAGTCTCACTGCGTATTTGCTTCAAGATGGCTGGCTGAGTTCCTGGGCCAGGATCCATCATCCAAAGTCAAAGGGCTGGTACCTTTGTCATCATAAGTGAAAGACAGATCACATGGGATTCTATATCCTCTTTTATAGTTCATTGAATCTTTTAAGTGGATTCTTCTGAAGAAGACCTCCAGGCATCCAGCTGGGAGGAAGGCAACGTAGAGATTGGCTTTAGAAAATGGCCTGCTGCTTTGTCTCCTGCTGGGTTGTCTTCAAAAATGCAAATAATTTAGTTCCTGACCCTTCTTGCACAACTGAATGAATATCGAACATCTGATTGTCAATCTCCTTTCTTGTTGTGATACGGTGAGCTTTGCTTTCACCCTTGTTAGCTTGATGAGTCTGTTATACATTCTTGTTGTCTTTCAAAGTATTGTGGAAGTGACTCTCGGGTGGGGAATACCACATTCCTTCATCTAGGATGGGGTAACTCCTGCTCGGCTGGTAAAACACATTTTAAGAATTGTAATTTCAGTTATGTCCATAACTTTGAATCAGTTAATTGTGCCAGTACATTATGTGGTGATATTAATAAACAGTGAGTTAAGTGCTTCTCATAGGTATGCTCCAGGACATTTATCAGATACATTTCATGGTGTTAGAAGAATTGGAGTACACTGTAACTGGGTAGTCCAGCTGAAATTCATTACCAGTTATCAGGGAGTCCCTTGGGCTGTTCTTAACGACCCAAAGTGTTGTGTAGAAATTGCCTAATTTGTAATCTACACAACACCGTTAAGCACAGACTTACCTAACTTAGTCCAACATAGACACCGTTACTGATTTAGGGGCTGAGTAGATTGACATTTCCTTAGGGAGTGAAGAAAGAAGAATGAATAAAATAGTTAGAACTGAAGTAAGCAGGTAGGCAGAGAAACGGATCTGTGTTGTGTTGCTCTCCAGAAAAATTATTCCCTTAATGGAACAGAAGAGACAACAGCTTCTGCCTTTGAGTAGTAGCAGATGAAGAGAAAAACCCTTTACTGAGCTGGTGGAGTTAAGGGACTGAAAACAAAATTGCAGATTGGGAGGCAAAAATAGGTTCCCTTAATTTTTAGGCCTTTTTTCCTTTGTTGTTTTTCATCTAAACTGCCTGTGGATTTTGCAAAGAGCTGCTGGCACAGCTGCTTCAGGCTTTTTGAGACAGTTGAACATTTCACATCACATCAGCAGGGGTAAAACCAGAGCCTTCTTCCTGGACTGCCCGCCACTCCACGCCTATTCTGTTACAAGAGGTACATTGAAAGTTAATTCCTGACTGTTCACATCTACCCAATTCTAGTTCGGATCCAAGTTCTGCCCTGTTCTATGACCTATACATCTCATTGGCTTCAAAGACCTGATGTAAATTCTGAAGATATAACTAAGGGTAAAGCTTTGCCCCATATAAATATTTTCTCTATCCTCATGTTAACTAAAGCCTTTTCTATACTGAAAATCCTGCGTCGATTCCCTATGGATCAATGCAGCGGAATAGATTGAGCTGCCAGTGTAGGTAGACCCACTCAATTGATCCTGGAAGCATTCTCCGGTCAACTCATTAACTCCACACCTCCAAATGGAGTAACGCTGCGTCGACGGGAGACAGCGCAGCCTGCAGATTGCGTCTCTCCCGTTGACTCAGCCCCGCAGTGTATACTAGGCCTTTGTGACTGCAAATCTTTCTTTGCTTCGACTAGTATATTTTCCTGTGCTAAAAAAATGATCCTAGAGTAAAGCTGTAAAAATAGATCTAAAGTCAGGCTTCTAAATGCCACAGTGCCTGTCTAGTACCAATTCTCAGTGGCGTACACAGCACACTTCATTCAGGTAGATTGCTTAAATTTTATTACCTCTGGCAGTTCTTTATTTCACTGCTGATTAGATGACCTATGAGCAGTGTAGCGTGTCACCCTTGAATTGGAGAAGAATTGGTGCTGCCTGCTGAGCTGGGTTGGATTGTTGGGAAGTATGAGTGTCTGCTAAATATTTGACAGAGATTAATAAAGTGCAAAGTTCCTTAAAGAGATTCAATGACAAATGGCAGGTGTTTTTTTCTGTTGTTGTTTTTCAAAACTACAGAGAGACGTTGTAAAGCTTTATATACAAATCGGCACAAGGTTATCAGATAAGTGCATCTTCTTGTGACGAATTTAGATTGCCTGTGTGATTGTTTAGGTTCAATAAGTTGAGGCTAGGGGCTGCAATCCTCTGGGTGACATCATGCATGATCCCATTGAAGTTGAGAGCTTTAAGCACATGCATTGAAGCGAACAGACACCCCCCTCCCCAGTATGATGCTTTATTTCTTCTCATATAACATTTTGAATATCTGTGCACATCACAATATTTTATTTTCCTTTTTCTAAGACACAGTCCCTCGGTGCTTTGGGCGGGGGGGGAGTGTCTTGGAAAAAGGAAAGTAAACTATGTTTTGCAGCATGAATAATTGCTGATTGGTTTGAAATAACGCTTTGCACAGACAGTCTCCCATGTTACTGTGTTACACACCAAGTAATTGGAATGAACCGTACAAAGACTGGCTTGAGCTGTGTGGCCCTTCCAGATCTGTCTAGTAACAGCACTCAGTGCAATCATATGAAACAATGGGAACGTGTTGCATTACATATTGTCAATGTGCCCCCAAATAATACAATGTACCCCAAAAGACACAGAATGTAGCATACATTTTATAAAACATTGTTTAATATCTCTATCAGCCTGCAATTCCTACACTTCCTAGGGAGTACTAATAATGAGACAGTCCAGTTCATATTTTATCCAAAAATTCATGTTCTTTATCAGTAACACAAAGGGAGATGATTGCTACAATGCAAATCATTGTATATGGTTTTTTCTGAGCTTGATGATTAAATGTTGTTCTCAACGCATTGTACAATCCTACATTTCAATACCCAACCCTACGCTTTTAGAAATATTCATCTTGGGAGTCTAAGAGTAGAGAAACTCTTAAAGTACGAGCACAAACATCAACCCCTTAAAATGGATTTTCTGTTCGTCCTTCTATCTAATCAATAATCATCAAGGGATAGGTTCTCTCTTATACCTGTGCTCTCCTCTGTGCAAGTGGGAGGTGTGGCTTTAGGGTGTCTCTTATAACTCTGGTCCTATGAGACAGATCTGGCCCCAGCAATGTTTAGAGCAGCTGACAACCAGTGGTGTAAGTTTTTAATGGCTTCTTCTCCAGGGGAGGATTGGTGCTTCAAATTTGACACGTCCCCTCAATCTCTTGCATGCACCTTAATCCAGGGGTAAAGAGTAGGCAAAAGCACAGGACCCAAATCTAACTCATCTATCCTAGCAGGGAGTTCCCACACACCAGAGAAATTCTCTGACAGCAACTTGTTGTGTTTCCAGGCAAGAAAGTGATCCTTAGTTTGGACCTTTAAAATATAGTTAATTATCTCAGTTACAACAAACAGCATACCAATAATTTCTTGCAAATAACTTTAGTACTCATCACCATAGAATCAGAAATAACAATAAAACAGTTGGCACACAGTTCTGCTCTTCTGTAAATCATGATTTATTTATAAAGCTGAGCAGGAAGTGATTTCTTCCCCCATGAAATAGTTGAGTGAAGATTTTTTTTTTTTTAAAAATTGAAATATTAAGTGACAATAAATCTAACTTTTTTTAGGCAAATATGGGAATTTTCTGCAAACTTTTCTTTAACCCAAAATCCCTTTTCCATTGAAAAGCATTTTAACTGAATGCTTTGGGCCAGCTTTACTTATTTAATCTATATCAGGGGTGTCAAAATCATTTGCTATTGCGGGCCGAATTTGATTTAAATGTACTTCAAGTGGGCCATATGTACTGTAAATCGAAATACTACAGCACTCTTGCGGCATCGCTGAGTGCTGTGTGTGTGAGACTGTGCTCCATGATATCCATCTCTGTCTCTGTTAGGGCTTGTGCACACTATGGCCTTATTGCACAGTAAGGAGCTTTACCTTTGAGAGCGCACACACGACAACCTTGTTTGTTGCGCAGCAACATCCCTCTTGCTGCCCAACAGGTAAACCACCTAAATGAGCGTGGTTAGGCGTACCACGGAACAGCTGTTCCGCGGTAGAGCCAATGTGCACGCTTGCTGCGCTTTTGACAGCCTCTGGAAATGTCCCAGAGTGCCAATCGAGGCCACTCTGGGACACCGGAGTTCTCATACTTGTCAATTTCACTGCTCTAGCAGAGCAGTGAAATTGACAAGTAGCGGATCTCCTGCCACAGGAGCTCCGCTGCCGTTGGACCCCCTGCCCGAGCATCAGGCAGTGGGGCTCAAGCCGCCAGGGCTTGGTGGCTCCCAAGACTGGGCTTCTCGGGTCCCGAGCGGCAGCTGCAGCTGCTCAGGACCCGAGCAGCTGCGGTTGCCGCTAGGGACCAAGGAGCCCCGGGGGGCAGCTGCTGCTGCTCGGGACCCGAGAAGCCCTGGCAGCTGCTTTAATGCTGCCATCCCGGCTTCTCAGGTCCTGAGCCCTGCGATTGCCGCTAGGGACCCGAGAATCCTTGAGCCCCGCTGCCAACCGAAAGGCTGGCTCCTGCAGTGCATGGTGGGCCACGTGCCCACCATGCACTGCTCCTTCTAATGAAAATTCAAAGGAGCGTGTGAATGCTTCTTTTCGTTAGGAGTGCTGTGTGGACACGGCAAAGTGTTATATTTATAGCGCTTTGCTTGTCCCGCAACAACTTATTGCGGGACAAGTCTGTAGTGTGTACATGGCCTGAGGGAGAGCGTGTGGTCTCAGAGCGCAGTCTCACATAGCCAGTGCTCCATGACGTCACAAAGCCTGACACTCTCGAAGCTTTGGGAGTGCTGGGTATGTGAGACGGTACTCTTTCTCTCTCTGTTAGGGAGAGAGCGTGTTCCTGCCAAGTGCAGTCATGGGCCAGATGGAAGAGGTTCGCAGTCCTGGTGTATAGTTTTAAGACTATAAAATCATTTTAAACTTCTGGTCAAGTATGACCATGTCATAATATATAACTCAATGTTTGTATTGGGATGAAAAATTTGATTAACCAAGGAAGTTTTGATATGCTCCTGCAACAATAGACTTGTTTGTTGATTAATTCTTCTCTCTTCTCCACCAGTCTCCCATCATTTTCAAACAGTTGCGTAATGTGTGACCTCATTCATAGCACTCTGCAGGTTGAGTGCTGACATTGTTTAATGAAATGAAAAGTAGTATCCTGAGCAGTTTTGTAAAAAAAAAAGTAACGTTGTAGAAAGATTGCAGATTTTATGTCCAGAGAATTGTAAGTCTGTTAGAGTCATTTCATACAAATGCCTCTTTCTTTAGATTATTTCTAATATTGGTCTCATACCACAGATTCCCTAGTGGATTAGGTTTATATAGATTTGCTTTGAGACTAACTGGCTGTGATAGACAATTTTTAACCTTCAGATCCAGAAAGGATACCTTAAGAAGTAATCCTCTATTTTCTTGTGTTGTATGCTTTGCGATGTTAGTTTTTTCTATGCTGTCACAGAGTGCCAATTAAACTGGAGTTCAAGGTACCTACATTCTTGATTTGACCCTGAAACTTTTGCAGTTTAATCAGGATCCACTGGATGGACAGAAACTCTTCTTTCTTCTTATGGCTATATGTAGCTACAGTATTGAAAATGTTGTGATAAAAATCTCAGAAAATGCTTGTATTGCAGTTAAAAGCATTTCCAGGAAAACGGCATAATGCTAATCTAAAGAACAGATAATCTTCTTTCAGAAAGGACCGTACTGTAAATCTCTTATCCACCAGGTTATATGTTGCTTTATATTTCTTTTCTGTTATGTATATAAATGATATGTTGGTGTATGAAAGAAAACTAACTTTTATAAATAATTTTAACTGGTGGGACTTTAAAAAGTACCATTTTTGGTATGATATAAAACCCAGAGGGATTCTGGTTTAGATTTTGCTCTTTCTAACGTAAGGTTTGTAAAATCAAAATTCACTGTGTAATAAAGAGTTTGAAGGATATACAGCTGATCCTTAAATGAGAGGAAATGGTATTACTCTGTTAGAGGAGGAGAAAGTTAAGATTTTCAGGGGGCAAAAAATCAGAAGGAGTTAGTGGAGGCAAATAGGAAAATAAGAAGGGAATATACAGATATATTGGTGATAAAATAGTAATAGAGACATCATTTAATCTCACTAATAAAGGGAAATGAAACCAGTGTTTCTAAAATGGTTTGAGTTTCTGAACTGCTTTTTAAAATTCAGCATCTAAAACAAAAATAAGGAAAAGCGGTACTGAAGCTAAGTACTAATGAAAATTTTGTAAAAATAGTTATAAAATGCAAGTAAGAAACATAAGAGATTCCTTGGGGAATCTGTCCATGCAAATTAGCATGCCCAGTTAACACATACATCACAGGATATTAAGAAAATGAAGTAATAAACTGAGGAAGGCTCCAATTTAGGAAAGAATCCTGTTCAAGAAAGCATTTAAGTATATGCTTAAACCCCATTCAAGACAATGGGATTAAAATAAAGTTTAATGTTTAAAGTAAAGTATTTAAGTGCATTCTTGACTCTGCAGCTAACCCTCTGGTCATCACTCTTCATAAAAGGCATAGAAAACTTGGGCGGTACCAGTGGAATGAAAAAAGCAAATGTAGGGATTAAATTCAGAAATAGTTAGAAAAATAATCCACAAAGTCTGGAGCAGATTCTGGTAAAATAGTAGCTATAGTTGGTGAAAGTGCTGTTTTCCATTCGGTCTTCTGATGACCATTTTCCTTCCTCTGAGACATTTCCCTAGCCATTAAAATCTGTGTCTGTGTCACATCCAGGATAGATGACCACAAAACGTTCTACCTGGGGCTGACCCTGGACACCATAGGAAATCTTCGTGCAGCAGCCCAGCGACTAATTAATCCAGTACACAAACATATATCACACTGTTGATCAGTGCCCTACGCTGGCTCCCAGTATGATACCAAACTTGCTTCAACACTAGTCTCCTTCTTCAAAGCCCTCAAAGAAAATAGCTGCTAGAACTGGCTGAAGTGTTCCAAGCAATATATTTTGTCACGAAAAACTGGCCTCTTCTTACAAACAAAATTTTTCATGCAAAATTGTGAACATTTTGGAGGAGTTGTGCCTCGGCTTTTTGCAAAACCTTTTATCGAGAGCATTGTAAAAACTGTTTTCCGTTTTTCTGTTTACTGAGAACTTGGGTTTTAATACATTAGTAAATCGTAGGCGACTATTTTGATAACATTTTAAAGCATGTTTTTGAGAAACGTTCCTACATCTTTTTCCTAATGCTTTTCTGGACACCAGGTTTTTTCACTTTTCCACAGCTGTATCACCTGTCTCTCTAGCAGTCTCCAAATCCCACCCATCATGCTCTGCTCAACAGAGATGCTGTGGCTGGCAGTCTTGCATATAACATGATGGCGAGGAGCAGGGCATTCTCAGCAGCTGTCCCGCTGCTGAATTACTCCTTGCCTCCAGTGATCCGACTGAGTTTGAGTCTAATCACATTTAGGGCACAGTACAAGACATGTACCTTGCGCAGGCCTTGGCCTGTAAAACAAACTATAAAATAGCAAAGCGTTATTTCTTCCTCTTTCCCCCTATAATGAGTCTTGGGTCTAATCTTATAGAATGCCTCTCATCATCAGGAGAGACAGAGAATGGAGTCCTGCTTGGCAAGAAAGTTGCTTTTACTAGTATTGTAATTCACAGGTTCCCAGCCTGTGGACTGTGGACCACTGGTGGTCCAGGGGGAGGGGGGGAGTGAATGTAATAATACTATAATCACATGTACCTCTTATGTATAAAATTTGATGTTACATTATTATTCCCAATTTGCTTCACAAACACCCTTGTGTAAATATAACATTCTCTGAATTTTAGTAGTTGCATTTTCGCATGACGTCACTGTGAACCAACACTCTTTGCAGATTTCGTGGTTAGAGTGTGGTCTGCAAAAGCTTTCAATGATGATGTAGTGGTTCACATAAAGAAAACCGCTGCAGCTAGATACTAGTGAAATTCCTAGCTCGGCAGACAGATAAGCTTCAATAATGTATGTGATTCAGTGTCCTGCAAAATCTACTAGAAAAATCCATTCAAAATGGCTGGGGCAAAACACTGTGCCACATGGTTTGGAATCGGGGAAGTATCATGTCAAGAGCCCCAGAAACTGATGTTAGATCCATGTTGTCTTTCTTAAAGATGTCCAGATGGAGAAAGAGCATACTAATTAAATTCACCCATGATAATGAGCAGGAAGGAATTGTGAATATTATTGAGACCATGGATATAATAAATAAGGACCTCAAGAAGTTTGAACTACAGGCAGGGAATAACAAACTCAAATCCATCTTTGACAAATGCCTGTGAATTCATCTGGGGAAGAATAATCCGAAGTGTAGTAATCCCTTGGGAGTTGTATGAAAAGCCATAGTGCTAAGAGAGACGCAGAGGTACTACTGGTTAGCAAAGGAGATATGAGAAATGACAGCAATAAAAGCCAATGCAGTTGTAGGTTAGATATAATCTGTTAGAGGTCAAAGAAGTGATCACGCTACTCAATAGTTCACTGAGAACACTGACGCAGTTGTAACTAAAAACCTGAATGGGGAAGAAAAATTGGAGGGCATTCAGGAAAGAGCAATAAAAAATTAAAAGGGGGCTGATGGGCTTTAATTAAGAGGAAAGATTAAAAAGTAAATGTGTATAGTTTGTCCAGAAAATGGCTACAGGAGTATAGCTGTCTAGCAGCTTTGGAAAGGTGTAAATCACAAAGAGGAGAGATTTATTTAAGCTAGATCAGGAAAACATAATTAGAAGTAAAAGGATGAAATTAAACAAAGGAAAAACCAGACTAAATATTCATTATTCTAAAATCTATCAAACTGCAGAATTGGCTTCTAAGAGCAAAGTTCCGTCCCTTGAGTCATTTAAAATGGGACTGTAGGGAACCTTGAATAATTAAGGTACTTTAGGGAACAATCTTGTATTGCTAGGGAATAAAAGAGAAGATCTATTAGGTCTTTTCTGTCTTCAATTTCTTTGATTACTACTTCATTGCCATTCCAATCAGGGATCAAGTGTGTGTTTTAACTTAGCTATGTAGCACACACAATGGATTCTTTTATGTCTTTCTAATTTTGCAATAGAGATAATAGGCATCATTTCCACTGATGTCTCTTGAGGTGCATTGGTGAACTTAAATGCAAGGGCAGAACTTAGACCAGTGATACAAGCATACACCAGTGTCTTCAAGAAAGCTAATGGCTACTTGCTGGGATCGCTGAAGGCTCTTGAAGATGAACATACCCAGTGCTGATGATGGAGATGAAGCCCTTGCTCCTGTTAGACTCCTTTCTGTTTGTTAGGTGCACTTTGAGTCCTTCTTCTTTTCTTTCCTTCTCTCTGAGTCCCTCTGGGCTCATTTCCACTCTGCACAGGGAGCTATACTGAAGCCCTATTTACTGTCATGGTCTACTGAGGATGTTTTGTTCCTTTCTCACCAGGGCTTTTTTTTAATCATAGCAATTTTGTCATGGTTTATGGCCTTTCTTACTTTTTTTCTTTCTTTCACTCGATCTCCTGGAAAGAGAAGAGTAAGGGTTGAGGGTCAGTAGAAACATGCTTGATGCTGGGTTCATCAATGATAATACCAGAAAGAGCAAACCGACGGAGCCCTGCAGATCTGTGGGTATCTGCTTCAGATCCACAGATATCTGCATCTGTGGACCCATTGTTGCGGACTAGAACTCAGATGCGGATTCTGTTTGTATCTAACCAGGATGCGATCTCTGCAGCTGCTACTATGATCTGTGTCAGCTCTGGTTGTGGTCTGCCAGCCAGTCAGTCTGTCACAGCAGACTGGAGCTTGGAGAGCCACTGGTCACAGTTAATCAGCATACTGGCCTTTGACTGACTCATTCCCCACCGGGGCCCCACCCACTTTTTCCTTTTCTTGTTTGTGGTTAGTGCGCTGTGCTGTCAATCAGAGATTTCATTTGCAGCTGCGTGGGGAAGGAGCCAATCAAAGACAAGAATGCTGACTGAGAGAGTCAAAGCTTGGGTGCGGATGCAGATGCACATAAAAATTATGCCGATTATGGATCAGATAGCTACTGATGCTTAGTGGATGCAGATCCGTGCAGGGCTCTACAAATAGGATGCATGGGGACATTGGTTCTGATTGTTGTCTTTACATGTGCATCTCTGTGCACATTAGGGAAACTGTATGATCAGCTCGGGAAGAGCTTATTTGTAAATCTGTAATGATTGCAGTTTCTAAGGATTTATCTCAACAGGAAGCCTGGTGCTGTTCTCACTTACACTGGTGTAAATCTGGAGGCACTTCACTTAAGTCAGTGGGTTTCACTGGTGAATTTAGATCAGAGTGGATCCCATCATATGCACTGCAAATGAATCTCTGCAAATGAAATTTGATTCATTTGATTCTAAATTAGATGTTGTTCTGTTTAGACTGACTAATTTAGGACATTGTTTGACTTCTTTGGGCAACTCTAGGAAATATTCTACTCATAAGTTCTGAGATGCAATCACAAGTTGACAACATGAAATTGCTAACAGGAGTATTGATTAAAGGCATCATAATGATATATTGAATTTGTAAATCTGGAAAACTTAACAAAATCATGCAGTATTCAGGTACTGGACTTTTTTATAATGTGAGTGGAATTGCACTGATTAGATTTCTGCAGTGGTATTGTAGCATGTTGGTGGTTATTCTATCATTAAACTATAGCAAGCCAGTAACAGAAGTAACCCATCTGTCTCACCAAACTAGTTAACAGGAAGTCAAAGATGTAGTCTCCTTAGGAATGCCAGCTCTTGTCTCACCACCCAGACACTGGAGTTCGAGTGGTTACTGAAAACCAATTTAATCAAACATAAGGTTCTACTAATCTCAAAAGATCAGCCATTTTACCCATAATCATTCTTTTTCCAATCCTTTAATAACTAACATCGAAATGTTTAATGGTAAAATAAAGAAGAGCGTTAACATGCTTAATAGATTATATATGTGCAAATAATTGTCAAGTCCATACATCAGGTTTGTAGCAGTGATAGGAAAACTGAGAGGCTCTCTGGAAACTTCCAAAAGATTGGACAGTCCTAGTCCATAGTTCAGAATGAGTCTTTTAGTTGTTAATCCCGAGTTCAGAGCATCGGGACAGAAAAGAGACAAAATGGAGATCTCAGGGTCGTTTATATCCTCTGCCATGTGTCTGGAAACTTACTATCTTTGTTTGTGGAAAGTTACTGGCCTAAGATGGAGTCCAGGGTCACATGAGCATATCATATGTCCTTAATGTTTTGATGATGCATAAGGGCAGCTATTGCTGAGGCATTCACAAGAAGAGTTTTGTGCAGAGTTGATTCTTCTGAATGGCCCATTGTGCATAAATAGTCCATTCACAATGGGCTAACAAGACTGGATGTAAACTGTTACCCTAGGAATAAACACATTTGAGATGGATACATAACCGATATTCATAACTGCAGATACAGTAGATTTAGCCAGGATAATCATACTTGATAGATTGTAACATTTTTATTGACACCTTCAGTTTCTCTATAAGATTTGTTGCAATTGTTTTGAAAGACCTGGTGTTCTAGGGAGCATTCCTTCTTCCATCATCTGCAAAAAAGAGATTGAAATCCTTCCAAATTCTACTGTAAATAAACAGATCTCTTCACAGCTGATCTTCACCCTGCTCCTGCAGCCGAGTCTAGAGTATAGTTAGAACAATGATAGCAACAGTAACACAAAAGTTCTTTCCAGCAGACAGCATCACACAATGTCTCACTGATAAGGTTTCTGGTTTACTAAACTCACTAGTTGAATTAGGCCCTGCTGTTTAATAAACTTTTCCACATTACTTTTAAAATCACTTTTATTCGCTCAGCTGTTAATTCCATGCACTGGACCAAGCTGTTTGTTGTTCCTTTAGGATTTACAACTGGTCATGAGCAAATCATTAAGCACACCAAGAACACTAACAGTGTTTGAAATCATAAAATATCTGCCTTTCTTGATGTTGGCAAAATGACTCTGCTCAGAAGGGAGACATTTCTTGTTCTGACATCTAAATTGCAGACTTGAGGTTTGCATACTTTTTATATTTCCCAGTAAACTCAAGGCGGGAAAGGATGACAAGAGATGCTTGTTCTAGGATTATGATCAGACCAAGGATTGTCATTTCAATTGCAGATTAGACTTCTGTAATGCATTTTACTTTGTGCTACCTCTTTGAACTATGCCCCGCTAGTGCAAATGACAGCTCCCCGTGTATTAAACAATGTGTGGATCAGTGTGTTACAACCTGACCTGATCCTATGTCATACACTCCCCTGCATTTAATTTCCTCCCATTCTGTAAGTTTCCCATCTTCAAAGCGTCTGACGAAGTGGGATTTTCTCCCACAAAAGCTCTTGCAATAAATATATCTGTTAGTCTTTAAAAGTGCCACAGGACTTTGACTGTGTTGCAACAGTGCTTCAGCATGTTCACTGGCTGTTTGACATTCTTCGGTGCCCCGCTAGGGATTGTACCTCACTTTTTCGGCAAAACTGGGCATTTGTCCCATTTACTCTTGACCACTTGGCAAGAGCAAATGAGACAAATGCCCCGTTTTGCCCAAAAAGTTGGGACAGGCAGAAGAGGGCTTAAAAAAGGGACTGTCCCCGCCAAAATGGGACGTCCGGTCACCCTAGTTTTGACCTGTGAAGTCCTGAGTGTTTGAGAACCTGCCTTTCTCTCTCTGATCTTGCTGCAGTATGTTGTGATCTGTGTACATGCTCGACCTCCCAGCTCCCTGGATTCAAAAAGGAGCACAGGTTAGCATAAAGGTGTCTTCCGTCTGGATTCCACAGCTCCCTTTTCTTTTCTCTCCTCTGTTTAATCAGGATAGGTAATGGAGATTTTTAAAGTATATCTCCTCATAGATGAATGGTGTCGCTGGTGCTAGTGGAAAGAAAAGCATCTCAGGAACATAGCACGAATCTATCAATCACACTGGCTGACTGTACTTTACATTTTCCCGTGAGTAGCTGTAGGTGCGATTGTATCCCATTGATCCCCAGAGCAAGGAAGAAGAGTGTCTATATAAAATCTGTCTGGGGTAAGCAGTTTTACTGATGTGCATAAACTTACTATCCTAAGTCCCAGTGCTGAAGTCATGAAAACTCATTGTCACTCTCCTCAACAGGAGCTGGGTTCCTGACAAACTTCTGCATCTGCGGGAGTGAGTTCTTGCTGGTTTGGCTGGGCTAAACATAATAACTATACCTAACTTGTATAAAGCACTTTCCAAATGGAGGCGAATGTTTCCTTTTGTGAGTTAGCTATTGAGCAGACATTGGTGATTTCATAGTAAGAACCAATGGGCAGACTTTTAAAAAGGTATTTAGGCCACTAAAGAAGAAGGTAGGCCAATGAAGTCAATCTCAGTTCCTCTTTCTCAAGCTCTCTTCCCCCTGCTCTTTTATTTATTAACTTAGTTTGGGTTGTGAAATTAATGACAATTAGGCACCTCAGTGCAGTTGATCATCCTCCTAAGGTGCCTTTCTACATCTGAATAACTAAATATCTGGTTGCCAGAAAAAGAGAGACTGGGTATCTAAAAAGTGACTCTGGATCAGAGTCTTAGAACAGTGGTTTTCAAACATTTTTCTCGGGACCCAGTTGAAAAAAAATCATTTATGCCCGTGACCCAACAATGACATCTTTGAGCAATGCATTCCAGTCTTTTGGCGATGGCAGCAGGGGACGCTGCTACTCAATCCCTGGGGGTCTGTGACCCTGTACTGGGTCCTGACCCAGAGTTTGAAAATCATTGCCTTAGGATGCATGAAAGCAAGCATGACAAACAAATAAAAGAATCATTTGGTTGCACGGCTAGCGTATGCAGTTACAATCTATTTGATAAGATTCTAGGATTGTCACTCTCGCTCCTAGAATTCCTGAATCAGTGTGAAGTGATGGAAACCGACACAAGTGTAGCTGAGAGGTCTTTTTGTTTGGAATATCGCCAGGTTGATTAATCATTGGGATTCAGTCTATTGCTGTCCAGTTTTTAACTTCTCAGCTATTTTTTGGCTTTTTTTTTTTTTACCCATGACTCGATAGGAATTAAACCCCGGAGAAAGCCCGAGCTTTCAGCTGCTAGTTAAATATCACACAAGAAAACATTCAGCTGTTACCATGTGTTTCCCAGAAATAAAATGAATATTGATTAAGTCGAGTGATTCCAGCTGAATTGACCAACCTTCTATCCAGACAAACGTGGTGAAACTAATTGATATTGAAGGTCATGACACAGAATTGATTTGCTTTTTACATATTTTCAAACTGTATCATTCTTAATTACTTGGGGGGCAGGTTTTCAAAGGCACAACTGGCAGCCAGGTGTCTGGCTTTCACTGGGAATTAATCTCCCCATTAGTCCCTTCTGGAAAACTGATTGCTTCTTAGGGCTAAAGCCTGCCTTCTTCCCTGCAGCTACAAAGGGCTTTGGACATAAATCCAGAAGATCGGTTAAATTCAGGTGCCGAAAGCAGGGCGGGATTTGGTGACTCTTCTCACCCCAGATTTCTCTATGGGGGCAAAGCTGACCGAGCAGAGTCACCAATGCACAGATCCACTCAAGCCAACCCACCATTGGTATGCTATACAGCCCTGATGTTGCTTAGGTATCTATGGGAAGACTCAGTCACTCTGTAGCCTGGGAGTTGAGAATTCTTCTCCCTCATGGAACAGCTCTGCTGATGTCTGGCCACCTGGATTGTTTGCCGGTTCAGGAATTTGACCCACAAAAGAAAGATTAAGTTTTGTAGAATATGAATTATGAAATGTATAATCTGGCAGTTTGAAAAAAATCAAAGGGAAAATTTGAGTCAACCGAAAATGAAAATGTTTTCAAAATTTTCAGTGAATCGATAAGGCAAACAAAATTACTTATTTGCATTTCAAGCTGTTTTTAAACTGAAATTGAGGGAAATTTTGAAATGAAAAGTTATTGTGAAATAATAATTTGAAATATTTTGTTTCAAAATGTCAAAATGAACCATTTCAGGGTTTTAAACAAAAAAAACTTTCAACTGAAACAATTAAATGAAATTGACACAAATTTGTGAAATATTTTGGTTGATCCCAAAAATCTGCATTCTTCTTGGAAAAAAAAAAAAAAAACCCAAAGCCCACCGCAGTGGAAAGAAAAATTTCACCCAGCAGTAGTCCAATCAGCAAAGTGTCTCTCAGAGTAGATAATATCTGAACTAATATAAAATAGAATAAGAAATCAACACTGTATTTTTTTACAGTTCTGATGGGAGTGGGAGGGGAAGAATCGGAGATGAAAAAAGCCCTATTATGTTATAAAGAAACAAAAAAGACAGACCTATTTTATTTCCCTTCGGAGGTCACGTTTAACAGCCTAGCTTAAAAAATGCTGAACTACAGAGTGATATTAAAAGCCAAGATCTCTTCCTTCCCATTATTATCCCATCCCTTTATCTGTGTTTGTCTTTGGAATAAGCCATCGTTTTGAAGATAAATATCTGGAACCGTTTTGGTAGCCAAAGTGAGTAGATTGATTGAAGATGCTTTCCTAAGGGGACATCTGAATTTTCCCCTTGCAGCTGTTTGCAGTACTTGTCACTCAGATATTAAAGCTGTTAACTGGCTGTTGATCAGGAATGCTTGACGCATTTTAATAAACTTTGCATATTTTCCCTGTGTTCAAGTGGCATACTCCAATCTGATGAGAAATTTTTGTTCCAGGCAAAGAGAGAGAACTTACGATGCTGCCAATATGCCACTTACATAACAATGTGATGAACTCTCCAGCTAATCTTACTAGCCAGTGGATTTATTTTACCATGGGCAGGCTGCTTTTTGACTTTGATGATGTATAAACAAAATGCAATGGAGAAATTATATGAAAATAATGTTCCAAGTTTTTTTCAGTACATTTCCTGTTATTATTATTATTATTATTATTATTATTATTATTATTATTCTGCAGTTTTAAGAAAAGATAAATATGAACATTGCCATTTGTCCTGTTTGCAAACCACATTGAGGCTAGGTCTACACTACTGCCTGTGTCAGCAAGATCTATGCTGATGTAAAAAATGCACACCCCTGAGTAACTTAAGTTACACTGGAACTAGCACTAGTGTGCAAAGAGCTGATGTGAATAGCTCATGCCACTTGCAGTGGGGTGTTTTTTATGCTGACGCATCTTCAGATGCTCTGCAATGACACATCAGTACACCTGCACCACTGTACCACTTGTACATAGAGATATTCATTTAACCTAAGACCTCCCAATCTGTTAGGCTTAATTTACATCCATGTTCCTTGTTGAGATCCTCAGTGGAAAGGCGCTAATGAAGAGAAAAATACTTGTATGCATTATAATATTGCTGTTCCTTTGATTAGTGAGGCAAGGCGGATGAAAGAATAGCCTTTTATTGGGCCAACTTCAGTTGGTAAGAGAGACCAGCTTTGGAGCTACACAGGGCTCTTCATTTGTAGTGCCTACAGTGTGCTAGGTGCTGCACATACACAAGAGAAGAAACATCCCCTGTCACAAAGAACTAACACTGTAAAAAGTATTGTAGATAGAATCCTGTTTGCCTTCACAAGCACAGCCATTTTTATCCCATTTTTCTCATGCAAGTGAATTACCTTATTATCTGCTAGTAGCTAAATTATCTTCAGTGAGTATTAAGGAGAACTAGTCTAATGCTGATCTTTCTCACCTGAAGGGTGAATTGCCTCTGTGGTAATAGTTCATCTGAAAGCACGTTATCTAATCAGTAATTACAAAAATGATGTTATTAAGATAATGTTACAATAAAAAGACTTGTATGAAATCCAAGAAGGCAGATGTTGCAGGTTTCTAATTGTGATGCTCAGGTCTCATCTGCATCGTACATGTGACATTTTATTTAGTGGAGAAAGTCTTTGCTTTTGAACAATGAAGGACTGAGTGAGTGGAACCACATACTAATTAGTGGCTAGTAAAATAGAGGTGAAGTGTACATGTACTGCAGGACTTTAAGCTTGATGCAGTGAAAATGATACGTCCACAGTGGTAGAAGTGAGAGCAGAATTTGGTCCAGTTGATCTCATTTAACTGGCATAACGAAAATTGATATGATGAAATTAGGGAAAACCCAAGATTTTCGTTTATGTTGTACCAGTGTAATTATGGAGTAAGTTTAATAAAATTCAGTTGCATTACCCCGGATTCACTCTAGAAGCTGATTTGTAAGGCTCTCCGTTACAGTGAAGTGACTGTACTACTATCTTTGCAGAGCATCTGGAGCATGTGTCGTCCTTTATGCTCCTCCCAGATACAGAAGCACCATGCCCCGAGGAGCTTACAGTCTAACCTTGTGAATCACAGTGCGTGCAGTGAATAGTACATGTGAGGTGAGAAAAGGTATGGCGCCATGGTCAATGAGGCGATCAATGGAGGAGGAGGTTTTCAGGGATTTGGAAGAGGAAGGAGGGGGTTAGTTGGGAGACACGAGCGGGAAGCTGTTCAAGCAAAGGGGTCTGATTGTGGTTGCTGTGGAATTTCATGGATTTGGATAGTAGCTCCCAGGTTGCAATATGACATTTATAATGTTACCCTATATCCGGACTGATCTAGAAAAGTTAGGGAAGCTCTAGGCACAGATGTGCTTGAAAACTAGATGACAGATTGCGTATATGACTTATTTTTTGTCTTCAAAGTGGTACATCTGGCTGACTTGCACCCTGCATTTTTCATAACCATGTTCTGTTTTAGCACCTGTGCATTTTTTCATATTCTGAAACAGCAGGCGTGCAATCCAGCTGTCCAATTCTTTGACAAATCCAGACAATACAGTCCCACCTCAGAACTGATTCTTGTTGACATCTTTACCAAATAACTGGGCAGAGGAGGTGGCTTTGATGGACAGTTTTAACGTGGTGACTGGCATAAAGGATTTAACATGCTGGCAACAGGATGCGTGCACAGTTCCTCAAGCAGATAAGGACAGAGAATCTGGCTTCAGAACTGATAGTTGCAAGATATTCTCTGCTTTTGTCTCTCCAAAAGTGATGAATAAATTAGACTGTGATGCTGTGCGGAATATGAATGACCAGTCCTAATACTAGTGATGGCCATATTGCAAAATTATAATAATTTGGACGCAATATGCCACATCAGGTCCGGATGGTTGTAATTCACTGCACATGATGATTTTGTTTATGCACATTAACATCTTGATACTGTAAGTTATGGATGGTGTAATATATCTGCATCCAAACACTTGACATGCTACTGGGTATACCCTCTGGCCATATGGGAGTCAGGCTTCATAACTCACCGCAGGCCTCATTTACAATGAGCCCAGGGAGAGATGCCAGGGCAGCACCAATCAGTCAGAACATGTAGAGACATGCCTGTGGTCGGGGGATGCAAGAGCCTTTTCCTACCAATGTGCTGTAAGCATACCTTTGAATCAAGCCACATTGCTGAACAGAGACTATAAAATGTAGTTTCACCAACTCCGTCTTGTCTTCATTCCTGCTTCGTACTTCTGTATCAATTCATCTGCACCTGAAGCTATGAAACGAAAGACTGAGATCCATCCAAGTACTGGATGTACACCAGAGGGACTGTTCAAACCTGCAAATTCCACAGTTCTACTGAGAATCTGATATATATGGAAGATAGTTAACATTTCTCTTAGCATTTGTTTCTTTTATTAGAAATCTTTAGTTTTAGTTACTAAAGGATTGGCTGGCAGCGTGGTATTTTGGATAAGATACAAACTTTTATATTGATTTGGTAATGTGGCTGACCCTTTGGGGTCAAGAGAACATTTTGGTAGTGGGAATAGTTTTTTAAATAACTTACTTCTTTACTGGACGTAGGTGCTAACTGGGAGCCGGAGACTGAAATGCAGCGAAGGAGGTTATTCTTTTATGTTGTTTTAGTTTTGTTTGTTTTAGTGTCTTTATAACCAGTGTAGGTAATCAGAAACACCGTTTGTAACTGGTGGGGAGATCTAACTTCAGTGTTCGCCACCAGTTTTGGAGAATCAGCTTCCCTTTCTGCAACCTGCACTGACTTTGGCATTTTCATGTAACTGTTTCCACCCATTTCTCTTCCAGCAAGGAAATATCTTGTAGAATGAGAAACTATCTATCGTCCAGTTACCGTGGTGTCACTCCTGATACCTGATCCCTGTTCTGTTACAACACTGTATCTAGAATCTATAGCTCTAGTCCTGTTTTAATCATTGCTGTGTATCTTACATTTCTGTGCCCTGGTTATAAAAGTGAGGTAAAGTTTTCAAGAAATCAAAGTTCAAGGCTTTACAAGTTTTGGCAATTTGTAGGGGAAGAAATAGATTTATATAGTGGGGAACATAATGTGCTGTATCCAAGCCTGAGGAGTGCTCTGCAGACATTAGTGCTCCTGTAACTGTGAAATAGGATCTGACAGTTTTCTCTGCGCATGCATGCGGAAGGTATACAAGAGGCTGAACTCTGAAGTCATTTGGTGTTGCAGAGCAGTGGATCTCAGAATCTGGTCCAGTCTAATTAAGCAGACAACAGAAACAACCAAGGCTGGAGTGACCAGTCTTGGACAACCCAACATTCATCATCGATAGGTAGAATACAGTTGTGGTTGCTGAGGTAACCATAGCTTTTTTTTTTCTTCCCCCTGGAGATTGCTCTGTGACATCCCATTCCCCTTGTCCTGCAGTTTGAACTGGTGTGTGGCTGTCACCCCAATTCCTCATTCCTGAGCCGTGACTTACTCCATTTTGCTGTGTGAACCACCCACTCCTCGGTCAGCTCGCACCCAGCCTCCTGAAAGTAATCGGTCTTTGGCCCGGTAAAGGAGCACTTCTGGCCAGCTGCTCATGGGATAGACTCCCAGCAAACACCCCAGCCCTAGATACAACCCCAACAACTGCCACCTTGTGCGTTTCGGTACTGTATACTGCACCCTGCAAGCTCATTTACATTTGTCCATCAATTTATCAAAGAAATTGGTATGCTCTGGTTCTATCGCACTGAGATCTCTGCACACGCTCAATCCGCATACACTCTTTTAGATAAAACAAATGTTTATTGACTACAGTAAGATGTTAGGTGAATACAAGTCAGACTAACCTAAATGAAGAGATTAATAATTAGTCAAGGAGTTGGTCACAATCAGTTAAAAGGTAACTCGCATCTTAAGCTACTGCAATATTAATCTTAGTTTATCAGTCTGTCATGTTAGCATCACACGGGCTAGCTGTGACATCTCTCACAACCAGCCCTCCCTGCCATGCCAGTGGTAATTGCCAGTCCTTGATGTGTCTTAGAAGATGGATTCCAGGGAAGGGCCCAGAGACAAAGATTCCTCTTTCTTTTAACGGTATGTCATGAGCATTCCAAAAACACCGTACTTGGCATGACAATAAAGATTTACACTGTAAGGGTGAACAGGAATGGTGCACAAATCATACCATGACGTACATGAGGTACAGCATATCACATGCTCAGAATCCAAGATTTCAGTTTAAAAAAAAAAAAGATCTTTATTTAGTTATTGTATACAGATCCTTCAAAATCTGAGATGAGTACGAACTGATACCTGTGTGAGACTGTCAACAGCCTGAAAGTGTGAACTGGCCTTATTTATAGCAATCCCATGTTGACTGTGAAGCCTATTGATGTGTCATGGTTGACTACTTTACGAATGATCAAGAAGAGGAGAACATGCCACCAGCATTGAGTAACTAATTTCTAGTCTGCTTTTATAAACTCTCAAGGTTTAAGTAATTAAAATAGTTTGAGATGAGTCACCAAACATTTCAATAATTATTTGAACTGAAACTGTAAACTTAGTCTTTTATGTGTAGTGTAGTTGGTCCTAGGATATTAGAGAGACAATATCTTTTACTGGCTCAACTTCTGCTGTTTTTTTCCACCTTAAATGGTCTCTGAGAATGTATGTGAACTATATGTTACAGTCTGCTCCATCTTGCATTTTGCTGAGATGCTCAGAGTACCTTTTCCAGACCTGAAGGAGGACTGTGTGTTGCTTGGAAGTTTCTCTCACCAAGAGAAATTGGTCCAATAAAGGATGTTACCTCAATCACCTTGTCTTTCTACTTAACGCTGTTGATATTCAAAAGCCAGTAACACAAATCTAACACATTTCTAATAGATAGTTAGGCCAGAGATAAGAGACTGAAAGTAATTTTAGTATTCCCCTATAGCACAAATTCCATTAAGTGCCAGCTTCATATGTTGATGTGTATGATTATCCTTATTCTATAATATCAGGGTTTTTTAAAAAAAATCTTCATTAAACTCAGAAAATAGTGTGACACAGAAGTGAATCAACTTACAAAGAAATCAGTGTACAAAATAATTGCCTGGTTGACTCTCAGGGCTTTGACAAAAGGATGAAAACAAGCCAATAAATTATTTGGATCCAACATCTTCCATGAATATAGCTCTTTTTAAAGAAACTATTGATCTTTACCATCAGACATCCAGACAGTCAATCACACACTGACAGCTTCACATATGCATTCTAGTAGTAATCATATCCTGCATTCTGTTCCCCAGAGAAATATTGATTCTGACTTTGTTTAGAGAGTTTTCAAAAGAGACCCTTTTTAACAACTTTTCTTTTTTCATTCTCTAAACGACCTGTGTGAAAGGGACAAATATGCAGGTCTTGGCAGAACAATGCTTTTTTAGCTGTCTACAAACCTGTGAAATCTCAGTCCTGTGAGGCTTGTTTAAAAGAAGTATTGATTTTGAGGAAGGTTATTGAAGTCTTAAATGCTTAACTACGTTCTTTCCATTCAATTATATTGAAATCACTGGTCTTAACAATTAGACGAGACAGAGTTATATGCTTTTGAGAAAGATTTAAAGAGAACCTAATGCATTGTCCTTCACGATATATCAATATTATATATGGTTTCATCTACATATTGTGTGAGCAACTTGCAGTTAATTTGAGTTCATAGTGAGAATGTTTCAAAGTATTTCCCCCCCAATTTTTATAGTCTAACTATTTAGGGTTAAAAATACTTTACAGTTTGCTAAGACTACCAAAATAAAGGCATTTAGAGGTCATAAAAAGAATAAAAATAAATAATCAAATTTCTCAAACACTGAGTAAGATTGAGTTTAAACACAAAGTATTAATTTGGTCAGACTCTAGGTTTGATGCAACACTCACTGAAGTCAATGAGAGTGTTCTTTCAGTTGGTCTTGGATTGGGTCCTAAATCTACAACTGGTTTAGCTTACAACGTGTTAGCTTTAGCTATGAACATTAGGAATACTTAGTAATGCGTCTTCATAGATTTCAAAATACTTCACAAAGGATGTCAGTTTCATTATCCTCATCTTTACAGATGGGGAAATTGATGCACGGGCAGGTGAAGTGACTTGCCCAAGCTTATCAACAAGCCAATGGCAGACTGGAGAATAGATCCTAAACCTCCCAAGTCCCAGGTCAGTATGTTATCCAGTAGGATCTATTGCCTCCCTAATATTGTACTACTTTGTTTAGAAAACATCTCTCTACATAGATGAAAAAAATCGCTTATGCCTGTGGAACCTTCAGGTGGGCTAGAATTCATTTAATTGCCCTTCTCCAGTCTCTTAAAAGAAATAAACCCCAACTCCTATGGAGAAGCAGCTGGAGACCCAGGATTCAGTCTTTAAGGCACTAACAGCAAAGAATGCTCAGAATTACCTCCCCATCACATTCAAGTGCTACTAAGAACAAAAGTAATAATGAACTTTTAATAACTACTAACTTAATAAATCTAATAATAAGAAAACATAATTACTATATATTTATAACATGTTGTGGCTATTTGGTAAATCCACATTCACCCCTTCACAGCTTTCTCCTCCACAAGGCATAAAAAAAGAAAAACAAAATAAAGTTAAGCAGAACAGTCCCCCCAGAAACACTGTGAGAGAGAGAAACCCAAGAGTCCCAAAGTTTAGGTGGCGTTCACCCGAATCTCAGCTATAGTCTCTGTTAAACAAGTCCAAAGGTTTGAGTCGAAAGAAGCATTTCTCCTCTTCTTTGGTTGCAGGCATCTTCAGTAGAAATCCCTGTAGATCAGAGGTTTTCAAACTTAAGGTCCGGACGCAGTAGTGGATCGCTGCCTCTCAGGCACTGAGTCATGGCACTTCCTGCTACCACCACCAAAAACTGGAATGCATTGTTCAAAGATGTAATTGTTGGGTTGCGGGCATAAATGATTTTTTTTTTCCAACTCTGTCCCGAGAAAGAAGTTTGAAAACCACTGCGGGAGATGACTCTTCCTTTGCTGGAACCAGCACCATCCAGTCAGCTCACTGATTAACCAGCACTCAGTCACATACACATGTGAAGAAACTCTGCTGCAAATGGTTCCAGAGGAGGGAGAAAACATCTGCTGTCCACTCCTGGCTCACCTTCTCCCAGTCACACACCAAGCACATGGGCTCTTCTCACACAACTCTTCTGGCTGTCTCGCGTCTGAGTGGGGAAACCTTGTGGCGTATGCTCAGTGCTACCACTCCCAATTTTCAGAAATTTCTGGCTCTAGGCAGCTGAGTCAGCCCAGCAACAGTAACCCAGCCCCAAGAGATCCCTTAAAGACCTATGGGTTACACCTGCTGTCATCCAGGCATGAGATACCCTATATGAGAGCCTTCATACTGCTACAACCGCATCCGCGCTGCAAAGGAATTATTCTTTTAACGTTCATTGAGATTCATTCCAGGGGGGGTTTATGAAGAGGTGTCACAGAAAGGGGTGCTTTTAAGTGATAGTTGAGTATGAATCTTTCAGCTTTAGAATCTGCTTCTTCCTAGAGAAAGTTTTGCCCGTCTTCCACTTTGGAGATTTGAAGGGTTGGAGTGGTAAACACAATATATAGACTAAACCTAGGATATGGGATATAATGACAAATTAGATAATCAAACACTCATTTTAATGGCAGCAAGATTCAGTCCCCAATGACAGAACAACACAACTCAGGAGAGGTGACGTTGTAACAAATAATTACCCATTCAGCAGTCCTATTGTGGTCCCTCTGTCAGGGTACATATTGTATATCTAGCTTCATCTCTTTATCTTTGTGTTGCTATAAATAGCTTTTAAGGAAAAATCCACGTCAATAGCTATAAAATCAATATCAACCTTGGGTCAGCTACTTTCAAAGAGAGAGCTTACAACAAACTATTCTAATTGAACTATAGTTCTCCAAGCTATCCTGATAAGGCTGCTGTTCCCTCCTATTAGAGGCTGATAAATCTTTCAGGCGAAATCTCAGTTAGTTGAAACTAAGTCACGTATAGGTTAGATTTTTTTTTTTGGTCTGAGAAAAGGCTTTTTATTGCAGAAAGTGGTCTTACAGCTAGAAGTTCTTGTCTTTGAGCAGCAAAATAAAGTGGCTGCTCTTCACATTATAGTCGTAGGGAAGGAAACGTATATGATGAAATTTTAAAAGTTCCTTCAAGTCTCCTGAGGTTGTGGTGAAGCATTTTATTTTTCCTCTCAAATATCATATTCTCTGCAGGACTCAGCCATCACCCCAGGTGAACACACCAACCACTTAATAGAACTTCTTCCTCAGAGAGGAGTTCAAGGGGTGACACATTTCATTTTACGTATCAGAAGAATATTTAGATTTTGTCGTTAGTGTTAAGAAGAAGAAAAAGAAAGCACTTAGGATTTGGTTTACAGCATTATGGATAAAGACCAGCAAATATCTACACATGTGAGAAACTTTACTCACATTAACAAGCTCAATGGAACTCTGTTGTAAGTGACTCATTTGCAAGAATGGACTCTGAGGCTGCATTTCCTTTATAAATTTCTGGTTTTGTGGTATTGTGACCTCCCTGTAAATATCCAGTCCATCCTGGAAGTGGGAACCAGGTCAAAGTTTGAAAAGTGGTTTTTGGTTTCAAACAAAATTAGTGCTGACCCAGCAGACACTTATACACATGAATATTCTTCACAACACCCTTAAGTAAGTTTCACTTTAAATACATCTACTACTCTGACTACTAAATTTGGTGCTTAAGGACTTTGCTGGATTGGGGCTTCATTTTTTAATGTTCTCTTCAAGAGCCAAGTATTACTATTATTTCAAACACAGAATCTTGGTCATTTTTGTTTTCCTTTAAACTATGTTGACAGAGGAAACCATGCTTGATCTGAAGGTGAGCAGGGCTGGGCCAGCTGTGAAGGTTGTCTTCATAGCAGCATCACCTACTATATATTGTAGAGACACTGTCATTAGAGGAGAGAATGTTAAAATAGCTGACTGTATGGAGTTGCACACTTTCTTCAGACTTAATGCAATTTGAACTACGCATTAAAAACCTACGTCAGATTTCAGCTGAGAGTTTTGTAGCATTATAGGTACAAAGGAACTGCCAGATTGGATCAAACCATTGGTCCATCTCATCCAGCATCCTGCCTCTGGAGTAGGATTTTAAACTGTTAGTTTTAAATTTGTCTTTTAATCTTATTGGTTATCCATTTTTATTCTGAGGCATGATAAACAGGATTGACCTTCTCTATAGCATTTATTATTGCATATACAATTGTCAAGTTGCTTTCTATTCCCTCTCTAAACTAAATTGTCCTAACCTTTTTGAATCTCTCCTCATGTGAAAGTCTTTCTGTGCTTCTAGTTATTTTTATTTTTCTCTGAACCTTTTCCATTTCTAATGTATAATTTCAGAGATGGTGTGACCAGAATCAAACACAGTTTATTACAATCAGGTCATATTAGTACAGTATGCATGTGTTCTCTCTTTGATGGCTTGATTCTGTACACATCAAACCCAATGAGGTTAAACCAGTGTAAATAAGGTCAGAATCACACCCTTATTGACTTAGAAAATTAGGGATTGACAAAAATCTGGAGTAACAATGTCTGTTGCCGATTGAGAAGATGGGAAGTCATTCTAGAACAGGGTATTAAATTAAATTTGGTAATGAAGAAATGTATTTCCACTATTAAAATATGAAAAAATGACCTGTCTCTTATGCCCAAGTATTTGTATTTCAAACACTGTGAAACTGTTCTTGCTCCTATTCAAGAGAAGCAGAATCTCTGTTTTGGCTTCAGGGGCAGCACGTTTGGTCCCTAATCCTAATGTCACGTAATTAGTTTGAGGGAACACTGGAAGGTATATTTCTATGCCCATCTCCACATTTTGTAGGGAGTTCTTTTCATATTCAGTGTATTGATTAAGTCACGTAATAAAAAATTGCTCCCTGAATTTCAGCACTGAGACTGAAGTATGACAACAGAATATCCCAGTATAAACTCTTTCTAGTAGTAGACTTGCTCCAAAGGGGTAACCGTGTTAGTCCATTCAACAAAGCATACAAGGAGTCCTGTGGCACTTTTAAAGACTAACAGATTTATTTATCACATGAGCTTTTGTGGGAGAAAATCCCACTTCGTCAGGTGCTTGAGAATGGGGAATTTACCGAATGGGCGTAAAATAAATGCAGGGAAGTGTAAGTCATAAGATCTAGTCAGACTATTACACTTTTCAAAACTAACAAATTTACTGTAACAGCACTCCTTGTTCATTTAGTAATAGAATTGTTTGCTACAGTTCAGATGCAATAAATTTCAGCATGCAGCTGAGGGCTCCCACTTGATCTGGGAGACCCATGAGTAAAGAAAGAGGGGGAAAGAATGAATGAATGAGGAAATGAGATAGGGTTTTCCCTTCATGTGAATGATCTAGCTTCTTCTGCTTTAGTAAGTAAGGGTTACAGTTTGTGTTTACAGTGGCCATGAAGGCTCACAGATTGCAATGTGTCATAGTTTTGTAGACGTCTAAAACAGTCACAGAAATCACTCCTGTTCCTTTTCTTCTAGATAGGATGTTTCATTTGAGGCCCCCCAAGAAATTTCCAAACATTAATCTTCCCAATAAGATTTCTTGAAGACCAAAACCAAAATAATAAATGTTGATGTGTAGTCTGTGCTGCAGCAGTTGAAGGTGGCTCTGGTAGCGCTCCGTGAAATTTCCTGAAAAGAGGAATAATTGTGCAGTATGTGGCATGTAGCTGCCAGGTGCATCCAAGCAAGCAGAATTAATTGTTTTAGATTTAAGAGGCTGTTAGAAATGAAGGGAAGTGTACAACATTAGACTTCTCTGGAGAATTGTAGGGAATCTTCTGAGGCACTGACAAATAAAACATTAACCCTGTCCCCACTTTGTTCAATAAGATACAAATTCTATGATCATTCTAATAAGACTCTAGCTAATAGTCTAGCATTGGTTGACACACTGGAAGTCAGTTCTTTATAAATTTGTTTATCAGCTCTCTGCACTTTCTTAGCTTTCTTCTCCTTGTTTCTCTGGATATTAAATGCAGTTCTAGCTGTGACAATGTCATGTTCCTGTATACATCATTGTCTTATGGCATGGATGATATGTTTTCAGTTAAATAAAATAGCAGCTTTCTGGAAATGCAGACAAAATGTAGCCAATATAAGCTGTTTTCATTGATGTGGGTCCTGATTCTAACTGTGGCCACTGAAGAGCCATGCCTTACAGTGATGAAGTCTCTAATACTTATTGAGTGAACGTACTTGAACAGTTTTGACCTCTAGGTTGTAATCCGCCTCATTCTTCAAATGGCTTGAGAAAAAGGCAGGCTTGAAATATACTTCATGTTAATGGTCCTTCAGTATTTTTTTTATTTTGTGGCATGCTGGCAATTGCAGTATTATGCTTCCTGAGGAAACACCGTAATAAGAACAGTGTTTAGCTGGATGTAGTTTGTTCAGAAATAAGTTTGGCCCAAATATTTACCCCTTTCTCAGACCTAGAGCCTTTTGGGAAATTCATCTATTATTGGCTGGAAAATTCCAGAGGATCTCTGGGAGGCAAGGGACATCTGGGGAGAGGCCTCATACCTTGTTGCAGCTCTGGGACAAAGTATTCCCTTTCTTATAATCCCGGCTACTTCCACTGTCAAGTAGCTGGGAGAGGGTGGGTACATAAACATAAGGCTGTATTAACTTTGCCAGATATCTGCTGCAGAGCTCCCTCCTATGCTTGCTCCAACTTCAGTTCCTTTCCTCCACATGGATCCTGGGCCATGCCAAGAGCCCAGGCAATGGGGCAAGTTGCTATAGAGGCACTCAAACCACATTTGTGTGTGTGACTGAAAGAAGGTCTACATATGAAGAACTCCATAGACACAAGGGAAAAGGAAGGATGTGGCATGATTTAGGCCACAGATATTGAGTATGACCCAACTGAAATCAGTGGGAACCTTTCTATTGACTGCAATGGGCATTGGATTGGCCATAACGACTCATCCAAGGTGACAGATGGTATCTGTGTCATAGCAGGCCCAGCATTAGGACTTAAGAGTTTGTGTCTTCCAACCCTGTAGGACCACAATACTTTTTCTCCCTGATAAAATCATAGGATAGTAGAACTGGAAGAGACCTCACAAACTCATCTATAGAGCCCTGCAAATCTGCGGATATCCAAATTATATCCCCAGATATCCGCATCCGTGGATGTGATGCGGATATCCACAGACCATTTCTTGTGGATGCAGATTGGATACAGATCCACATATTTTTATCTGTGCAGGGCCAGAGCCCTGCAAATACACAGATATCTGCATTATATCCACATCCGCGGATACAACATGGATATCCACGGACCATTTCTTGCAGATGCAGATCAGATACGGATCCACATATTTGTATCCGCCCAGGACTCTAGTCATCTAGTCCAGTCCCCTGCACTTATGGCAAGACCAAACATTATCATTCTAGATGATCCCTGACAGGTATTTGTCTAATCTGCTCTTAAAACTCTCCAGTGACTGAGGTTCCACACTATCCCTAAGCAATTTATTCCAGTCCTTAACTACCTTGATAGTTAGGAAACTTTTCTTAATGTCCAGCCTAAACTGCCCTCGCTGTAATTTGAGTGCATTGCTTCTTGTTCTATCCTCAAAGGTTATTGAGTACAATTTTGAAAACTGCTATCATGTCCCCTCTCAGTCATCTCTTCTCCAGTCTAAACAAATCCATTTTTTTCAATGTTCCCTGACAGGTCATGTTTTCTAGACCTTTAATCGTTTTTTTGCTATCCTTTGGACTTTCTTCAGTTTGTCCGCATCTTTCCTGAAATGTGGCATCCTTAACTGGACATAATACTCCAGCAGAGGCCTAATCAGCATGGAGTAAAGTGGAAGAATTACTTACTTACAGTACTCCTGCTAGTACGTCTAAGAATGATGTTCGCTTTTTTTGCAACAATGTTACACTGTTGACTCGTATTTAGTTCGTGATCCCCCCCAGATCCCTTTCTGCAATACTCTTTCCTAGAGAGTCATTACTCATTTTGTATGTGTGCAACTGATTGTTCTTCCTAAGTAGACCACTTTGCATTTGTCCTTTCTGAATTTCATCCTGTTTACTTCAGACCATCTCTGCAGTTTATCTAGATCACTTTGAATTTTAATCCTACATTCCAGAGCATTGGCAGCCATCATCCATAAAGCTTGTTCCCCTATAAGAGAAAGCTAGAAAAATAATAAAGTTCAGCTTTATATGGGCTTAGTTGTGCTGCCATTGACCTCACTAGAAACAAGATAATGCCACTTTAATTGTGAATGTTTAAACAAGATGACTACTTTATCTGTAATACAATGGGATTTTTAATCTGTTCTCAAGGGTTTTGTTCACACTTTTGGAGAAAAGGAGAGGTTTGTTTTCTTTTGTGGGGGTTTTTTATTATTATTTTTTCAACAAGGACCACAGGAGCTGATTAAGATGGAAATATTTCCTTGAGGGAAAATAAAGTAACTAGTGCTCATTTACACAAAATAACAATAAAATATCCTGGAGAATTTAATGGAGCTAGCCTAAAACACTCATCAGTGTAACTTCAAATGTGCAGTCAAACAACTGCAATGTTGAAGCCAGATACAATATACTGTCTTGGAGGAGAAACATTCTCATTACTGAAGTACAGTTTCCCTGGGGATTTCAACTTTGTTTGACCTCTTTGATTTAACATTTCAACAACTATATTAAATGCTCTAGCAGAGTGATACAGCAGTTTACATTATGGATTTTGCTTATGAGCTATAGCCAGGTGGACTCTGCCTATAGTTCTAGTGTTAAAGCTGATAAATGATGATAGTTTAAAAAATATGTTATGTCCTACTATGAATCAGAAAATACTAACTTTAGCTGATACTACAATTAACCAGGGTAACAATAATTTGCAGCATTTTCTCTTAATATTTTTTGTCATAAAGAACTACATTTCAAACTGTCAGAAGCAATTTATTGTAATTTGTGCTATATTTATGGTGGGGGATCTTTTATTTTCAAAGATTGTAGTAGCAGCAAAAATATTTTTAAAGATCTCTTATGGTGGTGCACATTTACATTCAGTCATAAATGTGTTCCCTACTTGGGTCCTGTGATGGGGTGAACTAGACCCTGAGGCTCCCTGCTGCAGCCTCATGGACCTGCCATATCCCATTTCAGAAGAGGGCAGTGGAGAGGGTCCTCCAAGCTGCGTCCCACGCAGCCAGTCAGAGAGGGGTTGCAGGGAACAGACAATCAAGGCCCAGCAGGCTGGTATAAGAAGAGCTGCAGGGTCAGAGTACGTTCATTTCCTTGCTGGAGCTGGAAGAGAGTGGACGGTGCCTGGCTGGCTGACTGGATACAGGGGAACTACAGGACCTTGGACAGAGCAGGGCTGGCAGCGACCAGTGGAAGGGAGAAGGAGCTCCAGGCTGCTGTCTGGGACTCAACCAGAATAAGATCCTTAAGTAAGGGTGAAGGACATGCTAGAGCCAGAGCCATCGCTAGGGGGTGGCATGTTGGGGAGCCTGCCCCGGGCCTCATGGATCGGTGGGCACTGCGCTTCAACACCATAGAGGCAATACTAATCAGCAAGCAGCACCAAACAGAATTGGGACAGGGGAGGCAGTGCAGGGCAGAAGAATGGGGAGAAAAGCTGCACGAGGCTGGGATCAGGCTGGGGAGGCAGCCACGTTGGGGGAAGGGCAGCATGAGGCCAGATTGGGGTTGGGGGGTGGCTCAGGGCTGAGGGTGGTGTTGGTGCGAGGCCAGGATTGAGGGTGGTGGGGGGAGGGGCTTGCACAGGACAATTCGCCCTGGGCCCTGTCTACTCCTGGAGACAGCCCTGGCTAGAGCCACAAGGAAGATGCCCAGGGAATCATAGCAGCAATGCAGCTTACTTAAAGGAAAATGGCAAATAGCTGTTATCTTTAGGGTCCATGGGAAGTAACCTGGAGAAGAGGGCGGCTCCAGGTCCCGTCCACCAGCCATTGGGAAAGTGGGGTGGATTTCAGGGCACCCCAAAAGAAAAACTGAACTCTTCTAGTGGCCCAGAGAGTCAAGGACATTGCCTCCAGGGAGGAGCCCTGGAGTTCGGCTCAATACCATGGCTGAGATCATTTAAAGATTGCCAGACTAATTAAGGTTGAGTAGCCCTTTGTTCCTTGACAATCCCTGTTGTGTATGGGTGGTGGCTTTAGCCCATAATGTTTAGCTTGATACATTATCAACTTTTTTACTGTGATATTGTTCAAAAAGTTTTTGATTTGCCTTCAGAGAAATGGCCATACTGGGTCAGACCAATCATTCCATCTAGTCCAGTATCCTGTCCTGTCATCCGTCAGTGGCCCATGCCAGGTGCTTCATAGGGAATGGATGGAACAAATAATCATCAAGTAATCTTTCTTAAATAATACAGCTTCTTTGGCAGATGGATAACAGGAATTCTGCTTATATACCCAAAGCTAGACAGGTTTTAAAATCTCATCTTCAATTTACTTGAAAGAAAACAAATGTTTTTCAAACCTTTGGTTGCTTATCACGTTGAGATTATCAGCTGTCCATAAGGGTTCAGTGTCCAGTGCCTAGAAGTGATATAATATTGCCATGTCATTACAATCACCCATTACTACCCAATGGAGCTGTATAAATGAAGACAAATGAGTGATTAGAGCCATTCCTGCTGTTGTGTCACATATACACTCCTATGAAATCCAGTTTTTGCTGGTCAAAGTTTTCATCTCCACCTTGTTACTAAGGACCAGATTCTGGCATCCTTATTCACATGGGCTACTTGAGGTGTAAGATATTACCCAAGCTGACTTCCTTGTTTTTGATTTCCCTGGGATCACACAAATGAGCTAATTTCTAAAGCATTCTGAAGGTGCTCTGATACTACATGGTGAGGCAAACAAGGAGTCCTCTGGCACTTTTAAAGACAAATTCATTTATTTATCGCATGAGCTTTCACGGGAGAAAGTCTGACAAAGTGAGCTTTCCTCCCCTGCAGCCTGACTGGGGAGCCGCTCCAGGGATGCTGGGTTGTTGTGGCTGGTCTCTCCACACCGACAGGATCCCCAGCAGCAACAGCACTCTTCTAGAAGAGTCTATAAAAGGGCAAATCATGTGGAAGTGCCTCCAGCAGCAACCACTCCATCTTTTTCTCTGCCCTCCAAAGTCATCTGCTCAGAGGGTTACAAAGAGAAATGGATCTCTTGCATCCTTCCACCTTGACACCAGATCCATTTCCTATGTATTGCCCAACCAGCAACAAACCACCAACTCCAGCCATTCCTGAACCAGGGCCCTACGTGTTAAGGGCAGTCCTTCCTGCCCACTCTGGAGAAATGCACTCAGCGTTGGTATCCCTTCTCACTTACACAAGCTTTACCTGGCATAACTACACATGCTCCAGCAGTTTACCCCAATGTAAGAGAGATGAAAATCTGGCCCTCTATTTGAGATGTTGGGTGGGCTACAGATGCCTCCATTTCCAGTTCATTCACATACCCCAGCACCAGCAAAAAACACCCTCACTTACCTTTTATTGTGGGTATTACCATTAGGTTCTTTATATCAGTTTGACTTTGTAACATAATTGCATGTAATGATTCTTCATTCCAGATTTTAAATAGTATCTGTGATATTGGCAACTTAATTTGGATACGGTGATTTCCCTCCCCTCTTAATGCAAACAAGATTTGATTAATAAGAGACATTAGGAATATATAATGCATCTATTATTGCAATTATGTTTTTACTGGTGCATTTTAATGCCTGGAAGTGGCATTGTTTGTTTTCTGTCATGCACACATTTGTTTTGTTTGCACTCAGCATTTTCAGTAAAAGAGTATTACTATAAAAAGAGTAGGAAAGTGACAGCAAGAAGCTACATTTCGAACAGGTGATTAAGTAAGGTGTGACTCATTATATTACCATAGTACATGCAATAAATAATGGATGCTGTTGCATGGCCTTAATGCAATAAGTTTGTGGTGTTTTGGCAGTTAAATATGTTGCTGTTTTTCTATTTCTAAATTCATATAGTAGTACAACTGGTGTTTTATTAACACACAGGCTCTAGCTGCCAGATGTCTCCTGGCATGATGAGGGGATGAATGAGTCAAAATAAATGTGTAAAACAGGCGTCTCTAGGTAAATTGTCTGAATCGGGTGCAGAAAAATGGATTTTGTACATTATGGTGTCATCTTAACTGCCACTACTCACTTATTCTAGCTTCCAGTCTTTGCACATGCATAACTTTTTGAAACATTTAAATCAAAGCTGGAATTTTGTATGCCTGGACTTTGCCCACAGCTGATTTTTCTGAAAAAATGTTTGAATGAAATTTCTCTGACTTTCCGGAGTTATGGGGAAAGATAAAATATGTACTTCCTATTGTGGAAAAGTCTCAGTACGGTTTTTAGATCACAGCTAGAGGAAACACAGCTTATGTTTGAAACTTGGCATAAAAACAGCCCTTGTGGTTTAAGGGAAGCAAAAGTAATTATAGGCACTTGATACAGCCCTTTGGAGAATGCTTGGTTTTAATCCTGCAATAATTTTAGCACAGTCTAATGAAGCTCTAACCCGTCTGTAGCATCATCGCACCTACTCTCACATTAAAAGCAAAACAAACCCTATCTAAGTATTTGGCAGAGGAGAAAACTGTTGGCATAGAAAGTATAGGGATTTCAGGAGTGGAGGGTGTGCATGCAAAAGCTGCATAGTCTACAGTTTCAGTTAAAATATAATGATTTCCTGTCTCCTTCTATTGTATATATACAGGCTTTCCGATATAAACTGCTAGGCAAACTGTGGGCCATATACTACTGTTTAGTGGGAAAACCTCCATAGAGGCAATGAGGAAGATGGAGGAAATTGCATGTTTTGTGGAAAAATGTTCATCGAGGATGGAGCAGGATGATTTACTCTGTCTAATCCCATTGCATGAATGGCCGGCGGATTCTGCCCCTCCATGCCTACAGCTCTCCTGAGCTCTGCAACAGCTGTTTAGTTTATGCATTTAAAAAAAATAAAATCTCTGCATGGGTACGTGCAGTGGTCCTATTCTTCCTTTGGTTTCTACATATATTGTCACTGTGATTCAGCCCTTCCTGAGATTCCCTGCTCTCATAGAATGTGTTTAGCTAGCTTTGCTAAACAGTCTGTTCACCTCTATTTAACTCTGACACCGAGACCTGCTCTGCACTGCCACACTAAGTCAATGGGAGATGCGCAATCTACGTACAGTAGAATGCATATCTCCTGTCATCTTACTTACTCCGACTTACCAGGGCATCTTCACTCATCTACATCCACCGGAGATGCTTTTTGGAGAGGTGGCGTTACAACGTTGAAGGGAGAGCACTTCTGGGATCGATTTGAGAGGGTCTCTGCTGGCTGTACAGTTGATCTTGCCGCAGCATTTTCAGTGTAGATAAGGCCTGAGTATCTTTCCCAGACCCAAAGAAGAACTTTGTGTAGCTCCAGAGTTTCTCTCTTTCTCTCACGGAAGTTGGTTGGATAAAAGGTATTTGTTCATCCACTTTGTCTCTCTAATCTGTTTAGGCATTTTTATTACACTTAGCAGCGTATCTCAACACATATGTTAGTTGTCTTATAGGGGAAGAAATATCTAGTTTAATTTATGACATTCATTAATTCAGGATTTATTATATGATGAATACTCATTTAATAGGGACTTGGCTCTTAGCAAGATGTGAACATTAATAATTAGGTAACCTTGGCAGAAGTACATTCCTTTTCAGTTTAGAGGTACAGCTTTCTAACTGTGAGCTGTATAAAAACCTTGGGAAAGAAAAAGCTAAGGTAGACCTAGTAAATTACAGCATTCCCACCTCACACTGGCAGTGAGCTCAAAAATGATTAATGTTCTATAGATTTCTACAGCAGGCTCAAGGAGCAAAAAAAAAAATGATCGACTCTCACTCACCAGGACATCATCCCCAACATTCAATGTGTTCATCCATGTTCCATCCATCCAAAGGACACAAAACGAGGGGGTGGGGAAGAGAGAAACATTGATTTTCATTCCATGTAACAAATAAAGGTGATGAAGAAGATGACAATTGAATTATATAATGGAATGGGGTAACACCATGCAATTTGGTTTTGATTTAAAAATAACTAACTTAACAAAGGGCCAGATTCTATCTTCTGTTAAATCCACGCAACTCTGTTGATTTAATTGGGCGAGGATGGGTGCAACTGAGAAAAGAAAACAGCTCAGTACGTATTTCTTTAGATATACAGAGCATAATGTTACTGATTAAAAGACAATCAAGGGGTTTAGTGGGCAGTAGTTAAGACGGAGAGCTCCTGCTGTCCCCATAACGCTTCCTATGTCACACAAGGCATATCTCTCCCTTCCCCTCTTGGCTTGGACCTGATAGGATGGCATTGTTCAGTTGCTCTGGAATTAAAACTAGCTCTTCATTTCTAAATTTGTTCTTGCTAGAACAGGTCTGAGTTGCATTAGTTATCTGTGTAGGAAAGTACTTCTGATTAGGGAGATGGTGTGGACCAGTGTGTAGCGTGCCGGAGTGGGACTCGAAAAGACCTGAATTCTCTTCCTAGCTTGGCCGTTGGCCTGTTTGTTGATATTGGGGAAATCATCTCACCTCCCCATGTCTTAGTTTCTCCATCTGTAAAACTGGGGTGACAATATTGACTTCCTTTGAAATATGCTGGTACAAATATCTAGGATTAGGAATTAGGATTAGGAATGCCCACGCCGTTCTATGGTAGTACCTGCTCTCGATAAACAGGATTTCCATTTCCTGGTCCAGTCTCTGCTACTAAATTCCCTTAACCAGTTAAACAGGAGTAAAATGATCAGCCTTTAGGGATGTCAGAGCTTTAAAAGTAATTGATGCTTTCAGGGGGCTGGAGCAATTTTATAGTGGTGTTGCTGAGAGCCATTGAGACAAACTGTGAGCTCCATATGTATTGGAAATCACTTCAAACCAGGCAGTGCAGCTGCTCTCCTAGTTCCAGCACTTATGGATGTTTCCCCAAAATACACTGGAGCCATGTTCCTCAGGCAAGAAGCCACCAAGCTGTTGCAAGAGACACACTCATAAATCCAGCCAGTAAATCCATGTTAATGTTTGAGTCCTTATATCTTGTCTACTTTATGTTTTGTGCCTATACATAGTTTCATTTCCTTTTAGCAGACTTTGCTCTTAAGACCTTGTAGATGAAGAACGTTTCTGGATGAATGTGGAGCAGATTGTTCCATGACGTTTGGCCATTTCAGACTCCAGGAGAGACCATGACTCGGGAAATCCAGGGCACAGCTACAGTGCAATCAGAGGCATGCAACAGAACAGAAAGGCATAGTTTTATCTACCTAGCTTGAAGAAAAATAGCAGCTCTACCTTTATGTGGCTAAATGTGCTGCAATCCCATCCCTAGTTGCAATGTGGACATGCTTTCTGTGCAGTGAAGTGGCCATCAGAGGGTTAACTGAATTCCTTGGAATATTATGGTTTGGAGGCATGTTCCATACTGTTTAATTAGCGGGTGTTTTCCCTCTCTGCTATATAACTAAATAAAGCATCACCTTCCCAGCTTATAGCACTCTAAGCAAAGCTTGGGTCTTGTGCACAGAGTGCTCCCTTTACAAAATTGGTGATAAGGAGATACACAGAAATGGCAACTAAGGAGAAAATGGAAGAGTTTAATGCAGAAAATGAGGATTGGCAGCATTATATTACAAAAATGGACCAAGGTTTCTTGCAAATGTGTATAGATAATGACAGATGGAAAGCCATTTTCCTCAGAGTCTGTGCGACAAAATGTTGCTCCCTCAGCAACGAGGAGATAAAAGTTGAGAAGATCTGCAAAAGATCTCAGTGGACCACTACACGCCTGAGCCAAGCATTAGACTGAAACCTTTCAAGTTTTATGCTGGAATGGGAGGGAAGGTGAAAATGTAGCTGTGTATGAGGCAGAGCTGCAAAGATTAAAGGAATATTGCTCATTCAGCTATGTCCTTGAGGATGTTCTGTGGCAGAGATTTGTTGGCAGTATTAATAATGAGAGAATTAAAAAAAAAAAAAAGTTTCTGGCAGAGGGGCCAGCCAATCTGAATTCTAGGCCCTCTGCTAGGGCAAACTGGCCCTTGATTGATTAAAGTCCATTGACGTGATGGTCGAGTTGTAAAATGACATGTGGATCCTGTCTGTGTGCAGAGTTTGTCCCTAGGGCAGAGATACTCAGCCCTCAATGGTTCAGGAGCCAAATTAGTGATCATCATTAGTCCAAAGAGCCACAGTGGTGTGAATTCATTGGTTCATTTGCAAAGGCATTAACCAGATATTGTTATTTCTTCAGCTGCAATTGGTTAATAACATAATAAAAGCATCCTGATTGGTTAAAAATTAGACCACACACCGGGAATGACTGAGATGGGTTTATGTACAGTGCTGGACCAGGAAACTGGGGGAAGTGAGGCTGTCAGGCACCAGGGAGAAGCGCTCCCGCGTGAGAAAGAGAACCACCCCTAGTTATTTACAAGACTACATCTTCAAGTAAATTGTAAAGTAAGGTTGTAAATAAAGACGGGGAAGGATGTAGTAAAATGGAGATCAGGAGGCTAGCTGGGTTACTCAGAGCCATGCTCTCCCCTCCTTTACTTCCTATTTCAGGTAGTGCAGGTTTTCTTCCTCTGTTTGTATATAGTTGACTAAAACAGCACATTCCCAGCCTGCAGCGCTGTATGTGTTGTGCCTGAGCAGTCTTTTTACAAATCTCTCACAAGTGTATAGGTTGCAGTTCTCTTGTGTAGCTGGGCTGATGGAAATAGGGCAGAGACTGCTTTTTTGCAAAAAATGTTTGCAGCATTACCTTTTTTCCTCCACTAATTGCTTTCATGTGTCTGTGGTACATTTAATGGACCGTCCCGACGCACACCAATTGAGAATCTGGTTCTAAATGTATAATATAATAAAAACCAAATGACAGAATTATGGAATTCTTCATGAAGAAGTTTGGTTTTATTCCATATTCATATTCTAGACATTTTTATATTTAATTACACCGTGCAAATTGCTCTGTTGATAAAACTGATTAGTCTGCATTTTTGCCAATAGTTCTGCAGGTTCCTTGAGATCAAAATCCATTGCCAGCATTTCACATTCTCCAATTTTCAGTGACTAGGGAAGATGTGTTGATTGCTTCCCTGGCAAATGCTTGCTTTATGATATATGCAGGGTCTCATAGTCTGATTGCTAGGCTCAGGGGTTGGAAAATGAAGCTAAACATATTTGGACAGGAAATAAAATATACCCTTTTAACAGTCAGAGTAATTAACAGCCAGAATAATCAAACAACTTACTTAGGATGTGATGGATGCTCTATCAGTTGAAGTCAGGACTGAATAGCTTTTTAAAAAGATATGCTGTAGAAAAAAAAAAGCCATCTCTGCTTGAAGCAGACATTAGCGGGTGAGGTTCTTTATTCTGACTTCCTGCATGTCATAAAACAAATTATCATAATAGTCCATTCTGACTTTGAAATCCATGAATTTTGAATATTGGAGCTGGTCAAAAAGAGGGTCCTTCCCTACTCATTTATGTGAAAATAAACAAGATGTTGTTATAAAATATATTCTCTTGACAATCAACTTTTATGATATAGCCTTTGTCTCCTATATCCAAAAGTCTGGCAATACCTGGCGGATAATCACCTTCATAAGAGTGACCTAAGGACACGTTATTATCTGATATTATTATTTATTACTCATTTGTATTGCAAATGCTCTGTGAAGAATGGGGTTCTGTGCTACATACTGGACAAACTGAGACAGTCCCTGCCCTGAAAACCATTAAGCTCAAGATACTACCATGGTATGCCCTGTGGTCTAATTCTATAATGCAGCGATTGTTTTCTTCCACTACACTACTTGAAAGTTTTTCAGCTTTGTCCATGTGCTTTGAGATGGTGATTCCAACATCCTCAGTGTCTTTTTCCAAGTACTATTTTCAGTACAGTTTGTGTGGCTCCCAGACGTGGCTGATTTTGAGTTCATATTTATTTATTGTGGATTTAATTCTGTAAGTTGCACGGCTAAATTTTTCCAGTTCTTTTAATGTAAGTTAGCCCAAATATGATTTAGGGGCATGATCTGTTTATATCCCTCTGCCTCTCTATCTTAGGGTTTTATACTGCCATCCAACATCTGCACCCTCTGATGTAAAGTCAGTAGCAGTAGTAGACTTCCTGGAATCTCTGGTTTTCTTCCCTTTTCAACTGGGGTTAGAAAACCACTTTTGCCTCTGTTGTTGTTTAACTTGGGAACTAAAATATTTCCTTATTTTGTCCCTTGGCTTTTGACATCATGAGATTTTTTGCAACCCTCTCAAAAGCAAAGTTAATAGAGTTTCCCTTTGGAACTTAAAAACTAAAAACATACTTCACAAGCACTCAGGTCCTTAGGAAGTCTGAAATCCACGAGAAACACATCTGGCTCCAAAAGCTTCTAAATGGCACCCCTCTTTTGCATCCAGTCATTGTTTCTAGATTTGTGGTGTATTATTCTTTGAGTAAGTATTTCAGCAATGTGCCACAAGTATTTTTAATAAGGGCTGCCTGCAACTACTTTTTCCTCTTATTCCATATCAAACCCCTTTATCAGGGATGCATATAATTGCAAAGAGGGATGAGCGCATGTGCACTGACGTGAAAATAACTCTCAAAAGCATAAGAAGCCAGCAACAAACTTATACAAAGCCATGTTTTGCTAGCAATGTTACCTGAAAGAATATACTGAGTATATTGAAAGCCTTTGTCTGATACGTAATCTTCAATAAGAGTTGGGATGAAGATTTTGTGGTAGGGGATATCCTCTGTAGGGAAGTTGGGGTGGTGGGGGGTTGTTTTTAAAATATCTGTCATGATAAAATCTAATCCATTTTAAAGGCAAAAATTTAGTCCTTCAGAAGTGTTTTCATATTATCTCTGGCGGATAAACTTACAGTCAACCTTCAATCCATATTCTGATTACATGAGTTTAGGATCTGGCTCTATTTCATCATATGGGTGGTAGAGTTCTTGGGAAGCCCTTTGAGCCCATTCTAAAATATCAATGACATAGATTCACTTTTTTGCCCACTTTGCTGTATTATAAACAGAGATGATTTTCTCTTTTTCTTTAGCTCCCAGGATATACCGTGTGTGTGTGTGTGTGTGTGTGTGTGTGTGTGTGTGTGTGTGTGTGTG
>ML685834.1:3808556-3972509 GCA_007922175.1 Pelusios castaneus
GTGTGTGTGTGTGTGTGTGTGTGTGTGTGTGTGTGTGTGTGTGTGTGAGTGAACACACTCCAGGAAATTGGAAATAGGATGCTGTTACATATTTTCAGTTCACTTGGTAATGAATGAAAAAGGGGAGAATTATACCTTAATCATCATCGGGAGTGATATCTGGCCTTATATTAGGATACAGTAATTCTATTTGACATTCCGGACAAAACAGCCAAACTTCTTTCTTTTTAAGGAGCTTCCTCCCCCACTCCCACATCCTCAGGTAACGGAAAGCTAGCAATTTAAATGAGTTGGGTTTATGGATGGCTGCAGAAACTCTCTTTATTCACACTCTGTATATATCCATCAGCCACTCTGCAGTATTTCACTGCAGCAGCAGGGGAAGAGCTAATCAGAAAAACCCAGTGGAATGTTGTGATAGGGAAAGAGGAATAGATTACATATTTATGTACTCATTGGCAATGCACTGGGATGGGAAGATTGTTTGTAACTTATGCAATTATATTACATGACTGATTTCACCTGTGTGAATGTGCATGTGCTTGTGTGAGGGTGAATTGAAATGTTAATGAGTTTCTTGATTTTTAATAATGAAATTAAAAATATTTTATGTCAAGTCCTCTGTCTATATTTAACACAAGAGAAAAAGGACTTGGAGGAAAAAATAAATTCCTGTTGAAAATGCACAATTTGAAAGCTGCACCTAATACTTGCAAATCATTTCTGCACTCCATGTTTGTTCAAAGCACTTTACAAAAATGTACGAATCCTCCCAAGCTCTCTAGGGAGGCAGATACACCTGACCGAGTACTGTATTATATTATAATAGCAAAATAGATGTTAAGCATTTATTGTTGGGAAGCTGAGGACATCACATTTCAGAAGACAAAAATCTGTCTAACTGAACTGGGTATCAAAGCAATTATACAAAGTTGCCCTTGGAAACTAAATGTACCTAGACCATTCTGCCTACTTTTCAGTATGCAATTGCCAGGGAGGACAGATGAGCTGGAATAAGGGTTTTGATCTAAATAGGGGTAGCCTGACTGAAGGGTGACCTAGATACACTCCTGGTTGAGAGGCATATTAAATGTTGCCTCTCCTCCAAAACTTCTCTATATCAAAAAAGCTCTCAGCCTCCTCCCCCACACTGAGAGTTCTTAGCAATGCCCTCCAGAAGAGTTAAATCAAATGTCGTCACAGCACGCAGAATTTATATAGTGTTAATAAAAATGATTTGGCTATAAATCTTTTTGGCTGTGGAGATACCAGTACTAACTCAGCTCACGGATGTGGCAGCTCAGTTCTTTAAAAACCCACGCAGGGCTCAGCTCACATTGACAATGAATTGACAAAGAAAAGCCCCTCTGAGACCTGAAAAGTCCTTTATGATGTATGATTGATAAGCTTCTAAATTTTGAGCATCCTTGGAGTTGAAAGTCAAGTCAGGCACTGCTAGGTAACAGGCTGTGAAGCCAACAGTGGTCCTGAATGAAAAAAGCTGAAAGCAGGTGAAGAAATTTTAGAGGTGATGGAGGAAGGAAAACTTTGTTCACTCAAGAAGGATGAGAATGTCCGCCCTGTCATCTGTAAATAAACAGGAATGAAGACGTAAGAGTAACGATGCTACAAGGCATGTGGATGAGATGGGCCTGGTCTCCATTACCGAGTTAGGTTGATGTAGGCTGGCTTGTTTCGACCTAGGTGTCCGTGTGTCATATGCGTAAATGTGTCTCCCACTGACGTATGCGCCCTGTTCGTGTGACGCAGTAACAACCATTTCCCCGGACAGAATTGAGCGATGGTCGGCAGCCCCTGGTCTATGCAGTCCCAGTGTCTTATAATAAAGCAAAGTGGGCAAAAGAGTCCTCCAGCAGTTGTCCCACAGTGCCCAACTTGAATTGCTTTGGTTCCAGTTGTGAATTACACTGTTCTGGGATCATATAGACTGGACTTCTCCCCTGCCTTAAAACCACGCAGATTTTTGAAATGCCTTTTTTTGATTGCCCAGCTCAGGGAGCACACCTAGCAGCTCTCCATTGCTGTACATTACTGCCCAGCTGACCGTAGCAGCGACTTGCTTCAGATACTCTCAGGCCTGGAGTAGACAGGAGGTAGACAGGATCTCCTGGATCTGTGGGGGGAGCAAAGGGTGTGCCGACACAGCCATGGACCTGCCATAAATATATGGACATCTAAGAGCAGACTGCATGGGGTGCAGAAGAAGGGGTATGACGGGGATTGGTAGTGGTGCTGCATTAAAGCAAAGGAATTATGGCAGGCATATCGGGAGGCCAGCAGTCAACCTGGTGCCAAGCCATAGACCTGCCAATGAGTTGCATGCCATGCTTGGCGGAGATCCACACCACCTTGCAGACCAACATGGATACCTCTGAGGAACCTAAATCACAGACCCCTGGCGCAACCAGTGAAGATGCAGAGGATGTGAGAGATGCGACGAGGGGATCCAGCTATGCCGTGAGCCTACTGGAGTCTCCAATCAGACCTGGCAGTCAAGCTCAGGCGAACCCGAAGCACAGGAAGGAACCTTGAGTAAGTGTTTAATCTATTTCCCATTATCATGATATATGATGGCACCCCAGACACAGCTATCAACTTTTCATTGATTTACTTGTGCTAGAAGAGGTAGCAGTACAACAAAGAGTGGCAGAGTAGTTATCTGCTTTTCATTGCCCTGTAGAGGGGAGAGAGCCATGCGGAGCAATCTGCTTAATTACACAGGGATGTCCTTCAAAGACTCCTATGAGATTTTGATGAACCGTTCACGGAGGCCCTCTCCAATCCTCTCCCAAGGGTTTCTAGGGATGACAGCCTTATTTCTTTCTCCACAGTAGGACTTTTTCCCATGCCAGCTGGTGATTACTGCAACGGTGCCTGCGGATGTTAACAGACAAGCAACATATGGGCCTGGGAGGCTTCAGGACACCGACAGCTGCTGTGGTCTCTGTGCCTTTTTTATTCTCAGGAGTGAGATACCAGCCAAAATGGTGGGAAATGGTGCCAGGATTCAGTGCCATTGTCCTGTATTCATAGTTTCATGCAACCAAGCAATTCCCTCCTCATTTTCCTCACCCCTGGCAGGCCATGCTCACCCTGGCTGGAGCTATGAATGGTGCTGTGGACCTGGACTCTGAAGCAGAATTGTCAATTAACGAGTCCTGTGTAAAGCTTTAGGGGAGCACGGTAGGGGAGATCTGAATCTGAACTTTTGCTGTCTGTTGTGACTATGTAGACAGTGGTACCTCTGTGTTTTATCTGTAGCTGCTGCTGTTGCAGCCTTGAAGGGTTCCCTTCTGCATCCCAAGATCACCTGAGCCAGATAAGGAGGATAAAGAAGAGGTCTCTGGATGACATGTTAAGTGGGATCCTGCCAGCCCAGTGCTGCAGCAGACTGTGAAGAGACTGCCTGTGGTGCGAGTGTTGCAGACTGTATGGAAAAGGAAAGAGTGAACACAAGAGAGGTTCAGGAAAAGGCAAGGGAGATGCCTTAGGACATAATGGGGCTTCTCCAACAGCAAGCACAGATGCTACACATTCTTGTGGCCCTATAGATTCAACAGTCACAGGCTTGTCTTCCTTTGCAGTCCATGGAGAACTGTAATTTAGCACATCCCTACACACCTGCCCCTGCAAGGTTCCATGTGGCATCAGGGGCCACATCCCTACGCCGACCGCTCTGCACCAGGGGACAGTAAGGACATCACAGCTTCACGTACGCTGACCTGTGAGAGCCACAATAGATATGAATGTTCTTTCACCTTGTCAGGTTCTGTTCCATTGGTTTATTACATATTAAATGTATTTGCTTTTAAATGGCACAAATATTTTTGTACTGATTTTGTTACTCAGTAAAATTCTATGTTTCAGAGAATAATTCATCTTTATTGGTTCATTACATAGACTGCAGAATGCATAGCAGTACTGAAGGCACCCACTTACTACTTGTTGTACAGTGTGACAAATCTCATAGGGTCGGTGACAAACACAACATTAATTTTTATATATAAATAAATAAAATACTCAGCAAGCAGCGCACCATTCCTGACAGGCCCCAGAACTGCAGGCAGGGCCAAACTAACAAAGGGGCTTTAGGAATGAAATATTCAGAGAGCAAAGGACCTGCTGGGAGATTAAATCTGCAAAAATGAAAATCTGTAACCCGGTTTGGTTTTGCATTAGGATCTAACAATCTGTGTTTTGGGAATTTAGTGTTAGATAGAGATGCCCACTCCCTATTTAATATATCCTGGAGTGTGAGTGGTGTTAATACCCATTATGGATTGCAATACCATAAGTGTGACTATGTAAATAATTATGCAGAGAACTTTGCAAAGGTGACGAGAGCAGAGGGAATCTGAAAGCATCGGGATCATGGAATGCCAAGGCTGTGTGAGCCGTTATCCTCAATAAGAAGTAAAACTGAAATTGGGCTTCAGTTGGTAATGTCCTGGAAATGCTTATACCAGCAAAACATGTCACCGTAAGAGAATACGTTTGAAACGGATGACTGTCAGGGTTAGCCACTTTGACTTTCAATGGGAGCTGAGTGCCTATCTCGTGTGGTTTGGTTTGTTCTCTACCAGGTATGTGAAAGAGAACTTGCTGTCAGTAATCCTGTCTCGTACCTCTGTTTTCACATGTGCAGTTCGAGTATGCCATGGAGCAATGTATTTCCAAATACTCTACTGCTAGAGCTGGATAACAGCAAAAGGGATGTAAGGATGTTTGGAAGGGAATTCTATAATAGTAGAGCATGAAGGATTGGAGATCCTGGGCCAAATTCTGCTCTGTTTGAGCAGTATAACTGCTTTCAAAACTGAGCTTGATAAATTTATGGAGGGGATGGTATGATTACCCTATTTTGGAAATTGACTGATATTTGGCTACGTGTGGTGGATTTACAAGTGGCCTAAGAGGGGAGAGTACATGGGGTGGGTTCTGAGTTATTACAGAGAATTGTTTCTTGGGTAACTGGCTGGTGAGACTTGCCCACATGCTCAGGGTTTAACTGATCGCCATATTTGGGGTCGGGAAGGAATTTTCCCCCAGGGCTGATTGGCCTGGGCTCTGCGGGTTTTTCGCTTTCCTCTGTAGCACAGGGCATGGTTCACCTACTGGTGAATTCTCTGTATCTTAAAGTCCTTATATCATGATTTAAGGATGTAAATAACTCAGTCATAGGTTGGTGGCCTATTGCTGGAGTGGGTGGGTGAGGTCTTGAGGCCTGCATTTTGCAGGAGGTCAGACTAGATGATTGTACTGGTCCCTTCTGACCTTAGTCTGTGAGTCTATAAATTGAGAATTAACTACCTGGGCTTGAATCTGTTCTCACACCAGTGTAAATCCATTGACTTCAGTGTAGTTACTTCTGCTTTATACTGGTATTGCTCAGAGCATCCTCTGTCAGTGAACAGAGAGAAACAGAGAATTACAGATGCCAAGGACAAATTGGAGACAGGATGTGGATTAGAATCCATCAAATGGTTCAGAACGGACAATGAAAAATCATGGCACCTAGATGATAGCCAGAAGTGAAATGGACTGCAGAAAAGAAATTGTTTTTCTAAAATATGCTGAATAAATGCCAGAATGAGCGATAATAACTTAGGCTGTATTGGAGATATCAAATTGGAAAGCTTGACTATAGTCAAAATGAGAGAAATGATAAAATCAGGAGCCCTCACTGAAGAGGAGCAAACCATTGATATTTTGTTGGAAAGCCTGTGGAGAATGAAGAGATCACCTATAAACTGCCTTTTTCTATAATATTTTGATGTGCTTATAGTGATAAAGCTGGAAACTAAAATAAAAAGGAAAGCAATTTGACAAGCAAGGACCAAGGACACATTAGACTGAATTGGAGAGTAGATATAAAGCCAAGGAGGGGGACTGTACCAAGATAGAGGAGAGATATGAGACAAGAAGTGTTTGGGGAAGTTGCATATTAAAGCAGAGGAACAGCCACTGGGGAAAAACAACTGCTAAGATCTTTGGTAAACACTGTTTCTGTTGCTGGAATCATCAACATTTGCAGAGAATTCTTTGATGTTCATAAAATGTAAAGCCACTGAAACTTGAAGAGAGAGAGAAAAAATATATACAGGTAACTGTCATATGGTCTTTATTGTTAGAACAAACCTTCAAAAAAACTCACCAAGTTCAAGAAAATGCTCAGAATTTTTTTTAAAGATCTTAAAATCCAGGGTTATCAAGATGTATGTAGAATGACTTTACTTCTCTCAGCATTGTACAGTGCCAGCTAGAACTTTACCAGTAGAACTATTATAGAAAAAAAATTGCACCCCTCCCATCCCCTCACTGAAATAGTTATTTTGGTAAAATTTTCCATGTAGACCAAACCACAGAAGTAGATACTAAGTGAAGCGAAGAGAGATGACTGGGAAAGTATGGTGATGATAGTGAAAGTCACTACAAGATTGTGCGCTAAGCCAGCAGAGGAGGGAGGCTTGGATTTGTGCATGCAGCTCATGAAGGTAACTTATAAGGCTGCCGTTTGCAAGGATCGCTCTCCTAAATTCTTTGTTCAAGGTTCGCAAAGTTAACAACGTTTTGGGGCAGTGAGTTTCCCTTGTTTGTGAAAAAGCAGTGGTAGTGGGTGGGGCACGGTTGCAGGGATCTGTGAAGGGGCACAGGAAGGCTTCCTGGGAACGCCTCACTGCCACTCAGTAGGACTGGAGCTATCATGGGGGGGGGGAGGAAGGTGGTACCTGATGAGCAAATCCACCACTTGGAGGCAACAAGAGGGAGTGAAGAGAAGCCTCAGGCTCCATAGTTTACTTCAGGGACTACCGTAAAGGGAAGGAATAGTATAGAAAATTGTAAAGGTGTGAAGTGGCCCATGGGATTTTCCAAGATGCATCAGAATGCCCTGTGAAGATGAATCCATCTTGACAAAATAACTCTGAGAGATGTGAAGTGACCAAGACAATTTCCCCGTGGTAGAATGTAGAGGATTTTGATTATTAATATGAGTTTCTTATTGGATGGGCTGTATCTGAGGAGCCTCCTGACCAAATGACTCCACCTTAGAAATTCACCCCTGATTCTGATGTGGTACGGCAATGTTATGGTGGGTCCAGTAGCACCACCAATTAAGCTTACACCAGGATTCCCATTTTAATACTCGTCAAGTATTCAGTTCTCAGGGTCTGAGTATCATTTAAAATATTTATTGTACTTGGACATTGCTTCACTTTTTTTTTCCTATAGCAGTTTTGAGGTCAGATTGCCATAGGATTATATGACCTTTATGCAGGGGTGGACGTCAGGGCTGGGAGATGCACTTCTTTCCCTTCTGACCTAATCAAGAGAACAGTATAAATGTGGTGTAGCAGAGTCCCTCTGTCTCAGAGCCAGCTGTAGCCAAACAGTACAGCTGTACAGCTCCCTTGGATAGGGGTGGGTAGATAGAAGGACTCTGAGTAGAAATCTTCATCTTGTTGTGTATTCATCAATGTTAGGTTCCCCAGGGTTTTGGTCTGGACTTTTGGGGGAGGGGAGGTGGAGGAGTAGGCAGGTGTTAATTCTTCCGTAATCTATGACAGAACAATATGAGCAGGGCCGACACCTTAGGGGAAACATCACCCTGGGCAAACTTGTATTTTAGCACTCTTACTTTGAGTCTGAGAACAGCAGTGGGGGCTTAAGACCAGCTCTGGGCTCTGGAACCTGGCTGGGCTGCAGAAGGAGGCATTTCTGAGCCTGGGGGCTCCCTCGGCTGTACACCTTAGCAGAAGAAGAGCAGGTGCACAGCCACGGTCCCAGTCTGTGGGAAGGGGGAACCCAGTACTGTGACGAGATAGCGAGTGTGAAAAATCAGGACAGAGGGTGGGGGGTTAATAGGCACCTACACGAGACAAAGCCCTGAATAATGGGACAGTCACTATAAAATCAGGACATCTGGTCATCCCAGGAGCCCAAGGGCTGGCCCACTGCTTGCTCCTCCTTGCCAGGCTGGTGCTCCAGGTAGCCTCAACAACTCCCCACATGGCTATCCCAAGTTCCAGCCCCAGACTCACCTGCACTCATCCTTGCTCTGGCACCCCAAGCCCGCCGGTCTGCATCACTAGGACCCCCTGAGGATCCTGGGTGATTGCCCACATTGCCCACCCATAAGGCCGGCCCTGAACATGGGAGTTGCTCAGTAAAGAGATATTTGTGGAGATTTGCACATCATGGAGAGTTCCATTTTGGGCTTTCAATGTGGTCTTTGGCTATTTACGGTGACTAAATAGCATAATGTTGCTTCTCCATGCAGCAGTTAGTATTTCTTCGCAGCAGCATGCAGTATTCACGTGTAGTGATGAGTAGTTCTTTAATGGAATCTTTGCAAAATTTTAATTGTTTTCTATGCTTGTAGCAAGAACGCATCCATGATTCTCAGGCAGCAGGGTGTTTTTATGGTGATGTTTTATATACCATTTCTGCAGGTAAACATTTTTGGATCTGGAAGCTGCACTTGTGTTTTAAAAAATAGACCCCCAAAAAAGGGTGGGTGGGAGGAGGGAGGAATTAAAACCCAGGCCTAGATTTTCAGTGGACTCTCAGCTGTTAAATAGAAAAGTTAAAATATACCAGAAGTGTAAGATGCACAGATTAATGCTTCGCCTAGAACTTTTATACATTTCCTGCCCTTTGAGTGTTTAAATGAAAGTGTTTTATTAATGAAATGTCTTGTACACGGTCTATTATCCATAGCTGCTAGAATTTGTTAAAAACAGAGGATGTGGCGTTCACTTATCAAAGGTGGGGAATGGGTATTTTGCATATAATTTTAAGTTCTTTAAATATTTTAAAGGTATTTGGACCTGTTAGCCAGAGATTGGGGAAGAAGGAGCTGTATGCTGAAAACAGGGAGGAAGAGAATGTGTGCAGACTTACCACTGAGCTTTTCACTGGGTTTCAAGTTAACTTTGCCTATGGCAAATGTGACTTCTGCTTAGCATTTTTCTAGGGTAATTAGAGGAGCTTGCTCACAGAAGGCATATCATCGACCTATTCTCTCCTCAGCCCAGGAACTTCACACAGATGCATCTGTATTTCATTGACTGGAAAATACCATGTGCAGCTCATTTAAACAAGCCTAGCAGATTGGTTTGTTGATGCCGTTTACTCAGGCATCCACCTTGCACAGTACCAGAAGTTTGATCCAAAGCCCACAGAAGCCAATGAAAAGAATTCTATTGACATCAGTGGACTTTGGATGAAGCCCCAGATGAGGGTGGCAAAGAGCCTAAAGTATCAAATCCAAGTTGAAAATATACCCACTCTAAGGATACGACAGATTACTGAAGAAAACAGTTAACATTATTGTGCCTTTAAAAACAAAATGTCCCTTCCAATTTCATGCTGCAGCTGTGCCGTGTAGATTATAAATGAAAAGAAATACTTACCAAGCGCTTTTTCAAAGTGTAAAAAAGGACGGGGGATAGTTGTAATGGTTCCAATCCTTCCTAGTAATTGCCAGACTTGTCTGTTTTTAATTGAGTTAGATAAACTCATGGATGTGAATGTCACAGCTGCGGTTGCATTTATTTAGAACATTCTCTCGCTTAACATTGCCATTTAGGATTTTGCGCTTGGGTAAAGACCCCGGAAATTGTTATTTAAGAACATTTTTGACTGTTGCAGAAAGATTCCTGTTCTTTGTTCCTGTTTTTTTTCCTGTCCTATTCTGTGTATGAATTGCAGCAGAAAATAAAAGGCTGACTCTGAGAGTCGGAGGGGCAAGAGGGGGATTTTCAAAGGAACAAAGGCGATTAGGATCCTAGGCCCCTTTCCTGTTAATGTTGTCTTGGCATCTAACTCCCCTTCGTTCCTTTGAACGTTCCCCTGACAGATCCACCAGCCTACATTTACTCTCTCTTACCAATGAGCAGTCCCATAGACTTTCATCGTGATGACAACCCCTGGCAGGATTCCTTTTGCTAGCTGTTTTTGGTTTTATAATGAATGTACTGCAGATAAAATAGTGCTCGATTGTTTGAGGGCATTGATATGAATTGAGTATTTATTCATCCTTTCTGAATAGACATTAAGCTCATAATGGCCTAGCTCCTTAAGTTATTTTGACTCTTATCAATGATTAATGTCACTTGCTGGTTGAAACAGTAGTTACCGTTGTATAATGAAGCCTTCCAGCAACTTTCGGTATCCCTGCCTCTCTCAGAAATAATTACTCCAGATATAAGCTCAAAAAAGGGTCTGCTGTGAGGGGAGAATAATTCAAAACTCCAGATCCATGCCCACGTGCTGGCTGCTTCTCTGGCTCCAATTGCTCATCTGGCTGTGGCTTCCCTTGTCTGCCTCACTGCAGCTATTTCACTTTCTTTGCCAGCTGCATGTCACTCTGCAATTGGATAATATTCCACATCCCAGAATGCCAGTCACCACCACGGCTCTGCCCACTGCCCATGGATTCCCTTAATATATCGGTATTTAAGTGGTAAGGACCTGAGGAAATTGGACTTCAGCATCTATTAAAGTATTTAAAATGTACTCTTTTAAAAACCCATTGGACTGCAATCAGTAAACAATGTCTGCTTTAGAGAAGCCATATTGTTCAGTGAAAGTTGCTAGATGTGACATTTGCCACATGTCAGACCTTTGTGCATAAGTTACATGTGCCTCCGTATTTTGTCCTTATTCAGCTCTTCATAAATCTGAAATGCATCCAAGGTAGCAACTTCGCCCTGATTGCGGAAAATAAAGCTTGTGCTTTGGGAGTTTCGAGTATCAACACTCTTGAAAATGTAGCTTCTAATTTGGGGTTTTAGTAGCTTTTAAAGTGATGCTATGAAAAGTATGGGTTTTTTGGTTTGATTGCAGAGACATATTAATGGCCGTACTAAAATCTGTGCCTTAACTCCCATATGTTACTGATATCACATTGATGGTGAATTTATTGTTTTATAGCTAATAGTGCTGGTAAGGTCCTAACTTCCACTTTAGTGGGTACATCTTAAGATGATGTCACTTGCTGAAATATTTTAAAACTACATTCTTACACTGGATTAGAGGGGAACGATAAACAGGATTGAGCACTAGAAGGATTCACAATTAAAAAGCTGACTGGTTGGTGGAGGAGAAAAGCCCAATATGCTGCTTCTGTTGGGGTGGCTGCCCCACGCTGGCCTGCAAAGGGTTAATAAAGCCATAGGTAGGCTATGGTAGGAGCAGCCAGTGAGGGCTGAGGAGGCAGAAAGGAGAGACTTCCAGGAGCTCAAGGAGGGAAGACTGGCAGCTCTGAGAAGGTCAGCAACTTGGATGGAGCAATGTCTAGCTCTGGAGAAGGAGCAGCTGAGAGCCCTCAGGTGAGGGCTGGACCGTGGATTGCAGCTGCCACTGAAGGACGGGGCTAGACTGGGACTGCAGAATTCCCTGGAAGGGCAGGGGAGTGCGCACAGCTTGTGGCGTCACCGGAGAGCTCTGTCATGAAGCAGACCATGCAGGCTTTGGAAAGATGTGGGTTCTAAGACTGAGATATAATGGCTGGTGAGACGCAACTGTGTGGGGCACAGGAACCTGCAGAACTAATTCCCCAGCCTAATCAACAGGAGGCGCTAGAGTGGTGGGTGGATCCAGATTACACTGCTAAGAAATTTCCAGAGGTTACACTGCTAAGAAACTGGACAGTCAGATTCCCAGGGGAGCTGAGTCAGTAGTTGTCGGAACCAGGGCTGTCCCTAGGGTGGCCTTGGTCGGAACCTCTTCTGGTGCATTGCCAATAAAAGGGTTCTCTTCTGGCCCTCCTGATAATGTCAGTATGAAAGAAGGCAGTCCTGGTATCTTTCCTTTATATTGCAATATGTTGAAGGGGCATATGCTGTTTAGGGCACACATTTCATCTGATTCTAAAAGAACTCTCCAAAATATATGAAAAATGAGCTACTCCATGTACCTGAGCATTTGTTAAAATCAAAGTTGTTAAAATCAAATAACTAGTTTTATCATACTCTAGAATTCAGCTGTGATCTTACACCTAATCGTCTCTTGTGATTTAATAGGCCGTTCCTATTTCATGATTAATCCTTTTAACAGGGAGCAACAGTGATGTCTAGAGATCAGGAACATATTTTTGCTTACAGCTGATCTGTTCAAAACTGCGGTATAGAGGCATGGAAGCTATATATTCTCTCAGTTAATTGGCTAGAAAGTGTCTGAAAACTGTAAAACAATGTTTTGTCACATCTGATTTTCTTGTCTTTGTTCGTTCCGTGCTATGCCATGCCATATTTTCACCTTTTGTTGCTGGAGCATAAAAGCACATGTTCTGGCAAGTTCAAGAGTGCATTACATTTCCAGGCTATAGACTCTTTCAGATGTCTGTCCTTGATCAAGTTAGTGTGCTAGTTTAAAAACTTAAAAAAGATCAATTAAAGTTTGTTCCATTTGAACACAAGATCTAAGCTTTGTTACCATCTGGGGGTATATAGAAACTCAGTGTAATACAGGATTGTATATAATTCTTTATTCCAGCTGATCCTGTTGTGCGCAACTCTGAGCACAGTTCAATGGCTGAACATACTTGTTCATATAAAATAGTGCTCCTGGAACACTACACTGGGTGACTCTGTATCTACATAACTAAGGCTATGTCTACACTTGAAAAGTTGTCGACTTTATGAAGTCAACTTAATAAGGTTGGCTTTAAGTCGACTTAAAATGGACCTTATTAAGTTGACTTAACAGAAGTGGACTTAACTTTTCAAGTGTAGACATGGCCCCTTTTTGGCCTTATTAAGTTGACTTAACATTTTAAGTCGACTTAAAAAGGTCCACCTAGGCACTACTCCACGTCTCCACTGGCTTAAGGAGTGCTGTGTGGACGCAGTAAAGGGTTATAATTATAACGCTTGCTTGTCCCACAATAACTTCTGTAGTGTGTACATGGCCTTAGCCTTTAGCTGAGGTATTTGCACTGCCATGCCAGAGATGAACTTTGCTTAGTGAATTAACATAAAAACAACAGAGTCCTGTGGCACTTTTAAAGACTAACAGATTTATTTATCGCATGAGCTTTCATGGGAGAAAATCCCACTTTGTCAGACTCTTAATTTCCCCATCTTCAAAGAGTCTGACAAAGTGGGATTTTCTCCCACGAAAGCTCATGCGATAAATAAATCTGTTAGTCTTTAAAAGTGCCACAGGACTGTGTTGTTTTTCTGCAGTAAACTAACACGGCTACCCCATTTGGAACTTGAATTAATGTTGTTATCCAAATAGCTTAGGTTAGGCGCTTGGCCAGGGCAGAAGAGGGTGACAGGGTGTTAATCATGCTGCTATCTGAGTGCCAACTTGCAAGTCCCACCCGCTTCCTTGGAGAGAAAGTATCACAAACCTCACAGTTGTGCTAGGGGAGGAAAAAACATGCACCCCTGACAATGTTGGCGTTCACCACTCTCAAGGGCCTAGAGAGTAGCAGAAAACTAGATGAGTGCAACATAAACCTTTTTTTAGATAGTCTTTTTCATTGAGACTGCAAGTGAATCTGCCGTCTGATTCATCCGTCCTAAAAGATGGGGCATTGATCTAAAGTTGCCTTTGTACAATATTGTGTAGTGCTCTTCTGAAGAAGAAATTATGCTAAAATTGGGCATTCGGTTTCTGCCTTTTGCTCAAATAAAATAGAACCAATCATTATGGAAATGTGTGCACCGTAGACACTAACAGCCTTGGCATTCAAGTCCCACTGGGGCCATCTTTGGAGTTTAGCAATTCATTCCCTGAACCAGAATATTGCTTTTTGGCCTTTTTATCTTTTTTATTTCCTTTTTTATTGATTATTTCATCTGAATCTTTTGAAACACTACTCCAGCAAAAATGTTTATTGCCATAATATCATCACCTCAAGTAGATGCAAGGTGACCATTTTTTATAGGCTTATAACATTTTGTCATTCATTCACATAGGTACTGCAATAGAAACAAGTAACCTGTTTCTCAGTTATTTTCCACACCACCGTTTAAATGTTTAGATATGTATATGTCAACATGAATATAATGGTGTTAGTGAATCCTTGACCTATCTTTTCATGCATCTGATGAAGTGGCTTTCAACCCATGAAAGCTTATGCTCGAAGAAATTGGTTAGTCTTTAAGGTGCCACAGGACTTTCGTTGTCCTGACCTAACTATTTATTTCAGTGGATTTACACCAGGGATGAATTTGGCTCAACAGCAGTCAGATACTGTATAACCAGGTAAGAGAGTTTTTTTAACAGGAAAAGGAAATATTAATTTTTTTTTGCTCTTAAAGAGGTATATTAGGGAAGTGCCACCAATACCTCCATAGTTAACATTGGGTTCAGTTTTTCAGCTACTGCAAGGACCCAACCTCTTTGTTTTGTATTGAGAATACAATATATAGTACCCAAGTACAGTAATTAGAGATGAGAGGGGCCAATCACATTAACTAATCTAATCCATTCCCCAGACAGTACTAGAGTCTATTACCTTTAGAGAGTCATGAAGAGCTCTGTGTGGTTGAAAGCTTCTCTGATTCACCAACAGAAGTTGGTCCAAGAAAACTGTCTTCACCTACCTTGTCTCTCTGATGTTCTGGGACCAACACAGCTACAAATACTTTACACACAATTTTGTCCAGTAGAGTTTCAAATGAGGATCAGGCAAGTACTTTGTGCAGAACGGGATCTGGGTCTGGCTTCTTGGTAAAGTCTGAACCACCACTGGGTTGGGGTTGGATTCATGGCTCTGTAATCTCATCACTGCCATACTGGGGTAGGGGTGGGGAGAGCGAATGGGGCGATTGCCCCAGGCCCCACGATTCTGCATGCCCCCACTGCTGGCTTCCTCCTCCACACACCCCCACTCATCCCCCCGCTCCCCAGCTGCCTTTGGCAGCAAACCGAAGGCAAGGGTCAGGGTGGGAGCTCAGAGGCCAGGCTCTGAGCCGGCCTCCCCCCGCCAGCACTGCAGGGTCGGGGGCCCTCATCGGCCGATTGGCCCTGGCGCCCCCCCTCCCCCCCCCCACAGGTGGCCCTGAATCTCATAGTTTTTTCTCATGGAACTTCATTCTAAAATCAAGCAATCAGTTTGGATTGTCGTCATTTCAGAAAAGCAGTTGTTCACAAGGAATAATTACTGGAATCTCATAAGAAATACTGTCCTTGTAGTTGGGTTTTCTTTGCCATAAGTAAAACGGAATAGGAAAAATGGCTCCTTCTGGTTTGGGATTAACAGCGGTGGATTCATAGGTAGGCTTTGAATCCACTGCCTCTGTCTCTAAACTCAAAGGGGTATTATAGCTGATGTTCTATTTATTTTGTTTTATAAATGCACTAAGTAACTGAACTTCCATGAACTAATAATACAATTTTATAGCTCTCATGCTGGAAAGGCCCTCATTCCACAGAGGGATCCGCTCTGGGTAATCTGAAGTTATTAGGGCACCATGTTATGTCCTGCAAGGGGACGACCTTTTGTAGGATCACGGTTGTAGTTATTTTTGTAGTTATGTAGTAATTTTTCCTTGTTTTTATTACCTCTGTATTCCTTCTTAGGCCACCTTGTACAATTCTTAATATTTTTCTCACTGTTAACTATTTGCACCTATCATATTGTTGGGCAGAGTTATTTTTTGAGAAAATACTCTGTCCAGTATGTAAAACCTTGATACAGTATTTATCAGAATGTGGCACATATTTAAAAACCCATGGTTTTCTATAGACCTGTGCAGAACATTCTAAAACTGGATATATTTCAAAGGACTGGAGATTATGATTGTTTATAACGTATGTAATATAAGGCCTTAGTGTAATGAGTTTTCAATTTAGAGAAGAAGTTTGTAATTAATATTTCTTTCATATTTCAAAACCCACTAATTAGCAGGTTGTACCTTCCAGTTTTTACCTAACTTCTCCAGTTTATAATTACCGTATATTAGTTGTCCACTTAGCAATGAGAGTTTGTATACGCACGATTCTTCTTGGAATTGTCTCATGGTCTCTTGAGTTTTGGGGCACCCAACATAGAAGTGTTGTTACACAAAGGATCACAGAGTTTGCACTCTGTGCACTACTTTGCACTTGGATTGCCTGCTGTCAATAACTTTTAAAGGCTTTTTGTTTCAGAAAGGATTTCTCATCGTGTAACTACTGTATGCCTAATCAAATGGAAGCCAAATGATTATTGAAACTTTTCAGAAATTTCTGAACAGTCACATTGTTTTTGTGGTCTTTGTCTAATGACATTCAGCTAAGATGAACATCAATGAAGTTATGGAAGAGGATGGTCAAAAGATGATCTTATCAGAATATATCAGTTCAAATTGAGCAGGGGCTGAAAATATTAAATGAGATTTTTCTGTTTACAGAATATACAGAGAGAGAAAGAGAAAGAGAGAGAGACCATGTCTTACAGATCCAAAAATTAGATTAAGTATTAATTCTACAAAGATTGGAGGCATCTCTTAAATGAACAAATAATTCTATTTGCCCTGTTGCATTCATTACTATTAAATTCTCAGCTATTCATTATCAGTAACTGTGTCAGGTGGCATTCTTTAGAATCTGGGATGCATTCCTGATTCCAGATCTCCTAAGGATAATAGATTATAAAGCTGGCCACTGAAGGTGAGTCAGTGGTAGATTTCTTCTGATTACATATTTGCAGTAGTCCCCATTGAAATGTCAGCATTAGACTCATAGACTTTAAGGTCAGAAAGGACTGTAATAATCATCTAGTCTAACCTCCTGCACAATGCAGGCCTCAGAACCTCACCCATGCACTCCTGTAATAGACCCCTAACCTGTGACTGAGTTATTGAAGTCCTCAAGACATGTAGCATTACTACAATGTGGTATCAGATATGCTGCAATATTTCCTTGTACTGTGAATAGGAAATGCATTATCAGGTGAGAGCTCTTGGCTAATGTTGGCTCTTTATTGATGACTGCTGTCCATTTGTTGGTTGGTTGGTTTGTTCAGATTAATACATTTAAGGTCTTCTTAAAAACATGTCATGTAAATTGCAGGTTTTGGTAGAACTCTAGGTTATCTAGTTGGTTGCTCTACAGCAGTCATTTTCAACTCGTGGTCCGTGAATCACTGGGGGTTGGCAGACTATGTCTAATGAACATATTGCTTAGGAACGACGTCCAGTGGATAGACCTGAATATCAGAGTCTGCCTTATTTTCACTTAACAGGAATGGCAGGAGCTACTCTCCTTCACCCCATAGTGAAGAAACACAGCTTCTAAGGCGTAAGGGCAGCTTGGTTCCTTTGACCTCTCTGATATGGCTGCCTTCTAAGAGACGGTTATGGTGCTAGTGTTTGTAATCTAGGCACCCGTCCAGTAAAATATGGTCTGACATCATAACTTACTTTATATGCAGAGTATGCCTTGGTCAAGTGGCCTGTGTTTGATCACCGCTGGCCTAGTTTGGATTTAGCTGGTCACTTCCTTCAGACCTATGATAGCTAAATATCTTGTATCTCCACAGAGCTGCATCTATAATCTTTGTCAAACAGTTACTGTTACTATTGTAACTCCCACAGATAAGATCATCTAGTTTGCTCTTTGTTTGAGCCACCTGTCTGCGAAGGAAGCGGACGATTTCACACATGCTCAGGGAAAAAAGCTTATATCTACATTTCAGGTTGAAGAAAATAGTCTGGCACATGTTTATTTAGGATTGAGGCATCCATCCTTGCATTTCATTACAGTTTGATAAATCGGGAGCAGCAAATTTAGCAACTTACACATCGTAGGGTTTAAAAGCAGACCTGTGCAAAGCCAGTGATGTCAGTTTATGGAGGCCCATGTAAACAATTTCTTTTAGATGTCATTTACACATTGTCAGAGGGACCTATTTTAATGTTGAATAGTCACAATAACCTAGACCATTTTGTTTGTAATTTAGATGAAATAATATACAGTACGAATATAATAAATTGGTTGGGGTAGTGGAAACACACTGTTTATATATACTATATATTGGCGTATTTGCATGAGAAAGGACCGTTTTCCCGAGTGAGTAGCTGAAGTAACATGGTAACGGTTCAGAGTTTTATATAAAGTCATTCGATGGGTTATTTTCATTAAGTCTAACTGTCCTTTTGGCCTAACAATTTCTGATGTTTTGTCCTTTTTTGAGATGGGAAAAATGTCAGAACCAGTTAATGAAATGATATTGTAAACTGAAACGGAAACATGCATTTTTGATGATTTTTCTGAGGTTAACCTCAGAAAATGTTGTGAGGTGCCTGAAGGGCCCAGTAACAGCTGATGTCATAGTGCAGGTGAAGGAAAAGGTTGATTCATGCATGCGTCTAAGGGGAGATCTTGCCCATAATTCGAACATATATGCGAGCCAGAAACCAGCTGCTCTCTTGCCTGTCGTGAGTCATTCATTTAAAAGAATATTTCTGAAAACTCGTGACATAATTACTATTTTAACTGTCTCCTTAGATCTCGGAAATATCTCTCTAAATTTTAAAGTAAGATCAGCTGGTTTTATTCATCTGCTATTTTTTCCTCTATAGATTCTAACCATTGGGATATGCAAGTTTGGGAAGGGTATAATTGCAATTTTATTCAGAATGTAACATTCAGAGAATTTTGAAATCTGGAACTTGCTTATTTTCACTGATTCTCATATTATTCCCAGAATGATCAATTTAAAAACCACACCAGTCAAAACATACAGAACTCTGAAGATTTTTGGTAATGTAATGCAAAACAAAACATTTGTCTATGTAAGTTATTACCATGAGCAATCCTTCCCCTGGTATTTACTACAGAGGGTTTAAAAAAGAAGTCAGAGTGGGCATGTATTCTCCAAATACAAACCCAAAAACTTTCAAATACAAAGAGCTGGGGAATCTGTCATAGCCTGTTACAGAAAATGCACTTTCAAAGCAACAAGGATATCTAAAGTGAAGTCATTTTCCCTGGTAGCTTACATAAACTTTAAAAGTAATGTTTTGGATTTTTAGCTATCTGTCAAAACAAGTATGTTCTAAGTATGTCATTGAATTCTTGGAATATAAATTAAGAACCGGAAAATGTATAATAGGTTTAATTCTGATATATGATTTAATAATCACTACTTTTGGACTATATAACAATTTAGCTTGTTCACATTATCTTTCCCTTTATACGCTACCGCTAGCTGGGTAGAATCTACCAATAGTCGCTACCAAGCAACTGGAAATGTAAAAGCGGGGGTTTTGATAAATGAATAATGAGCTCGTATGTCAAAAGTTTGCAGGAGGAAATAACACTGGACCAGATTTTTACGTGGTGTGAATGAACAGAGCTCCATTGACTTCATTTTATACCAGTTGACATGAAGTAATGTTAGATTGCAATTTATTAGATACACTAGACTGTGGGCCTGATTTACTGCCTTGGCTGTTGGGCCTGACACTCCTCTGTATTGTACCATCTGCTAAGTGTTTCCAGTGCTGTTCTAGCAGCCAGGGTTTGCTGGGTTGTCCTCAGCTGCACCTGCTGTTCTCTACATACTTGCCCTTAGAGCAGGCGCTTGGAGGAGATTATCATGACTGCTATAGCAGCTCTACATAACCCAAGAGTCCTCTACATAGGCCGGACAGATCCACTGGGTTCACGGAAGCTCTGCTCAGAGATATAGTAGCCTCGCAGATGAGTGTAAGTGAGAGCAAAACTCTTTCAGCCCTGATTCTGATGTCGTATACACTCACTTGGTTTCTAGACCTCTCCTCTGTCCTGGACTGGATCCTACTCTCAGACCACCCAGTTCACATGCCCACAATAATGGAGAGAAGTGGTTGAGAGAGAGGAAAGAAAGGAACGAAAAGGAAAGAGCATCAGGTCTCAATCACTAACAGTGTGCTGGCTTCCTCTTCTGGCCCTGTGCCTTAGTGCTGCATTATCTGGGGCAAGGAGTGTCGTTTGAAAATGGGACTTCTTGGCCATTTACTATGCTGCAGCATGACACACAATACCTGAACTGCTTGGGCGCTTCCACCATTGTGATTTGAGGCAGACAGCTCAGTTCAGTCCAACGCTTGTCTCACTGAAGACCGCAGAATATGTGAAATTGTGATTCCAGAAGAGCAAAGACCATGAAAGACGAGGAATTAAGAGGGGACAGGATTTTTAGTCAAATTGTTTATAATTCCACAGTATTTTGTTTGTTTTTATTGATGCCTATTTAATTCTAATGAATAATTAATATTCTGGATAGAGGAAGGTTTGTTAAAGGTTCAACACCCTTGTACCATGAAGTAAGGTGTTAAAGCTCCGATTTCTAGTTAATTCTTTTCTAAACGAAAAGCAAGCCCTTTTAAAACAAGCCTTATTTTTAGTCTAAGCCAAGTTCTTCTTTCTGTTTTTCATAGTGACTAAAATTCAGTACTTTACGTTAGCCCCAACACCTCCTCCTTTTTACTATACATGATACTGTTCTGGTCGGAACATTTTTATTAAACTTTACTTTGCCAGGTCCAGAAGTAGATCCCCGAGACTCCAGGCCTTCCTGCGAAATGTTATCACTAGACTTTTCAAAAGGTTTCGTCTCCTAAAGATTAAATGAAAAAGCTGTAGCAGAATACACTACCTATTTGTTAAGCGAGACCATCCTGATTGGAGGCATATTCCCATTTCCCAGGAAAGAGAGAGAAGCCCAGAAGTGACCTGAATGTCTTAATGTGCATAGGACTTTTGAATCACTTCTTGAGATTAATGCGTGCTTCGGGTACTTGTTCTCATTGGGAAATTGCTATTCACAGCAGGAGTAGAGAGGTAAAATATTTTCTCCTCCCCTAAAATAAATAAATATAGTGTGTAATTTGCTGACACAAACTATTTGCTTAACATGGGCAATAGGCCTTGGGGAGACGTTTATGTTACAGGCTAGATTAACTTCAGGAGCAGCAGCTGGTGCTTTCAAACTGCTCGATGTTGGAATGATCTTCTGTTGCATGAGGTAGGAGGAACCAAAAAAGTGCAGCTGCCTCTTTCTAAAGCTAATTTTAAAAGAGCAATGAGGTATCAATTACCATCCTTCCCCAATTTTAATCGTTGGTCTAGGATGGAAGAGAATAACACTAACCAGGCTGTAAACCAATATTGTTAAAGTGTATTGCCCCAATTCTTGCAAGTATCCTTAGAAACATCCTGTTGGTTCCAGTGGGAGTTGAGGGCATTCATTTCCTTACAGGAGGTGTCCAGCATATTGCAGAATGAAGCCCTGTTTTTATACTTACCGTACCTGGAAGAAAATAGCTGCGTCTGGTTTAACGATTGCTGTGCAACAGGCTTTCCCATTTCATTTACAGTGTACTCTTCCCAGGGCTCTGAGGGACAGACTAAAACAAGCTTCAAATCAGTGTTGCGCTTCTTCAGCCTGCATCATTCACACATTTGAGGAGGATTTTCTGTGCAGTTACTTCAGTCAACATTTCATTTCTCCTAGATTCAGACAAATAACTGATAAGTGCAATTCATCTGACAAAACATAAATATTTATGCACCCATTTAGATAATGTTGTCACTATTTATAAATAGGAGCATCCTGTGAAAGCTTCCTTTAGGCAAAGTGCCTCACATTACAGTCAGCCGTCTTCACTAACTCTTTGGAAATGCCAAGTGTTAGGGAATAGTTAGGAGGAAATTGGTTAACTTGGTGGGAAGCTCATTGGAGGCACTTGAACGCCTAAGGAGCTGAAAACTAATTGGATTGTTTGTTTATGTTGTTAATTTAAAGATGGATGAGTTGAAGTCACACATTTGACTAAGTTTGGGTCTTTGCTTTGCAAGCTTACAGACATCATGGTGAGGGGAGCTATGATTCAGTGTCATCTACTCAATTAGCCATGCTACTTCCCGCAATGCATGGGAATGTATTAGTCTTAAAATCTTAAGATTTCCATCCTTGGGTTTCTCTGATCTGACTAATAGGAGACTGTATTAGAACCTCTTTCTGGTTCAAGGTTCAGTTTTCTAAATCAAAACCCACTTGATGAGATTTCTGAGAAGTTCTGCCTGTATCAATTTTTTTCTTGTCTCTTTCAATATTTCATCTGGATGGATAATGAAATGGCTGGAAATTTTCATATCCTCTTTAGAAGTGGGGATAAATTCATTTTGTCACAATATATTTGTTCTTTTCTGAGATGGCTTCATTATGCACTGTCTGAGTGAAATTTGTGCATTCTCTAGGGAAAAGTTCAAAGGAACTGTCTTGAATCCAGTCAGTGTACAAACACAATTTGTGCTTTAAGGGTTGATTCTCCTATGTATTCTCTTTTCTTGGGTTTAATGTTGATGAAAGTGGGTTGGAACCTCTAAGAATACCTGTTAGAAATTGGATAAAGAGGCTCTTGTGAGAGTTAACTTGCACTTTTTTTGCTATACCCTTTGAGTACTTAATTTATCATGCAGAGTGACTTTGTTGATGATAGTATCCATCTGAGTTGGGCACACTTGACACATGCATAGTGAATAATAAAAGAATATTTCTCTCTTGTTAGCAAAAAAAGAATGTATTTTGTGAGATACTTGGAAAGGGCTTTAAATCATTTTAGAAGGAGTTTCATCTTACTTATCTCTTGATTACCTAGAACACAGAAGGAAAAATTCAATAGAGAACTAATGCAAGAGTCTTGCAGTGCATATTTGCTTATCTACACATCTATATGTCATTATTTATTAAATGTGTTACACTAATGACTGGGAGCCCCAGTCATGCACCAGAATCCCATTGTACAGATACAACAAAAGAGGGTTCCTTGCCCTAAAGGTCTTACAATTTAAGTAAACTTACAGAAGCTATTCATTGTCATACAAGCATGAGTCTTTCTCTGTGTGGAGAGCAGGACTCGTTTATTTACCTTACTTGTATCTGCCCTGGGTAGATACCATGTTTTTGCAAGGAGAAAACCTCAGAAGCCATAGGGAAGCTACCAAAAAGGCTTGATCCTGTGTCTAGTGCGACCAGGGCTCATAGCTCGCACAGAATTCAGTTGTCCAGGTTCAGTCCAAGAGAGAGCAGTGCACACAGAGAAGTGTTCAGTAATGTGCTATTGCACAAAATCAGGCTAGTCATAGATAAAAAACTTCATACTGAGCAAGCAGGCTTTAGACCAAAAAGATTGTGTAAAAGATCTTTCCCTGAGACACTCAATTAAGGGCTTGCTTCCTAGGAAATATTAGTCTTCAGCTTTGCAGATTTCACCAAAGCTTTTGAGTGCATTCATAGAGAATTGCTATGGAAGATGATGCAACAATATGGGCTTTCCAGAAAGATGACGTATGAAGGTTCAAAATGCTGTGTAAGGCCAGGAAGTGAAGAGGCCAATTGGTTTGACGTGGTCATTGAAGTGCCACAGAGATGCATCTTATCACCTCTGCTTTGCTACTCTGTGATAGGTGGTGGTGGCAAAAGCAAAGGAAGATACAGGAATTAAAAGGAATAGAGGAAAAGCTCACAATCGTGAGTTTGCAGATGACATTTTTCTTTTGGATGTGTAAGAAGATTTATGAAAAAGACCATTACTAGAGTCACATTTGAGACCATCAAAATAGAATTAAGAATCACCCAAAAGAAAAGTCATTGTTGAAAGAAGAGTCAGCAATAAAGGTGCACATCTTCCATTCAGTGTACTCTGTAGCCCTCCTATCTGGCACCTGCCATCTTTGATTGTCCAAGGTCTGTCTTGGTGGAGAAGGAAAAGAGATTGGATGGGTTTGGGATGAAGCTAATGGGGATAAAAATTGTCTCCAACAATACCAGGAAAATATAATACAGTCCAGGGGTCTCATAAATTATGTCAGGCTGGGGAGACCTTCAGAGTACCGTTCCAAAAGGAAAGGAGGAATCAAAATACTATCTATTTACTAGGTTTGGGGCAAGTTGCATAGACTTACAATGGGGGCAAACCCCGCTCCTGTAATGGGCTGCTGTGGGAAAATCTCCACCAGGGAATCCTCAGAGCTTTCTATGCAATAGCCCTCCTCCACAGCTCTCCATAGGGGATGAGGTGGGGATTAGCCAGGGTTATCAAAAAGCAGGTAGGAAGCTAAATCCTTCCCTGTGGCTTTCAAGGACTTTATTGTGATAACTGACATGCATAGTCAAGAATCGATGAATGTTTAGATGATGTAAGAATGAAGTTGTAGCAGAAGCTGCATTTCACTTCTCTTTTGTCAGACTCAACATGAGGAAAGAAAAGATGTGTAAAATACGAGACGTGTTCTGTCAGTACATGGATGTTGGGTTGGCTTATGCATGTTAAGCAATAATATAGCATTTTCAATCCCACAGTAACTGTATATTTTGGCCACGAGGAAAGATGCACAGGGCCAACCTCTGCATTCACGTACTTGAGATTTTGACTTTTTCTAAGATGTGTTATGGTCTTGCGCTTTGGTAGCGTGAATGCAACATTTAATGAGAGTTTACTGGGCTTTCAGTTATCCAGGTCCTGCCAGATGTTGACCTCAAACATCATAGTGAGATTCATAACATAGGGTCCCATTCTGCTGTCCTTATTCACACGGAATGGTACTTTACTGCACAAGTAGTGCCCTTGAAATTAATGGGACTACCCTGGGTGATTACTTCAATGTGAATAAGAATGGCAATCTGGCTTTTATTATGTTAATATACTGATAAACTATTCTGAGTCACTTTATGACACTTTCACACAACTGAATATACACTCATTAACTGGTCAGATAAGTCCGTGTGCAGAGATCCTACTCAAGATCCAATGCATCATTTGAGTTCCATTTGAGATCCTTTTGAACAGAGTTGAATTTTACTCTAATATACTTAAAGGATTGACTTAGTATCCTGTCCTGCCATGGATCCAGAAGCAAAACTCCTATTAGTGAGAATTCCATGCATGGCAGGGTACTTTTAATGCAGTAAAAGCTAATGTGAGCACAGACTTTGAGAAAGGAATTGTCCTCTTGCAAAAATATTGCTGTAGAAAAAAATCACCTATTGTAAATTCATGAATCTACACAAATGCTGTTCTCATTAAACAAAGGAAACATGCTCGGTTTTGCTTTTACTACTGAATCTATCAATTATAAGAATATATTTTAAATTGTGAGGGTTTTTTAAAAAAAAAAATCTTTTAGCTATGGTTCAGGAGGTGGGAGGTAAAGGACAAACAACCTGTGCCTTTGGTTTTTTTTCAGCCAAAAGAAACTGCTTCTTTAGCTTTCCAGTCCCTTTTGTGACACAAAATTTGTTCCCAAATTATCATTAGGGCAGCTGATAAAATAACTAAATTGAGACTGGCAGAGAATGCTAGTTAGCTTGTCAAAGTTAAATATACAGATGTCATTTGAAGGTTAAGCTCTCCTGAATCTAGTGATTATTTATGCTTTTAAAATTTGCTGGGGTGGAGGAGAGTGAAAAAATGTTAACATTTCTTTGCATTGTTTGATTTCATTCTTTTATTTTTTCTCATTTATAATGCTTACGTACTCAGGAAGTTGAGGTAGGTTTTTTACTTTTAAATTGTATATAACCACAGAACGAATGAAAGAATTTGTAACAATATAATGTACATTATATTCTAAACTGTCAAACTCGCTTATTAATGTTTTTTAGCTTCCAGGTTACCCCTCCTCAATTATACATCCAGTAGATTCAATTTATCAAATTCATGTGAATTGTATAGTTATTGCTTTCTTTACACATTAATTACAGCACAAGCTTGATTGTCAGTCATTACCTGTGTTTTCCTGCTGAATTATTCATACAAAGCACGAACGACATATTATTTTTTTAAATTATGGCTCTTCTTTGTGTTACATATTTAGCAAATGCAAATTGTTTTAACAACAGGAAATTGGGACTTATTTGTAATTGCTACATCCAGTTTATAATATGTTGGTATTATAATTATTTTTTAAATTGTTGTTTAATATAATTGTAGAAAAGAGATTACGATACGTTTAACTGGGTGACCTAGAATATTATGGAGTGAGGCCATGTTCTACCCATCTTCTACTTCCTGATTGGCCAATGGGAGTTCCTGCACACACTTTGTTGTGGTGTAGTTAAATAAAGCAGCAAGTTTCCAGCTTACAATCAGGCTTATTTTTGTTGCAGTGAGCAGTCTATTGAAAGGCCAGTCCTTTTAAAAGAAGACTTAAAAAAAAAATCGCTGATGAAACAGGAAGTTGGCATCTTGTCTATCTGCTGAGTAGAGCTAGTCAAGAAATTTTGAAATTTTGATTTTAAAAAATGGAGGGAAAAATTCCATGAAACTTCCCATGAAGATAAATCCATTTTCCTATCAGCTATACTACAAATTTAAGGCTGAATTCTACCCTGACCAAAACAGAAATGGGGAGCGGTTCTGCCACATGTATGCTGGCAGGCAGGACAGATTTCCATGTGGTTGTCTAAGGATATGTCTATACTGCAGTTAGCCATCCACAGCTGGGCCATGCCAGCTGACTCAGGGTTGTGGGGATATTTAATTGCAGTGTAGATATTTGAACTCAAGCTGCAACCCAAGTTCTGGGACCTCTTGCCTTACAGAGTACTAGGTCCTGGGATCCAACCTGACCCAGGCATACCCTAATTGCCCGATAGTAAGGTGCATCCTATTGCTTCTTTGAAAGGATGCAGCGGAAGTTAGTGTAAGCACAGCCGCCAAGTGTCATGCGTTAGACATGACACTTAGTGCATTTGGCATTCCTGTCATGCATTCTGACATTACTTCTGGGATCTCGTACATCCACCAGAGCTTCAGAGGTTTGGCAACAGTATTTCCTTGAGTTATGTCTGTTAATCACTAGGAGCAGCGTGGTACCAGCTACCTGCACAGAGGACAAGGACAAGGAGACTTCTTTGTCTGCTCTTAATATCCTGGCCAGTGGTTAGGTAGTGGTGAGGAAGAGGGATGGAGCAGGCAGCATTTGGGAAATGGGAGCAGGCAGTGGAGATGAGGACAGAAGGAAGGTGATGGAAAGGATGGCCCTTTGGTTCACTGGCACTCCGTGGCGGTGTTACGAAGATCCCACCAGGTTGTCTGGAATTTTGTGGGTGCAGATGCAAGAATGGGAGCCAGGAACCCTTAAGTGCAGTAGGTCCTTCATCCAGCGCTCCAGTTGGAGTGTATGTCTACATTGGTGCTGGAAGGTGTGATCCTCAGCTCACTTAGATATACCCACGCTAGCTCTGCTCAGACCAGTGCCTAAACCATTGCAGTGTGGACACAGTTGTACAGGGGGCCTCTTCGGTTAGTTGCCCAGCCACGTTCCTTTGTATTAAGTCTTCTAGCCTAAGCCACAACCCATGCTGCCATGGACACACTGCTGTTTTTAGGCACATCTTTGCTAGCTCAGAATTACACTGCCCAACTCAAATGTAGACTACCTTTAGCATCCAAGCAGTTGCTTCCTGCTTTGGGACACCTAACACTGCTGTGGATATGATTTATCTCTGGTTCTTGTCAAAATCGCAAATATTTTGGCCAAAAAGTGAAATATTTCAATTTGGATATCCCACTGTGATGCCTCATGGGAGCTGGAGAACCTGGTCAGATGACCTCTCCCATCATGCATCATGCAGCATGGCTAGAGATGTGCATAAATGAAACAACTTTCCCTTGTCATGAGGGAGACCGTGGTGCATCCTGGGAGATGTTACCTGACCGGAGAACCTGACGTATAGAGGAGAATGGGAGCATGAGGAACCCAAATGCAGCTCCCATAAACACAGCAGCATTGCTGAATTGAAATATAGCGTATTTCACTGGAGCTCTTCTGAGGAAAATGTCAACATTTTTTTTTCATTTTCATCTAAATTTTTCCCTTTCAAATTGCATAAAACTTACTTTTAAAAAAGTGAAATGATGATAGGTTACTTATTCAGGTTGTGCTATTCTGGCAATGCATATACTGACAGATCCAAGAGTGAGTTCAAAGATATGTGTATAAAGATTCAAGTGTAACCCCCTGGTCAGTGTGTATTGTACCCCCCTCTGTGCCTGTGGTATGTTTTCTTTTCTCTGACTGTTTTGTATTGCTTTGCTTCACAGGTGAGCAGTTGGCTCTGTGAAGCTGAGTGTATAAATTCTTTACTCTTTATTATAGGTCATTATAGAAACAAAACAAAAACCACAGCAACAAAACTCAAAGGTTTTCCTCTTTTGTGTTTTTTTTTCTTATTTTTATTGTGTGTTTTCCTGAGGTATTTTAGCATGAAGTCTTGCCATGCACAGTCAAAGAAATAAAATTATTTCAGCTTTTTTTTTAAAAAAAGAAAGACAAATAGGACTTGAAATGGGCTAGACCTACATTTAAAAACATCTATATTTTGCACTTTTTTAAAGCAAAAGGTGTGGTTGCGTTAAAATATACCTGTAACACTGAAGTCCGCTAAACCCTTCTTGTGTGCTTGCACATTTGGTACAGCAGATTTATCCTCCACACCTGATTTCAGAACTGGTTCCATATGCCAGCAGCATAAGAAATCTTTCTTGGGTTATGAATTATTTAACAATTTCTGTTGCTTTAAAGAAAAAAAGCAGCAAAATGAAGACTCAGAAATTTGTAAGGAGGGGAAAAAGAATATTCTGCCACCAGAAGAAAGGACTTGGTTTAAAAAAAAAAAAAAATCTCGTTTACCAAAAGTGATTAATGCTTGGTAAATTTAGCAGCAGAGCATAATCAATTACAAAACATTGTATGACAATAAGATTTTTCAGCATAACGAAGCTAAGGAATTCAAAGGCAAGGCTCAGTCTCCATTCTCGGTGCCAAACCCTGTCCTTTTGAAGAAAAAGCCTACAACTCTTTGATGTCTATGAAATAAAACATAAATAAGCATCTTTGCTGAAGTTGCTACAGGGTATAAGTGTCTCTGGTGTTTATAACGGCTTTGGGCCAAAATTGCTTCGCCCATATCTGGGTGTGCAAAAGGGACGGCACAGGGAATCTTATTCCAGTCTGATTAAGAGCCAGGCAAAATTGACACCCCATCACTTGCTGACGAAAGGAGGCCCCCATCCATCATCCTCTGAGGGGGCCTCCAAAGGAGGCTATAGCCGTACAACTGCTCAAGGCTAGGTCATCGTGTGAGACTGGCATCCCCGACGAGAAGGCTGCATCCCTTAGAAGGGCCATGGAGTTCAGGGAAGAATTCTGCCAGCCCAAAACACAATGACTCCTGGTGCTCCCCCAGAGTGTGCACTGCCCCTTAGAGTCCCCCTGAGCTAAGTCTAATGGGCACAGAATAAGACACATTCCCTGCTCCTGGCCACACACAATTATTTAAATTAGTATAATGCAGAGGGGATTGTGGTTGATCAAATAAGCTGTGTGATTGGGCAACATGAGGACAGATGGAATTGAATGTACTGGAGACAAAGGCAAAGTAGGACTGAAGATCTAATTTCAACTACTTGTTCACACTGGTGGGTTGTGAATTACAGTCATGGGAAGAAAGGTCTAGGTGGCCTTTAGGGCAGCTCAAAAAAGGCATCTTCTCAGTCTGTGCTTGTCAAGAAGGTATATTGAGAAAGGCACAAAAATAATATCTAAATAATTATAATAGCATTATGTAAATGCAATTTTGATCACTTCCACTCCAGAAGGCTATGAGAAAGGTATGGTGAAGCCAAATACAGGGTTTGAATCTACAGACTTCAGGACCAAAGCTTATGGCCTGCTGGAGCAATAGAAATTTACTCAACATATAAACATTTGCTAGGAGCATAAAATACACTTTGGCCAAATGCATGATGCAGTTTTCTATGCTTCCTGCTAGAAGGTTTGTGCTACTTACTTTTGAAAACAAGATATTTATTTGGTCAGATACAATATTGGCTTCTGATATTCTTGTTCTCAAGTTTAAATTATGTGAGAAATACAAAACAAACCACAAGTTACATTACAAATTACAGCTGAATTACAAACTCAAAAAAAAATCATAATGGGAACATGGACAACAAAAATTCAATTACATCATTACTCCTAGGCCTTTGCTATAACTGACATGTAGAGTTTAGGATCAAATCATTACACCACTGTCAATCTAGAGCAGTTGCCCTATAATCACTGGAATTAATTTGGATTCACGCTGGTATATGGTAATGGCAGAGCCTGATTTGGCACATTCTGCATTGTTCAAAAAACAAAATATCTACATTATTGCAACCATTTCTCATGTTACATTACAAGGGGCTATGAAATGATCTAGAGCAGTGGTCTTCAACCTTTATTGAATCAGCGCCCAGTTTTTCAATATTTTCACATTTGCAGTAAGTTTACCGCCCACCTACATAAATTGTTACTTTTTATAAATTGCCACTGTTGTTAAATTAATTGTTACATTGTGGTACTGTTAATCGTTAATTATCATTTTCAATTTATTTAAATTTTAAATTCAGATATTTTAAATAGGATCTCAAACAAATTTCATTCAAACAACATTTATTCATTATTCATTCATTATTCATATAAACTTTTTATAAATTACAGCTGGATGAGCATAGCTATTATCTCCTTCCTTCATTTTTGTAGCGCCCACCAAAAATCACAAAATGCCCACTAGTGGGTGGTATCGCCTAGGTTGAAGACCACTGATCTAGAGTATACGGAAGTTATTTGATGGATATCCAGACTTGGAAAATCAAGTGTGGAAGAGGGCATTGAAATGCAGTGCTGAATCCCATAAAGTTTCCTTAATTTTAATTTTCTAGATTATCTACCTATCAGTGTGTATCTTATGATGTACCTTACTAAATGGTTTTATCTTTTTAAAAAAATATATTTTCATGGAGCAGTGAAAAGGCAGATATTGTTTGTAAACTGTACAAAAAAAATATACAAAAAACTGTACACAAATTGTTTTCATTTTCTCTAAATTTTCCTATTTTCCTCCCCATTTAGGATGATTATTTCAGAAACTGGAACCCAAACAAACCATTTGATCAAGGTAAAAATATTAATTTTACTGGTTATGCTCTTCTAAAATATTTCATGATGTACACATATACCTCTCTCTTCTTCTCTCTTTGGCTTTCTATCAGTGATGTGCTCTGCTGTAAAATTAGTTCCAGCTCCAGATTTATTCAGAGTTTGAGATAATTTAAATCTGAGAGTTTGACTTAGCCTTGTATTTTCCAACTGTACTTTTTCAATGCTCTTCCGTTCCTATTTTCATTTTGTGGTAATGTTGGTAATGTATATACGGGGGTGGCCAAAACTTACTATCCTCCTCCCAAGGATCCCCTTCCCCACTGGGCAGAATCCTCTATCCCCGCTACCCTGCCGCAGGGCAGAAGCTCTGAGGTCCCCACGCTAGTCTGATCGGTGGGGGTAGAGGGCGGTGGACACTGCACAAGCTGCGTTTTAACTGTAAAAGAGAGGCACGGGGCTCACAAGCCAGAGTTTGGCCACCCCTTGTGAATAATTAGAAAGATTCACTGTAACTTGGAGTCAAGATTTAACAAAATACCGTCTAAAATTAGTTACTTAACATACATTACCAGTTGTTGAAAACTGAGTTAAATGAGTGTTTTTGCAACTTCAGTTGTTTTTATTGTCTAACACACAAGGGCCCATTACCTGCGTTCAGCAGTATTTTAGGTTGAGAATGGACTGTAGGATCGGTTCCCCGCAGATCTCTGCTGCAGACTCGACACTTGTACTAGCAAAAACTCATAGAACTATTTGCACTTTTCTTGCCTTAATCAGTTGTTGAGTCATGGCAATATTCCCATCACCTGTGAGAGCTAGTCTAAGGCCTTGTCTACACTACACAAGTATGTAGATATGTCAATAACCACCACAGCAATTACTGTGGTTTTTCATGTCCACACTACTCCCCCTCTGCCAGTGGTGCATATTCTCACTGGGAGAGCTTGCAGCAACTTAAAAGGGGCAGTTGCATGGGCTAAAACCCAAGCTCTCAGCTCCTTGTGGAGCTCCCAGCTTGGATCCCAAATGCCGGGCACTGAGAGCCTGGGTTGTCAGCTCCCCAAGGGGCTCCCAGCTGTAGATCTATGCTGGTATAAGTCCCTGTTTGCACACTTTGTTCTGGAATAAATTGGCCAACATAGAAAGCATCCTGGCATAAACATGGCACCAAATTTCCACCTGTAGACAAACTCTCAGTAGCTAAATGAGAGAACATGTATGTTGCAAGAATGCAAGACCACAGACAAGGAGACTGTAGGATGATTGATTGAATTCTAGAGTTGAATTGACAAAACAGTCTTCCTATATTCAGTTTAACAGGAGAAAGCAACATTCATGCAAGCTGAAGAAATGGACTCTCCATTTCCTGCCGAATTTTATTCATATCAGATATTGCAATATGTGGTATCTGGTTCAGTGAAATAGAAGTTACTTATCCGAAAGTTTACTTGCACAACCAAACCTTAATATAGTGTCTTATCTGACCACAGGAACCTCTAGCAACTCACTATCCCTTAATATCTGTATTGCAGCTTTCTGCAATGGTTATGTGCAAAAATGTCTTGGTTTAGCTCTTGAAAACATGACCCCTAAGGGAAGCATTAGCAACTGAATCATACCGGCAGTGCAAGGATTATTTAAAATCTGATTGAAGGAAGCTGGCAAAGTGCAGAAAAAACAAACAAACCAACCAACCAATGTTGTGAAAAGGAAGGATGCAATCTACATCAGACTATCCTCCCTGCTACGTACCACAATGGGTCAGCTCTTACCAAGGATTGAAAGAGTCACTTATTGCATGGCAGCCCCATGTACGGACAATGGGATGTTGATAGGCCTGTCAGAGAATGTACGACACTACCCATACAAGCCAGGCAACAATAAGCAAGCAAGTCAGCAATATAAGGAGCCCAGTATACCAGGGCCTGCACCCGGGAGAGGAAGAAAGAAACACTTGTTTTCTGTGTTACATGGACAGACTAGAAGCAACAGGTGTAGCAGGAAAAGAAACCTGGATGTCTTGCAAGGTGGATATGTGGAGTATCCGTGACCTACAGAATGTTCCCCCAGGTCACGCATTGACATTTAGAGACAGCAGTGTACTCTTTCGAGAGAAGGCCAGGTAGTGGAAGACGTTTGTCCTGAGGATCATAGCACAATGTCAATGGACACACTAAAAGCCATGATATCGTTAGGTGTGTTGGGCTTGATGGTTGATATTGGTTCAGTAAAGGACAGGGGAAACAAAGAAACCATAACAATCCATTTGTCTGAAGGGCAGTCATGAAAGTAATAAAAATTGATAATAAGCTATCATTGTGTACTTAAGTTTGGAAGGTTCCATTTGACCTTGGTAGGTCATTATATATCCACAGAACCTTATATTCAGAAACGTGGCATGCTGGTGGCATGGCGTTATATAAAAGACTCTGGCACAGAGACACTAATTGATCCTATAGCTCAAAAGGGCACAGGATGAAACATCTTCCTGAACCTTTTTAAAATCTGCTTTTTCTGGGAGAATGTATGGGACAACTACATTTTTAGTGGCCACACTTCCTTTTATCAGTGGCGTGTAGTGATGTGTGTTGCATAAAGGGCATCTCGGTTTTTCTGACAGCTGCATGCTTTTCCAGTGTCCAGTGCAATGTAAACTTTGAACTGTTGTGCACCAAGTGCCTGTAAGAGGTTTCTGGGCCAATGTATTTCAGCTATGAAATCTCAGACAAATCATTGACCAAGTCCATCTCTTGTTTCCAGATACCATCTTAGGGACACATTTTTCGAAATACATAATGATACACACAGTCACTACAATACTGATGAAATTCACCTCTTTCCAGAAGATTCAGCACAAGTTTTTACATCAGCTAAGCCCTGTTTTGAGGGCGTAAATAGGATTTAAGTCAGGGGTGTCAAATTCATTTGCTATAGTGGGCCAGATTAGACTTAAATGTACTGCAGATGGGCCGTACATACCATAAATCAAAATACGATGGCACTTTCGCAGCATCGTGGAGTGCTGTATATGCAAAACTGTGCTCCGCGATCTCTTTCTCTGTGTTAGGGAGAGAGTGCGGTCCCACCGAGTGCAGTTGTGGACCGGATGGAAGAGGTTTGCAGACCACATTATGACCTGCAGGCTGCATGTTTGACAGCTCTGATAAGTGGTGAGTAAACCTTGTGCTGGTTCTCCACGCAGAGGTGAATTTCATTCACATTGAATCCAAATGATCAGTTATGAATAGGTGGTCAGATGGATATGTAACCATTGTGATTTCCCAGGCAATCCCAGTATTTGTGTGAGCAGAACTATTCAGATGCATTGTTGGACATACAGTTAAATTCTTCCTTTTTTTTTAAATGTCCTTCACATTTTTGTTAAATTCTATATTTACATATAACTTAGTTTTCAATAAATATTCCTGCTCAACATTATTCGTAGCTTTTTATTATCTTTCATTTCATGAGCTGCTGATATTCTGGTGGTTTTAGAATTTTAATTATGTCACTTTTCCTGCTTCGTGTCTGTAACTGGTTTGTTTTCAAACTGCTCGATCCCGTGACTCTATTGTTCCCTTTACAGGGATTTTAGAGTGACTGTACACATCTTTCCCAAAGATTCCCAAGTGCGGCTATTGTATTCTGGCTTTTAATTAGTATCCAGGCTTAAAATTAATGATTGAGCAATTCAGCAATAGGACCTCATAAATTGGGAAGTTATGTAAGAAAATGGATTCTCAGGCAGTTAACAGAAGTGTTCTGTTTTCCTACAGACAGGACAAGGAAAATGATGAGCAACTTACAGGCATTCTGAGTCAATAAATATAATACAGCTCAGAATGCATGTAAATTGTTCGCTTTGAGAGGGTCATTAAGGCTTCTTTCAGAAGAGGAAAATAGTTGGAGATGTCTCATTTTTATCTAACATTTTTCAGCCAGGCATTCAATAGTCGGAGTTGAGTGAGGTATTTGCATTCCTTTCCATTTTAACTTATTTATTGAAAATCCAGTGTTCTGGGTGTACATACAGATATTATAAGAACAAAACTAATTCTCAGTAATCTCCAGTATTTAACTATTCATACTCCACCATGTAGCTAGCTACTCATGCTTCCCCAACAAAACTACTTGGAAAAAGAAATGATTTGACCTGAAGGTCAAACAATTACAGCTCTGACCTCTGATGAACTGAGGCCAAAATGATAGGCCCTTCACTGAGAAAGCCCTCCCTCCATTGTCCCTGTAATTAAGCCAGTGAATAGTAGCTGGAGTGTTTTAAATGATCTCAGTGCTGCACATGGGGACAAAGGCAATCTCTGAGGAAGGCAGGACCTTCCCCATTGAAGGCTTTATTCTGTGATTGTTAAAATTAACACCTTCAGTTGTACCTGGAAATGCATTGGAAGCTGGTGTAGATCCTTGAGCCCAGTTTTGCCCTGTTGATTAGCAAGGGAACTCAGAGCAATCAACTCAACAGAGAAAACTGAAGTGCAGGCTTCAGGTTTGTAATGATAGGCAGAGTGTGCCCAAGATAAAAACTCCACAGGCAAGAAATTGTGTGTGCGCGTTGCGCAAAAACATGGGACAGAATTCTGTTCTCAGGTACATGGGTCTAAATCCTAGGCATCTGCACTGACTTTAAGTAGTGTGACTAAGATCAGAATCTGGTCACTGAGTTATATATATGTCACTATCAGAATCAGGGTTTTCCCTAAGCCATGTACTTGTGAAGTCACACCTCTTGCTATCAGGTAGTCCGTGCTAAATAGCGATGCTCTACTGGCCTCCAGGTTGTTCTCTCTTTCCCCAGATAACCCTGGAGCCATTGATTTCCTCCTTGTTTCTCTTTTCACTCTCCCTTCTGTAAGGGCAGATCTTCCCTGATGACAGTAAATTCGTTACTGTCAGTTTGAACTTCCTGATCAACTGACTGGGTCTATGAAGCCATTCAGCTGATCAGGAAGTTGATCCTGCAACATCACCCGGCAACCGGATAGCACTGGTTCGAAGGGAGGCCCCTCTCTTCGAACCAGCACAGTGTGTGTGCAGGGAGTAGAGAACCCAAACATAGAAGTTATATTAGGTAATTTGCATATCTACTTTTGACTGCCACAGTGTAGACCTGTCTAAAGTGTAAATGAGGGTGAGAGTGAGGCGCAGGGTGGGTGGGGATAGAAGGAGGGAAAGTTTGAGTGGGTGCAATAATGAATGTGACTTACAGAATGACTCTGGAGGAAGCGTGACTGGAGATGGCAGAGGAAAAGATTGGTGAATGAAGGGTAGACACTATATCAAGGGGTGCAAGGAATGAGACTGTTCATATATTTTAAACTTGACCTCTGACAGTTGCACATCAGGAATAAAGAAGGAAATCTGTAGAGAGAGCTAGCTGGGAAACAAGTTTCCCATCCCTTAAGACTTTTTGAGTTTTCAAAAGTTATCCCATTCCACATTGGGCAATACGAAGACATCTGAAATTTTGAAAGACCCCAGAACAGCCCATAACCTGGCGATGAGAGCGCTTGTGTTAGATGTAGGAGACCCATATTCAAGTCCTTGCTTTGCCATTTCCCCAGGTGAACGCTCTGAAAACCCAGTCTGTTTGTTATTTTGGGGTTCCCCCGCTCAGGTTTTGATCAGAAATTCCATCCTGGGCCTGAGAAACTTTCCTGATGAGGGTTTCATTGAAACTAATATATTCCCACAAAGTATTTAGTTTTTGACTCATCTGAATTCTCTGACAGAAAAAACCCTGTTGTTGAAAAATTGCTGAAGAGCTCTATTTGTAAATATTTTGGGCAATTTAGAGGATGGGATTTTCAAAAAGGTTCTTGTGATTTAGGAGCGTAAGTTGAAAATCAGTGGGAGTAGTGCTCCTAAATCACTTAGGTGTTTTGGAAATTCTACCCTGGATCTATTTCTAATCAGACTATAGATTACAGCATCTGATTTGCATGTGTACATGCAATTCCCAGTAACATTTGTTATGCATATGTCAGGCAAGGAAAATAAATCCTACATGCACATGGAAAGGGTATTTTAGTCATTAGTGAGTAATGAAAGAGGAAGATGATTCTTTTATCCAGCTCTGTATCTGCAATAAAAGCCATGAAGAGTATTTAGGGGTGGTTTTCAAAACCACATAGAGATTTAGAAGCACAGTGCTTTGAGTGAGACCTTTGCTCCTAAATCCTTTCTGTGCTTTTGAAAATCTCTTGTGAACTTCTGTGTCAAAGAAAGAAACCCAAATGTGCATCTTAGCCAGTCACTGCAGAATTCTGAACTGTCTTGCTCTACATGTGGCTAATGCACAGTACTTCTGGGATTTCTGACTGAGAGCAAAAATATGAATGATCTGCGAGAATCTAAAATTTCCTTAGAATGCCTTGAGCTGATTCAGCCAAAAAACACATCTGTTACAGACTCCTGTCGATTAAGAAAGAGAAGAAGTCATTTCTCTTTCATGGTGCATCCTCTCTTCCTAGAGTATGCAAAGGTCTACAGTTAGATGAAGTAACTGAACCATGCACTCTAAGGGTGAAATTCACCCTAGTGCAGAGATCTCTTCACCCCTTTAGTCCCATGGTTGCCTTATCTTGAGTATTTAACTGGTACTATAGGTCTTTCACTATCCTCTATGCAATGGCTGCCTTCCCCCAGAAAGAGCTATCAAAGTAAAGAGCAGGATCTTTTTATGTGGGTTTCTTATACAAAACCCAAATAGAATTAATAATAAAAACCTAGTTCTTTTATATCAATAGCATACAAAGGTGCTAAGCATCATTATCCCTTCCTTACATTTGGGGAAATTGAGGCAGAGAGAAATGACTTTCCCAATGTCAGCCAACAGGCTACTGGCCAAGCCAGGAGAAGGACCCAGGTGTCCTGTGTCCTAGTCCAGTTGTCTATCAACTAGGCAATGATGCCTTTCAGAGTTAGAAAGGAATTGCCTAGGTCAATTACATGCATGTTTACCTCAAAGCTGCAGTTCCTCCCCTTAACTTGGGGACAAGACATTCACTTGCTGGAACTGTTGCTCATTTTAAAGCTAAAAATGCTTAGATGATCTTCTGTATGGGTAGACCAATGCCTTTTTATATGCTATTTATCCAGAGGATGAGGAAAAGAGAAAAGTAAAAACTTACATGTAAGGTAAGACTCAGATATCGACAAGATTAAACCTTGGTTAAAGATGAAAAGTATCATTTGAAGAGCAAATATTGAATTAAAAAAGAGGAATGCACGCTCTCTTTATTTCACCAGAGTCTTGTGTGGTCTAGCTGTTTCCAACCAAGGGAAAAGGAACAGTAAGTGGAATTTATTCTAAAGATCCAAGGGCTATTATTGAGAGGAATATAATTTCTTTTTTAAAATTCTCTGTCTTTTAGACTTTCCTCATGAAAGTAAGCTGTGTCAAGTTCATGTTCACATTTCAGTGTTAACAGGCTCACCTACTTCCATGGGCAGGATCAAATCTGCTGTAACTTTAGAGACAGAAAAGCTTTTATTTTGTATTTTTTTGGGGGAGGGGCAGGAGAATTTTCAGATCCTTGGATTCAGATAGCCTAACAGAATCATTGATTAGGAGCCCCGGCCTGCTCTTCCTGAAGTCAGTGGGAGTTTTGCTATAGGGTTAATAGGAGATGCATTGGCTCATTAGGCATCATTATCATTTTGAGACTCGCTAGCAGCCTTTTTGGTTGTATATCATCAACAAGATTTTTAAGTTGCAGTTTATGTCTTTATCTTGAGGTGAACGTGAGGTTGACATAGAAAGCCATTTGAGACTTGGCAGGGGAGGAATTTAGGTGTTGGTACAAAGATATGTCAAAAAAAGACATGGAGCAGCCCTTATAGACTACACAACAGCTTCCACACGGATGTTAGATCGAGTCGGATTCTCAGCTAGTGTAAATCAGCATAGCTCCACTGTCTGGTTACGTGTGTGTTTGTTTGTTTTAATGAAGAATGCAGGCTATTTTGTAGTCATTTTTTCTATGTCTTATAATTGCTTATAATGCAGAGAAAAATAATTACTTTTTTTCTGTAACAATGAATGAACAATTAATTATATTACAAGAAAAGGAAGATAGCATCTTTAACTTCTACTAGATAGTCCCTAGAGATGGATAGAGGATACCTTTGCTCAAGGGGCCATCAAAGGAAGGAGGATATAACAGTTCACACGATCTACTAGTACATTTCAATAATCGGCGTTCATTTTTAGTCCTTCAACCTGCTTAGTTTTCTGTGTGAGTCATGAACCTCTTGGAAGCCAGTTCAAAGGTGAGTGTGCTGCTGACTGAGCCATACAGTGACAAGCTGTTGGGATTGTAGAAACATGGAGAGCCTGGAGCCTAAAATGATTGGTAGCTGTTTTTATTGAACTTGATTCTGTCAGCAATGCAGATGGTAGGATGCAAGAGAGCATAAGGGGAAGGTTTAGTCAGGATTTTTAAAAAAGAAATCAAAGACTTTCTTTTTGACAAGGTCGTTGGAAAGTTCTTAAGTAGTTGACAGATCTCACTTAACATGCTTTTCCAGTAGGTTGCGAGTAAGGGGGAGAAATAGAAAGGAAAATAGCATCGTAATCTCATTTCAAAGCTTTCAGTTTAAGAGTATAATACTGGAGACCTAATTATACATGCCAGTAAATTAACTCATTAAGCATTTATTCACTATTATTAGTGAAAGCTGTTAAATAAAAAAAAACAAAAGCCCAAACAGAATAAATCCCAAGAAGCCTTCTTTATAATTTCTACTGAGAGCCGCTTCTATTCTTAATAGCTATGCTGAATTCCTAGATAGGCAAACAGATGTTGTTAATGTTTCTGGTAATATGCACAAATGACAAATAATTTTTGATAGGCTTAAAGTTGTTGAAACAATTTGAAATGGTGTATGGTTTATTTGCTTAAGGCATCATTTCCCAAAAGATAAAATCATGGACATAATGGGATACACTTTTGTACTGAAAATACATACGCTTTGAATTCCAAATGTTGAGAGCTATTGAATCTGTTTCTGATCCCAGGCCAGTAGAAGGATACAATAAATGGGAAAACCCTTCTTATACTTAATGATATGCAGCGTTTGTCAGAACTGTGGGTGCAGGAGTCTGTAGAATTTCAAGAACTGTAAGATATCTCTGTTAGATTTAAGATCCAACTTCTCATTTTTCTTTTACTCAGGCAAAGCTTTTGTTTATTTCACTGGTTTGAGATGGGAGCCCACTTGATCTACATTTCCCATTCTGCCCTGTTCTTGTGATCTGAGACAAAGGAGCCAGCTGGTACCGTCAATAGATAATTTCCCCCTTCGTGGGTGAGGAAAATGCCACCATACCCTGCTATTGGAATCTTTGTCTCAGGCCTTTAAAGCGAGAAGTCGGGGATTTTTACCCCCCCCCCCCAATGTTCCAAAGTGCCTCTGAGACCATTTCTTCCTCCACCGCAACCATGTCCCTGTCCCACAAATAGCTTGATAGAAGCCTGGGAGCGGGTATGTCTAGCCTAGGTGCATTCCTTCACCAACCTGAGAGAGCTGGTAACACCTCTTTGCAAGGCCCTGTGTGTGGATTTTAATAATTACAGTATCAACACCATGGGCCAAATGCAGGGCCAGATTGCCCTCTCTGTGGGTGGAGGGGTTCCTCGGTAGGGCAAAAGCCTGGACAATTTTGGTGAGGGTCTCCTTGTGGGTATTTGTACCCAGTTGTTCTGGTAGGCACCAGGATGTGCCCTCATTACTGCAGGAACACACCATAGGGCCCGCTCCCAAACTCCATACCTCTGTATGGTCAATGGGAGTCTTTGACCCAATTTTGCAGCTTCATGTCTCTCTTCCATCCACCACACCCACACACATACTCTTCCGGATGTTCCATTAGTAATAAGCGGCGCAGCAGACAGGTAGAGCCATAAGAAAGAGCTCTGCAGAAGCATGGTGAGGCCCTGCTGTTTGAACTGGAGAAGTCTGACTATGGGTTGCACGCCTGGGCCCATGGTGCCACACCAAATCAGGTATCTTGTTCATACTCTACTCAGACCTACTGCTCTAGTGAAACTATGCTGCTAACAGCTGTTCTGGGGTTTTCCCCACCCACCCACCTGGAGAGCACCTGATAGAAAAATAATATGGCCTAGAAGTTCTGATATCCATCCACCTCAATCTTTATAGAGCCAGTGGGGGCACTATGTGCATACCCCAACACACCCATTCTCCCCCACCCTTGATTCACAGACCCACAGACTACTCTGTGGGATCCACAGGAAGTGAGGATGTGTGGATCAAAGGCACGGGATCCAGCCCTCTTATCTCAGATAAACTCGTGCAGACTGTAGTAACGTTACTGATTTCAGACACATCCCATCCACATCATCGTTCCCAAGAGCTCCCCTGTGCAGTCATGGACTGGCAATATACCCTCATTTCTGAGGAGGAAATGCCTCTTCAGAATAGATGGCGGCCTCTAGCGTGCCATAGCCTGAGAGTTTCACAGTCCAGCAGCCCCACAGAAGTGAATTTATGCTCGCTAGAGCTTTGTGCCTACAAATGTGCATCTGTCTCTGTACTGCCTCCTCTTTGTGTGCAGGGAATTGCATCCACCTCTTTCCAATGTCTGCTGAATTCCAGCTCCAGAAATGGCTTCCCACAGCACTGGAGAAAAGAAGGTAGCCTAGAGTTAATGAGCATTAGGAAAAAAGAGAGAGAGATAATATGAGAATTGTTATGCAGGCTGGAAATCGTGGGACCTACAATTATTTCTGAACCTGCAATTTTCTGTTAGCCCTGGTTAAGATGTGCTTTCAAAACAGCCTGAATAAATCCATGTTCAAGAGTTGTTCAGTGCCATACCTATCTCTGTGCACATAAATATGTTAGTTTTATAGATCTTTTACGTTACTTTGACTCACATGGCAGATTTCAATTGAATAACTTATATTGCAATTGAGTTTTTGATGGCGGTGTTGCTTTTAGAGGTTTATTAATGGAAAAAATGTGTCTGAACAATAGCCAAAATACTGCAGATAGAATAAACATTAAATATATTCTGGGCACCTATGATAGCTCTCACACCACAGGCTGATGGACAAAAGGTATATAGTTGTCTTCACGTGTCACTACAGTAATATTACAATCCCTACTAGGTTTTGCATGCAACCAACTTTATAATTAAATATCACATCAAAAGATAGGATTGTTGATACTCTGTTGATACTGTGGTTAATGCTGTTAAATTAAGATGAGAATAAATAGGCTGCTCTGTCTAGAAATTTATCAATACTTTGGAAGGTTGAGGGCCAGAGAGAGCGCTTGTTAGTTTTGTCAATAATGTTACTGATTTTCTTTTCATATGGCTGATCTCAGTGAATATACTGCTAACATTCATGCACTTTTAAAGGAAATTACATAGAACATATGAGACTGATCTTGAGGATTTGGGGAATATTATTGATTTTGGTGGGAACAGTATCCAGACTTCATACCAATGTAGGGTTCTCCATTCTTGATAGTTGCAGTCCTGAACAATGTATAGGATCTCATATTTCTTCTGGGGAAAAATAAAACAAAACAACAACAAAAACCCAAACCAACAAATGCCCAAAAGCTAAAAGAAAGAAGTACATTTAGTAAAAGTGCCCACACACAAGGTCTAAAGCCTTCTGCTGTTGGTGCTCTGTTTCCCAGGATCTGCTCTTACTTGCTCTACTATTGACCTCAAAATGTTACTTAAACTGAGCATGTTTCCCATTACAGTAAGATTTAACTACTGTGTCAATGGCAATGTCACAGGTCTTAGATACGACACTGTGGAGATACCTAAGATACCACAGTGATCGATAATTACTGTATATATGGTGAGTGTTGAGCCAATGAGAGAAGTTTGAATAAGATTCTCTCCAGTTGTGAGTTAGTAACTGTACAGAATCCCTGTGTTCTTATTCGCGAAGATCATTCCATTTCATGGTGAAAGAAAATGAAGGATGCTGAAGGAGATACTCTGAACAAAGGATGGTCGAATAAACAAATGGAAATATTAATGACTTTAGTAGAATTACTCTATGTGCCGTAGCTCCTTGCAGTACACCATAGACATGTTTTTCCTGTGGCACATCAAAAATGGCATAACACTTCGGAAATTAGCTTACAGCCATTCAGGGTCATAGTTTGTGGGAGTGATGTTCAGAACTTCGGGATAAATTATACAGTCAGAGTCATGTGACTGCATCGATTTTAGAGGGGGTCGGTAGAATGTGATGTGCTGTGTCCTGGCTACCTCTTCCCCTTAGTCTTCTGATGGCTCATTTTTTAAGATGGCATGTAACTGGAAATAAATGCCACCCAGAAAATGTGCTGTACCTTGTGTTTATATCTTCTTAGGACTGATGGGAGACTTCTGGAGTCGGAGTCCTATTCTCTGTTTATCCTAAGGGATTAGAGTCAAGTCTTCTCTTTTAATTCAGTGGTAAAAAAAAAAAAAAAAAATCTGTGGATGCTATCTTACACATCTATTTATGAATTGAACAGTCTTCTGTGAGAAGTCCAGATACCCAAGTCACCAAAACACTAACTGTATCATTGCTATTGTTCCTTCTATTGTTATTCCCTTAGATAAACCAAATTGGCATGAATGTATGTTCCAATACATTTGCATAAAACCACGTTATTTTTTCCTATTCCTCCTCTGATCTGGGTAGTTGGTTATCAACTTCGAAGTCTTCAGTCATGTTATAGTAGATATTGATGGATTATTGTACTCTAGAAAAATGGACATTTAAAGGACGTTTTAAAAAATCGCTATTTTCCACTTCGCATTGTGTTGTGTCCATCAGATGAGAAATGTTCTCTCTTGTGTCTTTTAATAACTTTTGCAGTTCTCACAAATCAAAAATTAAAAGTGTAAATTGAAGGCAGACTTTCAGAATGCATTAAGAGTAATAATAAATGCTTCAAGAGTAGGGATATTTACAGTGCAGCTTCCCACATTCTGCCAGCAAGAAATCACATGCACACCATCTCCTGCCCTGTCTGCATTTTTTAACATTTTTTCCACCAGCATTTGATCAACAGGGTTCTTTCTGCTGCTGTTATAACCATGTATCAGGGACATGTAATGTCAGCTGGGTAGGCAAAGTTCAGTCTCTTCACACTGATCATTTTATTTTTTCCCCCATCTCGGTGATGGCACATCTGCATCTTGCCTTTTGTTTAGTGCACATTTCCCTGTTGCCATTGACTGCCCAGCAGTTTGCTTTCAAAATGTCATTCAAGTCAAGAACTGGGTTTTTCACTCGTGTTATGGGTATGGATGGGAGGGAGACAAATCTGAAGAGCACTAATATGTAGGTCTCTCTTCTGCTACCAGTTAAGAGACACCTACCTCAGGGTTTGATAGAATGCATCCAAGTGAGACCACTAAGTAATACTGTTTTATTCTGTAATTTATGTGAACGTTGCCTTTCTTGTTGAGAACTGGGCATCCAGCCCTCAGCCACCTTGGCAGCTATACAGGGGGAATGAGCTGTCCACGGTGAAGAACTTGTGTTGTCTGTTGCCAAGGAGTAAATTGAAGCTATCTCTGGGCAGCTTTAAAGTTTGAGATGAGCTGGTAATTCACTTTAATTCCATCAGATCCACAACATCAGATAATCATAACTCCATGATAAATGAATGAACAGATAAACAATCCTAGGACCGATTGCACATTTCAGTGCTTTTCTTCAATGCAATGTAAGTAAATACTTGTGTAATTACTCTAACGTGACACCTTCATGCATGTATAGAGATGCACTATCTTAAACACTGAAAAAAAAATCAATACATGTATATCGTAACCTTTGCTTTGAAGGATCAAGCCTTCAAATTGTAATTCCTTGGATCACTAGTGGTCTACAGAACAAGCAAGGAGTACTGTGGCACTTTTAAAGACTAACAAATTTATTTATTGCATGAGCTTTTGTGGGAGAAAAATCTCACTTCCTTGTTTGTCTTGCTGAACTAGACTAACACGGCTACCCCTTTTGTAGTGATCTACAGAGGCCTTCCCAGAGGTCTGAGGAATTAAATATTTTAAGAATCAAGGAGAGAGGAAGGATACGTTGCAGTCTGCAAAATTAAAAAGGCGAAGAACCACTGCTTTGCGTAATATCAAATGTAGAGATGTTGGCAAATGGTATAAATTTTCAAGCTTTCCATGTATCATTACTAGGGCCCCACCAAATTCACAGCTGTGAAAAAATGTGTCCCAAATTGTGTAATTTGGCTAGTGTTCATGGGCTGCCCTATTGCCACTGTAACCTGGGCCTCCTGGGATAACCACCTGAATGTGCAAAGATCAGGGCAAGCTGCAAAAAGGAGAGCAGATTCTCCCAGCACTGATGAATTACCTGGAGCTAAACTCCCCAACCAGTCACAAACAATGCTTCTGATTCCTGACACTGGATATCAAGAAGCCACCACAAAATATACTCAGCTCTATTTACTGCATTTCAGCCACTGGTCCCCAATACAGCCATTGAGTCTGGTAAAGAAAGACATGGCTTAAAACTCCAAGCTCTTTACCCAAAAAGGTTTCTCCTGACCCCCCAGGGGCCAGCCACATTACATAGACCAGGGTTGGTTTGGATCTCACCCAAAATACCACGCCGCCGGCCAGTCCTTTAGTAACTAAAACTAAAGGTTTATTGTACAAGGAAAGAAACAAACTATGAGAGTGCTGTTAAAGAGTTAAAGTAATCACAAACATACAATGATTTGAAAGTCCAATACATCAGCTTTCCAGTGGAATTTGAAGTTTGCAGATCTTAGGCTCACATGCAATACCTGGATGGGTTTATGTCCTTGTTTCACAGCTTCAGTTGTTAGAAATCCAGTTCAAAGGAATATAGACCGAATAGTCCAAGTGTAGAGTTTGCTCTAATTTTCCCGTGAGAATTAGCAGGGTGATTCCAAGCCAGTGCTGGCTGGGATCTCAATCCTGCGGCCCAAACTTTCCCTGAGATGTTTGGGCAGATATGAGACCAAGGGATTATGTTCCCAACTTCCTTTTAGCAAGGTGGGCATTTGCAGGTCATTTCTTCATGGGGGGCTTTGATGACAGTTCATAGATGCTTCCTTAAGTGGAGAACAGTAATGTATATTGTCCTTTGAAGTACAACCTTCACTTCTTGGGCACCACAGGTAATTAGATGCATTAGCACCGTTAATAGACAATTTACATTGGTCCATCAAAGCTCCATCTAGATCAGGGGTAGGCAACCCCTGGCACATGTGCCAACAGTGGCACACGAGCCCATTCAGAGCGGCACTCGGCATCCTCTGTGGTGCCACAGAAATTGCCACTCCTGCCACCTAAAGACACTCCAAGTGGCTTCTTTCAGGGGCGGCTGCAGTGCGGAGATCCCTGCCATGTCCATGCCCCAGGCATACCGTGTAAAGAAGCCACCCAGAGCAGCTCCTTTCTGTGGTTTGCCGCCGCCATAAGGAGTCACTCCAGGCAGCTTCTTTCCATGGTACGCATGGGAATAGGGGTCCCCAGGCATGCTGCTGAGAGGATCCACTCCAGGTGGCTTCTTTCCACAAGTGGGTCATTGGCACCAGCTGAGGGTTGAGAAGGAGGGGCCGGCTCAGGGGTCGGAAAATGTTGCCAGCCCCTGATCTAGATGTTAATGTTCCCTTTTGACCTCTTCTAATAGAACAATAGTAACAGATAGGGAAGCAGTTCATTTATCTTGCTAACCTCTAACAATATAGATGTAGTCAAGTTCCAAAGGGGTAGCCATGTTAGTCTATTGCAGAAAACCAACAGAGTCCTGTGGCACTTTTAAAGACTAACAGATGATGTAAATATCATCAAGTAACTACCAAATGCATATCAAAGCCCTAGCCTTATGTTTTCCTGCAATATATTTTCAAAGGTTAGATTTGGGTCATGTATTTTACAAGATGGCTTGGCTTTTTCAGTAGCGTGACAGCCACCTTTACTTCTGCACTCCTTTCAAAGCTGGATGGATGGAGAGCAGCAGCTGTAGCAATGCGGAAGTATGGGAGTCAATATCATGACCCCCCCCACAATAACCATACACCCCACCTGCATACCCCAATTTGAGGTCAGAACCCCCATGGTTACAACACAGAGATTCAGATTTAAATATCTGAAACCATGCCATTTAAGGTTTTCTTTTTCAATCCTGAGACTGTGAAATTTACCAAAATGGACTGTGAATTTGGTAGGACCCTAACCATTATGCTCACCTGGGGGAGAATGGTGGCTGGTAATTAAAACGTGTGACTGGGTGTCATGACTCTCCTTGGCTGTGTGACTTAATGCACAACAGCTCTGCCTCAGTTTATCCATAATTAAAATAGAAATAATAATATTTTGCTACCTCCTAGGAGCACGGAAAAGTAATTAAGCACAGAAAGTTGAATTAAATACAGAGTTTTAAAAATATTTTGAGGTCGTCAGGGATTTAATATGTAAATGCAAAGGTTCCTTACTACAAGTAGTCAGATTCCAAAGGGGTAGCCGTGTTAGTCTATTGTAGAAAGACAACAGAGTCCTGTGGCACTTTTAGTCTTTAAAAGTGCCACAGGACTCTGTTGTCTTACTACAAGTAAATATTCAGATCACTCAGAATGTAATAACTTGCCTGAATGCCAAAGTATAATTCTATGGCTATTCCTCTTCTCTCCATCATAACACAGTGAACTCAAAAATGCATAGTGAAATTAAAATATTTAAAACCTTTTGTTCCCAAAATTTATTTTAGAATCCTGAAAACTATCTGAGTTCAGATAATTCTCTAGGAATAATAAATGCTCAACATTACCCTTCCCATACAGATATGCATAGTCAGGAAGTCCTCCACCCAAAAGTTTGTGTTTAAGAAGTACAGAGGTTGTTAATCATTTACATTTTTTCATTTGCAGTCTCACACTGCACTCTTAGCATAATCATGTTTGTATACGTACAAGGGAGAGTTCAATCCGTGATGAATACTGATCACTAAGAATACAACTGAAGTAAGAGATTTCTGTAGTAAGTTCTCAGTCAGTGGTATAGGATAATCAGTATTGAGCCAAAGTGCTTTATTGCTTTCAAAAAGTAACTGGTTCTGTTTATGTTGCTAAAATTGCAAGAATAATCATGATCAAGTTCTAGCAGAGATGATGCCAAGTGCTCATAATTAATTTTTTATTTAATTTCAAATGCACTCTTTAAGACACTGATGGTTTGTTTTTAATGAAGCAAGTTATTGGGGATCTATTTTCCTCTTAAGCATGTACTATTCATTCCAAAGCAGACACATCTTTGATCATTGCAAATTGACCCTGAACTGCCACCCAGTCTTGAAGTGAGACCATCACACAGATTAGCAAAGGGAGTGCCAAAAATCACAGGGACATTAGTCATCTCTAAAAGCACATTGTAGGAAGGTATTCTGCTGCTAACAGGAACATTCGTACAACTACCAAGCTGAACATTACAGCTGGATGTGCTACTTGCAAAGACCAGTCAATTAATCAAATGTTGCCCTTTTGTCTGTTTGCAAATTGTCAAAAACCAATCATGACGACGGGGTAGCTTGTTCAGAATTATTTGGCACGTATTTTAGACAAATGTACAATGCTGCTCTCTGTATTTGGACTTTGAGACATGGGCTATTTTGATTGGACAGTAAGTCACATGGTATGTTTTCATTCCCTGCCTGGAAGAACATAACTCTTAAATGAGATTTTCGATTCAAATGTTATGAAACTTAAATGAGCTTTCTGTGACTGTTGTGTAATATCTACATATGCTTTTCTATATCAATGAACATTCTGTTACCAATCACATTCACTAGAGTATTCACAGAGAGGAAAGCCAAGGGGTACAAGAGTAAGTGAAGGAAACTTAATGAATGAATGAGTGAGCACACTTTTTTGCAAGGGGCAGTACTTACCACTTTTCTTCCTTCTGCTTCCTAACCAGCCACGAACAGAACTGTCAGAGTTTTTTAAAAAACAAAACAAAAAACCCACACATGCACTTGGGCTGAAAGGTCCTTTAGGTTTCAGGCTGAAGCACTTTGACATATCCAAGCAAAGTCATGGAAAGCTAGTATATCATAAAGCAGCCCATTAACTATTATTACTCCCCGAAAATGCAACTTTAATACAGTACAGTCCAAGTAAATTTAAACAGTAATAGGAATGATTACAAATCATTCTGCAAAGATGCTTTTAGACACCAACCATACAAAATACAAGTCAAGTGCTCCATTTCTCACTGTGAATTTTATGTGAGTATAATAATTCTTTTCAGTATCATTGCAGGGCAGGCTTAATTTTCAAAGGCCTGTAAACCTACAGAAATGCATGAAAATGGGAATTTGACTGTGGGTTTGGATGATTTTGCTCTCATTTACCCATTTGCCGGCACAGTTATCCGCTTTGCACATACAAATATGGGATTTTGCTGTGTAAATGTTGAATGTGTGTTTTTACATCCATACCCATTGTTCCTGCCTTGGAAAATTTTATTCTGCATGTTCAGTCTCGCATATATCTGCATCTGTGCCTTCGACTGTACAGTGGGAATGGCAGTGAGAAAGCAAGACATAGTTTAAATTTCTTCAAATACAGTTTTCATGAATTAATTTAATCTTTTAAATAAAAATAGCTTAGCTTTTGTTTTGTTGATACTGTTCCTAGGGCTTATGGGTCTTGGCTTATGACTGGAGCTCTCGGGCTCTGTCACAATACAAATAATAATTTTAAAAAATACTGACTCTGGAAATATGCTGTACTTAGTGATTTCAGTGCCCTTTTTAAAAAAAAAAAAAAAAAAAAAAAAAGGTGCTGATACTTGGCCTGGGACTTCGGGACTTGCTGGCAGCAGGAGCCAGAGCCGCATTGCTGTGAAAAAAAAGGTCCCTGTACTCAGTACCTCTGAGTTCTATCCCCCAAAAAAGCCCGGAGTAATTCTAATGTTTTGTGTAATAACTTTGTTCTTGGCTGCATTGTCTTCTGTGAAGTATGGTGCATTAGTTGTGCAGATATTTCTCATCTTTGTTTCAGTTTTACTCTTTTTTTCATCCAATGGTATGTTAGTATATTTGCATATTGCACCATTAATATTTTTCCATTGTCTGTAAATAAAAGAAATACCGTTTTGGCTTTATAGAAAAATTGCAAGCTGCTGGACTTCGCTGCCTGTGACACAGTTTGTTGTCTTTTGGTTTTTATTCTTGTGCTTAGACTTTGAATTCATATAGGAAGTTGCATTCTTGGTTAGATTGTCTTCTGGTGTGTGTTGTGTGCAGTGGGCTTGATCTATGGAACGGTTGCTCGTAGAACGGTTAGCTTGGCTGTTGAAATTGCACTGAAGATGAGCTTTACAATGGATGCAGCTGTTTATATGATATGAAAATAGGCTTTTGTATCAGTCAGTTGGGAACTCCAATTTTCAAAGTAGGGAAAAAGCTAGAGATGAAGGAAGACAGATTAAGGAAGGCGCCCAGTGGTTGGATAGAAGTTATCTCAACAGGAGGAACTTATTAAACAGCTGATACCTTGCCACGCTGTTTTTTTTTCTTCATAGAAGATGACTGCTCATTGCAGATTGCAAGCTTTAACTAGACTCAGTTGGCTGAATCATGTCCACTAGATGTGTATGTAGACAGGGACCCTCCATACGCCAAACTTGCCATGCCCACGCAGGTGAGGAGGAGGTCATCATCATGGTAGAGCTGTTTCAGGCAATGTGAGGGTACGGTCTGGGGTTGAGGACAGGCATGGGGCTGAGTGGTAGTTAAGAGCGCTGTGTTGGATAGGAACATTACTATCCATCCCTACATGGCCCCATGATATTTATTGGAGAAATGCCTGGGTCCATGGTATATTTCCCAGCAGGGTCATCTTCGCAGTAGGGAAAATCCCTATAAAAGGAATTTTGAGGACAGCTGTTGTCTCGGGAGATTCTGAATGAATTGTAGGGTTTTTGAGGGATTCTTAGGCCTAAAGCCAGTGAGAAATTATAGTTGGTCCAGTGTGATGACCAATGATGCCTTGAAGGTGAAAGATGACAGCTAGTCCTCTGTCATAGTCCTCTTCTCAAGCATGATGTGTTGTCATTGCAATTTGTATGCATGATATGCGTGTGTCGGGGAAAAAAGACTGAGGGCAAATAGTGACAGAGAGAACTAAGAGCTTGGGATGAGCCCGTTACAGAAATAAAATAGTTGCTTCTTGTTTCAAAAATGTGCAGAGAAAGGGGAAGAGGGTGGGGGGAAGGGAATGGAGCAATGCAATATTAATAATGTTAGCCTCACAACCACAAATGACTGAAAACTGCTGTTTTTTCATGTTTCCTGAGCACCAGTGTAGTACTAAATTCAGGTCATAAAATTTCAAAAGTAGCTCACAAGAAATGTGCCTCACTAAATAACACACAGCCTCCTCCCCACTAAAAAGAGGATTTTTCCTTCCTTTGGTTACTGTCACTCCCACAATCCATCTCCCTCCCTTGAAAATGTTTCCCTTTTCATGTACTTCTGTAATCTTAGTGGGACCCAGGAGTGTCAGCACACTCATCTGGCAAAATATCAGATCTTCCATGAGAGGAAACATGTAGGTGTTAAGACAGGTTGGCAGAGCAAGGGCATAGGGTGAGGAGGGCTCACTGAGCAAAGAAGCAAAAATGCAATATGTAAGCAAACTAAAGTTTAAATTGAATGAAATCTTGGGAAAAGGTCCAATATTTTAATGCTGGGTTTTCTGCATGGCACTTCTTAGATAGGTCTGATTTTCTTTCTGCATTATGATGTCAATCCTGAAAAGAGAGAGTTTTGCCTACCTTTCGGAAGTATGCATATTTTCCCTTCTCTGTGTGCAGGTTTTATATTATTTATTATATAATTGTTGGTTTGGATCAAAGCCCTGGGTTGGAATCCTCCAAACTTTGAAAAAAGGGGTCACCTCCAGAGGTGAAGTTTGCACCTCAGCCCATTTCTAATTATAATGTTGGGGGCGGTGCATGTGAGGAGGGAGAAAGGGAATAAAGAGGGTTTGGATACATGTTCAGGGAATTCTGTGTTTAAACTCCTTTCATATCTGTCCTGCTGAACATTTTTTCAGAGAATTAGCACAATAACGCTTTAATTTTTAAGAGTTTTCTTTTTAAAGGTTAAAATATTCACAGGCATGGAATTATAAGACACTGAATAATTATAAAAGGGTGGCTCTTACGTATGGGCAGTCTCATTGCTAAGAACAGTTATTCTGAGAAATTAATTTTCAGCATACTGACTAAATAAAAATCCATTAAAATATTTTTATGGTATGTGGTAGAAATCTAATAACAATATTTTGTCTTGATATTGAATATGCTAGATGTGAATTATCTAGTATTTTAACAATGAATAGGAACATTTACTTTCCATTGAATAGGGGTAAATTTGTGTGTTGGTGTCAAACAATCTAAAGAGCCTAAGGTGCATATGTGTGTGGTGAATAGATTTTATTTAAATTAATTATAATATAATTGAATTCATCTGGCAATTAAAATTATGCATTAAATCTTAATTCATTAATATCTTTGGGTTCTTTTCGGGGGGGAGATCTGATATTCTTTTGAGCTAATGTAAACACTGAAGAAGTGAATGACACAGATTTTAAAGTGGAAAACTAAGAAATAATATTTTAAGAGTCTTTTAAAAGTGTCAGATGGTGCTCTCAAAATTTGCATGTCTCTGAAGTCGAGCCAGGCACTGTTCTCAAGCATATCAAGAGAATAGAGTCTCCATCCATGGCCTCTCTGCCCCAGTGTAGCAGAACCACAGCAGATGTGCTTCTCTTTGGACTTCAAATGTTTGCCTAGAGTTGTAGAGGGCATCAAGTATTCAAATTTTGAGTTTGACTGACTCAGTGGCCATCTGACCAGATCATTAAAAGAGAAAATGACCAATCTAAATTTAACCAGGCCTTGCATTTTCTGGATGCTTTCATAGGAAAACAAATGGCTAAAAATGCTGACTTAGCGCTAATTGCACATCCCTCTCTCAGTACCTTTGAGATGCCACATTGACCTCACACACATGTTTCAAATTGAACGTATTTCATGTTACTTTGAGGATGAAAGCTGGCAGATTTGAACTGCAGTGCTTTGAACAGGAGATTTTCTCTTTCTGTTTAGGTCTGTTGCTCATGGAATGTTGGATAGAATAGGAACACGGAATACTGCAGCCTCTACTTTTGACCCATATCCTCCCTGGTGGGTAAAGATGAGTGGAGAAGTGACAGCAGATAGCCAGATCCTTTTAGAATAGCTTTTGTATGTATCACTTGACCCCATATCCTCCCTTGACATGACAATCTGCTTAATTATTATTCAGTGCCTGATCTTTCCCTCCTGGTTAGAATTGTTGATAAGTTTGTGGTGAGAAGACCTCAAAGACAGCACAGGCCAAGAAGGTTCAGTTGGCCCTTTGCTGACCTTGCTAACAGCTAAATCCACCTGCCTGTTCTTCTGGGGGCTAAACGTATCCACAATACTTTTACTCAAGTGATCTTGGGGTGAAAAGCTCTGCCGATTGCACCACCGAGCCAGCAGTCCTTCAGACATCTGCATGCATGAAAGACAGTTGGATCTTCAGAGATGCAACTTGAGGTTCAGAAAAAAAGATTTTGTTCTATACGTTTTGTGTAGGTGGTGTGTGTCTGGGAGAGAGAGGCAGAGAGAGAGACCAGTTCTTACTGCATTCCCATGGGTACAAAAGGTACCACCATTTCTGTAATTCTTATTTTGGGGCTGCAGGATCCATGCTCTGGAGATGCTTTGCTGGCAGATACCACACCCAGAGCGATGTTTATGTCACCCTCTTCCATCATAACATGTGCTAAGATGTTTGAGTGTGGTGGATTTGCCACTAAAACCTCAGCTATGCTGATTCACTGGGAAAACTAGCACATGAGGGTGCGGGACCACAGCAGTTGAGAGCATATTACAGCCGTGCATACTTCCTTTTGCCAGGATTCTGTCCCCAACAGCTCTCTGCAGGTCCATCGCACAAACCATAACTGCTCTGGCCTCATGCTGGGGACTACAGTTTGTTCCAATCTTCTTTTCCTTCAATTCTTTCCTCTTTATTATTTCTGCCTTCCTTCCTTGCATGCAGCCATCTGGAACATTTCTTAATGTTTAAAGTAGTGGGAAATCTTTTCTAGTGATTTATTCACAACCATTCCCAGTCTTCCTGTCATTTCATGTGTGTAACACTCATTGAGCAGGAGCTTGGAGCATATACAGTTGGAAAGTCATTGGCACATATTCCTAAACTGACCCATAATAAATCTAATATACATCAAACAATAATCTGCCAATTATTGAATATGGTGAATAAAAGGTTAGCAGACCACCACCACCATCCTGCTTGAGTGTAAATACCTTTTTCAGCTGGTCTTAAATATCTCAGTTCATGTTCTTGCTCCCTAATACACATTTGATCAAAATGCATTTTTGCCTTCTTTCTTATATACAAACTTTATTGCACGTGAAATGAAACAGAATTGGGCATTTCTTTCATGCACTTTGGATTTTACTAGGTGTGTATCTCTATAAACAAAACAATCCAGCAGTTGCCTTTGTCAGAGCATTTACCAGACTCCCAGCTTTCACTTTAAAAAAACAAGCCATGTTTCCACATTCTTTGAAATAATTTCACCCTCATTGCTTTTGTACAGTTAAGTAATCCTTTAATCCATCCTCCATACTGACACATCTTGTCTTTTTTAATGCTTTTGTTAATCGATGCGTATGGAATGTTATGGAACAGTACATGAGGTTAGATTGATCAGTTTATCAAACGACAGTGTCATTACCAGATCGTTAGTTCTGGCTGCAGTGATTAGAGAGTTCTTACGTATAGGGTCATTTCTGTTTTTTTCATAATAAGGGTTTTTAGAAGATGTTTATGCAGGCAGAAAGTTGAATCAGCAGAAGCATTACATTATGGCATTTTACAACAGAAGAGTTCTTTTAAAATACGTCAGTAGGTATACATAGAAAAAGTGTCATAAGGATTGCCAGGAATGGTGCAGCACCTTTAAATTGCATGTTGACCATAAAAGTATTACACATGGCCAGAAACTCCTTGAATCTCTCTGATCTCAACCTGATTTGTTCTCCCTTGAAACACTGGAAGCTAGCGGTGCATTCTGATCTAGTTGATTGTCCTCTTTTTGTTTATTTTGAGTACGTTACTTTCCTTCATAATCCAATGCACTCGGCAATCCGGTCAATTGAGTGGTCAAATAATGTCAGTTGGCCACCTGTGTTTTGACCACAGTCAAATACTGTTGGGTATTTCTGCAAGAATGTCCTGATATAAGTGGCAATCTACATTTGTAATTGCATCATAGTGCTGTGTGTTAGTCAGACTATTTAAATGTGTCAATCATTCAATTTACTCTAACCTCACTTGTTGAAAAAGGTGAACTACAGTAATTGAAAGTTGAGCATCTTCCTTGGCTGGAATCTTCTAGAATAAACGTAGGTATGTTCAGCATATTTTTATTTGTATACCCAGACATCAGTGTTCATTAGAGCTAGTTAATTATTATTATTCTTTTTGTCAAGGTGCAAATTTCTTGGTCAAGGTCCATAACCCAGAGAAAAAATTAAAAAAAAAAAAAACGGTAATAAGGAGGCTGTGGGGATATGGACATCTAGACACCCATCAGCTTGGGGAATCTACTCAAAAATACCACAGCTTGGGACTGTCTGAACCAGCTCCACTCAGTGTTGTGAAACTCCCCTTCTTTGGAGCGCCAAGCCAAGAGCAATAGCCAGCAGGGAAAGCTGTGCCATTAGGAGTGATTGGGGAGTAGCAGAAGGCTGGAGAAAATGAGGTTAACCCTGGGTGTGGATTGAAAGTGGGGGCCAGGAAGATATTGTTGTCATAAGAGAGAAAACAGTGTTAAGGGGGAGGGAAGCTGTGGGAAGAGAACTATAAAGGGCAAAAGAGGACGTGGACAAACACACTGGGCACAGGAGGGAGGAGTAATGAAGGATGGGTGGGCAGGGAGGAGAGTGAGGCTGCAGCTGAGGCTCTGTAATGATGTGAGAGGGATGGGACAAAGGGACATCAACAACTCAATGAGAAAAAGCTATCCAGCATCCATGTTTCAGAGTTGAGCAAATGATGATCTCAGAAAGCGGTGAAAACTCCTCCCAGCTCGTTCTCCATGTGGAGGTGTGGGAGGGGGAAAGGGAATGACTGCTGGACCTATTATCTTAGTTGGGTTCTCCTATATCCAGTGGGGCAACGAGGGGTCTGGGGAGACCCTAACCTACCTGTGTGCCTTCAGTTATAGCTGGTGTTGAGTGCTTTGGGGCAAAAGACCCAAGGGTTTGTGGATTTCCATAGTCTGTTCTCAGTGATGTTTTCCACGTGAATTATGTTAAGGTTTTCATTTCTTCCTAGAGGTCCATGCTTCTGCTCTTTGGAAAAGAGTGGTTAAGAAACTCTGCACCAGGGCCTCCAAACAGCTTCTCTCTCATTTAGGCCTGTTTTCTCTCCCATCCCTATATTTGTAAAAACTTTCTTCTCTTATTCCCTACAATTCTTTGACTGGCATTAATTCATTCTGCCTTTTAGCTGCCTTTATCCTTTTCCTGTTAGCTTTAACCACCTATTAGTGCTTCTTTTTCCTCTCTAAACGTTTCATGTCATAGCTGGAAGCTCTGAAATTCATCCATTTACTTGTCTGAAGCTAGTAATGAAACAAAGCTAAGTTTGTCTGATATATTTTGTGTACCAAATCTTTTGTTGAAGCCCAAAATAAAACTCTCTGCTTAGGTAAATGCTTTTTTATATGAGCCTTGTGATTTTATTTCCATTTTGTAACACACACATTTTATATCTATTCAAATGTACCTTTTTCCTCTCTATCTCTTGTGAAACTGCTCTTCCATTGGTCTCCCTTCTTCCTTTTTTCTCATTACCTTTGTCTTTGTTGTATCTATTCCATTTATTCCCTCCTCTTTCTTTTTCATTCTCCCTCCTCTCTGTATCCCTCTTACCACACAGAAAAGCTGTTTATGTCATTCCCATATTGGTGGGACTGATTGCTCCCTTTAAGCCATACTTTGCTGCTTCTGCCAACGTTATAGAACAGCGTGGAGGGAAGTAGTATGTGATCAGATGGATCAGAGCAGACCCAATGATGTGGGAATACATTGTCAACCTCACAGGGCTTAAAGGTAACAGAGCAAAATAATGGAATGTGACCGTAAAGTATGAGTTCGGGGGTAGTAATCAAATGTGAAATTCCTATGTGGGGACAAAAAAAAAAGTACTTCTTTAAAACATGTGCACACATTTACAATATTATATTAGAAAAACAATTAAATCATGAGTTTCCTGTTTCTAAAAGTCAGAAATGCAGAGTGTACAGTCAAAAGGAGGCATTGGACCCGCAGGAGTTAAAAAAAAACCAAGAGAGGTTGTTTAAATATGATCACATACAGTTATGCTCAGCTAGGTAACTAGAAAAGCAATTAAGGACAAGCCATCAATGAGAAGACCTATTGAAATGAAAATGAAACCCAAGATTACTATTGTTTACCTTTAGCTTCTCGGAACTGAAATTACTTTTTGTTGCTTCTGTATTCAAACACAAAGACAAGAGCAATTTCATCTAATTTATGTTTTTTCAGAGCTTCCCGAAGGGGATGTTCATTTTCCCAATCGGTCTTATTTTTACTCATCCATAAAAATGAATAGTACAGTGGTCAAAAGAATACATCATCTTAATATGTTCTTTCAGCTACAAAGTATGCCATTTGCAGTTTCAGTCCAAAGTTTTCTTTCTTCTCTGCACCATTATGGGTTTCCCAAAAGACCGTCTAAAACAAAATGTGTGTATGTGATAACACTGTCATTTGAAATTCCAGTGCATTATTTTTGGAATATGGTGATGTTGGTCAGATGGTCTTTAATCCCTCTAAGTAGAAGCTATAGATATTGGATTTTTTTGAATTCAGCAAATGTACTTCACACTGTTGCATTAAAGCAGAGCTCAACAGAACCAGATAATTAGTGAAGTACAGTGTTGAGATTGTTTCTGTGGCTTGAGAGTTCACCAAGGAAAAATTGATTTCCTAAAAATCCACCGTAAGGTGGATCGAAAATTGGTTAGATCAACGGGCTTAGCGGGTAGGAATCAATGGCTCGATGTCTGGTTGGCAACCGGTAACGAGTGGAGTGCCCCAGGGGTCGGTGCTGGGGCCGGTTCTATTCAACATCTTCATTAATGATCTTGATGATGGAATAGACTGCGTGCTCAGTAAGTTTGCGGATGACACCAAGTTGGGGGTAATGGTACATACTTTGGAGGGCAGGGACAGGATCCAGGGAGACTTGGACAAATTGGAACACTGGGCCGAAAGAAACCTCATGAGGTTCAACAAAGACAAGTGCAAAGTCCTGCACTTAGGATGGAAAAATCCCATGCACTCCTACAGGCTGGGGACCGATCGGCTAAGTAGCAGCGCTGTAGAAAAGGACCTGGGGGTTATGGTGGACGGGAAGATGAATATGAGCCAACAGTGTGCTCTTGTTGTGAAAAAGGCCAATGGCATATTGGGCTGCATCAGTAGGAGTATTGCCAGCAGATCGAGGGATGTGATAATTCCCCTCTATTTGACACTGGTCAGGCCACATCTGGAATACTGTGTTCAGTTTTGGGCTCCCCACTACAGAAAGGATGTGGACAAATTAGAGTCCAGCGGAGGGCAACAAAAATGATTAGGGGGCTGGGGCACATGACTTATGAGGAGAGACTGAAGGAACTAGGCTTATTTAGTCTACAGAAGAGAAGACTGAGGTGAGATTTGATAGCAACCTTCAACTACTTGAAGGGTTGCTCCAAAGAGGAGGGAGCTAGGCTGTTCTCGAGGGTAACAGAGGACAGAACAAGGAGCAATGGTTTCAAATTACAGCTGGGGAGGTCAAGGTTGGATATTAGGAAAAACTTTCTCACTAGGAGGGTGGTGAAGCATTGGAATAGGCTATCTAGGGAGGTGGTGGAATCTCCATCTTTGGAGATTTTTAAGGCTCGGTTAGACAAAACCCTGGCTGGGCTGATTTAGGGGGAGTGGTCCTGCTTTTTAGCAGGGGGTTGGACTAGATGACCTCGTGAGGTCCCTTCCAACCCTATGGTTCTATGATTGTGGTATAGTAATTAAACTTTAAATGTCTGTAAACACAATGTCCCTACTCCCTAGCCTCTCTTCTCCACATTTAATTTTAAAGATTAGATTGTGAATGGTTTAGTGCTTGAAGAAATATCTGTGGGAATTATTCTGCCATCTTTTAGTCACAGTGAGTAGAACGTTACTCCACAAATGTACCATTAAAGTTGTAATTTGAGAATCTGATTGGTTGAGGGGGATTCCGAACTCATGCACAATTTGTCATAGACCTTTAAAGGATGCAACATGCTCTTCACTTTGGCTCCGCCCCTCCACAACCTTTGTCCCCAGTGAGCTGCTTCTGGAAAGGAACAACTCAGTAGCAGCTTCTCTGATCCTTGAGTCTAGGATCTACATGAGAGGCAGAGCATGGAGGAGTCCTATTCCTTTCCCTTTCCCCAATCATGTATAGCCCTGTCTGCATACAGGCTACAGTCCAGCTCTTTTTCTCTGCTAGGAACCTTATAAAATCCCAAGAGTTAAAATTTAAAAAAATAAAAGATGTGTGTTCATTTCAGGTTGCTTGTTGCTGCTCTTGAAGCTGCTATAATTTTCTTAGTGTAACAAGGGTATTATGCGTACTTGTCCTGTGAAGCTACAGCGTCCTGAATAGCTGACTTTGGCCAAAAATCCAGTAACAGCTAATGCAACTTCGTGGGAACAAGGTTGATGGGTAAGGGATCATGTTTTCTCTGCGCCTCATGGGCAATTACTATATGGTCCAAAACACAGAAGCTGGCTGATCACTATCATGAATGCCCTGCTGATGGTGTGAGAATTTAATCCAAAATCTTCAGGAGCAGAGAGCTAACATGGGGAAATAAGAAAAGTATGATACTGAAGGAGTGGAGGGTGCTGCTTGATTGAAACAACCAGCGGCATACATTTTATTTTATGACTTACCGTGCCAATGTGACTCTGTTGACTGCTGGACAGGTCTTGACAATGCAGAGGCTCACCTGACTATGAGATTGAAGAAAGTGAAATTTGAAGAGAATAGTTCTTATTCCCTGCACAAATGGCCAGAGAATATGTTATTCAACTGCTCTTTTACCAAATGCAGGAACCAAATCCAGTATTGTAATGGGTGCAGAGTCTGCTTCATGCAGTAACTCCACAGAGAAGTACTGCAGACATTCATCAGCTAAGGAGGAATATTCCTACTCCAGGCCCCAGATGCAGCCACCTGATGCTCAGCACAGCTGCTCTGAGTTAGCTCTAGAATGAGGATTTGAACCTCAAGAAGGTTCCGCTATTTATTTTACACTTTGGTGCATTTACTGATTCCAGTAACATCATTCATTACAAAGTGCTTTACGGTTTTTTTGTTTCAGATTTCCTGGCAGGAATTCTAGGTCCCATTGACTTGAACACCTCACAGGATTGAGCGTTAAGCTCTTCTTGTGACATATCTGTGTGTGAAAGATTGGCTAGCCTGACAAAATGTGAGGCTTTTTATTTACAAATATGATGTAAAAGCGGCCTGTGCGATGGAGTAGCCTAATCTCAGCTATGTTGATGCAAATCTGGACTCCACTGATTTCCATGAAATTATACTAGAAGAACACCACTGTCCTTGAGATCAGAACCGGGGAGCACATTTTCTTTTGCACTAGTTAATAATAGCACTTACAATATTCCTAACAGAACAGCCAATTGTTGTCAATAATAATCTAATTTACAGTTTATACTAATGTGGGACCTAATTCATTCATCCCTGGTATAAAACCACTGAATTCAAAGGGAATTATAGCAGGGATGAAGTGTAGTTAACTTGAGTTGACAGACTTCAGGAAATGGTGGGTTCAACTCTTAGATGCTTTTGAAAATTTCACTTCAGATCTAAAGTCCCACCTAAGCCTGATCCAAACTTTTAAAGATATTTAGGTGTTGCAGTGCTCAGCACCACATTAACTGATTCAGGAGGCTATATCTCATCTTTCAAAGGGATTTAGGTACTTAGGAGTCTAAATTTTATAGATGGTCAATGGGTTTTTAGCTTCTAAGTGCCTAAATCCCTTTTTAAAATTATTCAAACTCCTGAATCAGCTAAGCACTGCAGCACCTGAATACCTTTAAAAGCTGGCCCTAAGATGCTTTTGAAAATTTTACCTCTGGCCAAGCTGCATTTAGCAGAAAACCCAAAGGAGAAAAGGTGTCTTTTTGCCAACTTTTTTACTCCTCTGTTCAGAGGCGCACTGAGATCTGTTTTGGCCCATAGCACAAATAAAAACATCTTCAGTTCTTCTCTACTTTATGCCAAACGCCCTATGGCCCCAAAGGCCTTTTCTAAAAGCCAGAATACAGTGACATGCCAGCCAAATCTCCTACCCTGGAGGCTGTAATGGAGTGTGTGCCACCACTACTCTGGCGTCTTCTCTACTCGTGGATCATCCTTTTCAGTGGGATTTCCCAGCTGGCCAGATCTGCCAGCTTCATATCTTTATGCTCGCAGACCAGCTCAAAAGGGTGATGCCAGACTCAGGAAATGGGCTATTGTATTTTAAATCAAAATACTGGTTATATCTCTTAAGGTTAATTATATTTACAGCAGTGTTATTTCCTTATATTTTCCCCAGTACCGTTTTTTATCTAATCTATGAAAAGGGCAGAAGGGTTTAAATTCTGTCTTACATGTGCATTCTTTGATGTTAATTGTGAGCATGTAGTCTTTTCTGCGAAGTCTAAGTGTCATTGATCTAAAAGGTTGATACCCATGTTGTGTCACTTTAGCCCTAAGGCAGGGAAAGCAAGCTCTGGCATATGCGTGTGGCAAACAGTTTAATTTGGTCTGCAATATAATGACATTTTAAAGTATGCGGTGGCATTTCTGCTAGGCTGTCTGCCATTGTTTTTTCCTTGACATGGCAAATAAAGCCTCACTAACTGTAGAAAGAATTGTCATGAAAAATGTCCATCAATCTCCATAAAGAAGCATTATGCTGTAGATTTATATTAACTGTGAAGTAAAGGCGGCATAATTGAACTGAAATGTGTGCAGACACTGATAGCCTTGTCTTGAGAAATACTCATCATTTCTGGCTTTAGTTCTTTCTGTGTACAGTCTTATTTCTTACCTTCCATTTTTTCTGTTATTTTTCAGTCTGTAGACAAAGCTGGGTATATTATTTTGAGGAGCTCCATGGAGTAGCCAGTATTTCTTGCCTAAAGAAAGGGACTGAATGTGACTTGGCATCAGATAAAGCAGATACATGATGGTACATCCTATCATCTAAATGCCACAGAGGCGCTTCTGGTTCAGTTGGCTGTCATTAGCCCTGTCTAGCAAAATAGATCGTAACATTTCATATTGCTAGTGCAAGATAAATGTTACAGTGGGTGCACTTAGAAAGTTCATTCTGATTTTAGAGTTATTACCAGTTCCAGAAATATTCTACAAATTTGGCTATCAGGAATATCAATGGACTTGACAGTGCCTCTGAAAATGGATTACGTTATACATGGGTACTGATGCAGGAATGCACCCTATCATGTAGCTGCGTATCCTGCATCCTGTACATATTTTGGGAAACTCTGGAGGTAAATGAACCTTTGTAAATTATTTGATGCCTTGGATTAAGTTATTTGCTGTGAGGACCTGATCCAAAGTTCCTGGGATTAGACTCTCTGTGCAACTATAAAAAGGGTGTGGTGTTACTCTTTCAAGTTTTAAAGTACTTCATATCTCCCTCCTTAGGCCAGGGGTTTTCCAGCAGTGTGCCGGTGCACATTGGTGTTCTGTGAGAACTGTCCAAGTGTGCCGTGAAATTTTGTACCAAGATAATGACAATCAATGTAAAAGAAACGTTGTTTCATCTTGAACAATGTTCTATCCAACCAAAATTACAACTCATAAAACTTGTGAAAATTAATCAACAAATTAAAAGTGAGGTATCAGTCTTTTGATTCTGAAACGTGAACATTCTAAATGTAGGTGGCCAAAGGGAAAAATTGAGATGAGGTGTATTTTTTTTCCGGTGGATTTGAAACATTAATGCATTTGATCTTTCTTTTGCTTGTTGTATACACTATGCTGCAAACTCTCTAGTAAGACCACAACCACAGTAAATGTAAGTAAACATGACTTCTATGAGCAATCAATTCAGCTGAAAAAAGTGGGTGTGCCATGGAATTATTTGTCTCATTGAAGTGTGCCATGTTACTGAAAAGGTTGGGAACCACTGCCTTAACCTATTAACTTCTTAAAGCACACATTTCTCTCTTGCTATTTGCAGCATTGCTGTAGCCATCTTTGTCCGAGGGTATAGAAGAGAAAAGATGGGTGAGGTAACATCTTTTACTGGATCAACTTCTTTTGTTGAGCGAGACACACTTTTTTGAACTTACGCAGAGCTCTTCTTCAGGTCTGCGTCTTTATAAGCTCAAAAGCTTGTCTCTTACAGCAATAGAAGTTGGTCTAATAACAGATGTTATCTTGTCCACCTTGTCTCTCTAATATCCTGGAACCAACATGGCTAAAATACTTTTGTTTATAACTATTTAGGTCTCAGAATTTCCTATGAGATCTCTGCATTTTAAGCCTATTATCGTTTTAAGCCAGAACATTAGTGCTGATCAGCAGTAAGAGAGGTAGTGGAACGTCTCGACACCCATTTGAGCTTGGAAATGCATTCAGTTTGCACATGAGCTCACTTTCACTCAAGATCTAGAGCAGTGGTTTTCAAACTTTTTTTTCTCAGAACCCAGCTGAAAAAAAATCATTTATGTTCGCAGCCAAACAATGACATCTTTCACCGATGCATTCCAGTCTTTCGGTGGTGGCAGCAGGGGCACCCCAACCCAGTACCTGAGGGTCTGCGACCCAGTACTGGATCCCAGCCAGTGGTTTGAAAACCACTGATCTAGAGACCTAAAACCTCTTGGCTGAAATTCTGGGCCCACTAAAGTTAATGCCATTTAAGTTCATAAAACTGGTGCTCCTAATTCACATAGCACTTCTTAAAAATCCCATCTACCATCACCAGCTGAGGGTAGAATCATAGAATCATAGAATAATAGGGTTGGAAGGGACCTCACGAGAACATCTAGTCCAACCCCCTGCTAAAAAGCAGGAGCACTCCCCCTAAATTACCGCAGCCAGGGTTTTGTCTAACCAAGCCTTAAAAATCTCCAAAGATGGAGATTCTACCTCCTCCCTAGATAGCCCATTCCAATGCTTCACCACCCTCCTAGTGAGAAAGTTTTTCCTAATATCCAACCTTGACCTCTCCAGCTGTAATTTGAAACCATTGCTCCTTGATATTATAAATTCTCATTGGCATTCTTTAATCTATTGCTTTTGCAAGGCAAACTCAGCTAGAGATTGAGCTGTCTTCTCAGAAAGCTCAGTACATAGTCCAAGATAGTCACTGTGTTCAGCCTATGGAAGCCTTAGCTTTACTCATTAGCCACACTGGGTCAATATATTGAAGCATAGATTGAAGAAGCTCTGTTTCACTTCATTCATGCATATCTAGTACCCGAACACATCTTAGCATAGCTGTATCACAGGCTGAGCAGGTCTGTGTGGTCGAGAAGCACTCCTAAGTGCGTGGACCTGAAAGATTTCCCATACCTGTGCGGTGTTCTAGAAACTTGAAATCAGTTTTCTTTTTAAATGTTTCAGATTGAGATACCAAAGGACAGAAAGAGAGAAAAATGAATTAGCTCCTTAAGCTCAGATCATTTGAAATGCAGCACTTGAAACTGCTGCCTATTAAATGTAGAATGTTTTTGCTTGGAGCCCTCTGATTGAAATACTCCAGAGGCCACGAAGCATCAATAATATTGAACGCTACCAACATGTCAGCGAATACCCTTAGCTTTGTGTAAGGTGCTGGAGTAAATTTGTTAGTCAGTAGATTCCGGGATTTGGCTGATATAATGCTGCTACCACGTCCCTTTTGGCAGTCACGCCTGCAGAGAATATGGTGAAACGATTGTTAATTGCTTCTTTTTTAAATATTCAGTCAGGTTGGATGATGTGTGCAAACAACCATCCAGTCAGCCGAGATCTCATATTGGCTTCAGATCCCTCAGAGGAGACATCTTTAAAATGTTCAGTTTATTTAAGGAAGAACTCAGGGTCAGGCTGTGAATCTTTATTAGAGGAGAGATGGCGCGTCTGTTTTGCTGGGTCTCAGTGCAATCATATTTTTTAGCCTTTTGTTAATGCTTCTAACTTCATCAGCGATATTTGAGCGCCTCAGTGTTGCTCTTTCTAAATCCTCATTATTGCTTTTTTAATCTATGATTGGGGCCTGGCATGAGAAAAGGGAAAAGAGAACTTCTGGAAACTGGGCTCCTGCCATTTCTGTTTTAAGTACAGATATTACTATTTCAGTATTTTGTACTGTATTAAACTGGCTTACGCTGCTGGTCTGTGTGTGCGGGATGAGGGGAATGTTAACTGTCTGGGCTGCACGTGCACAGTTGATTTCTGTGCTGGTACTGTTAGGCTGATCAAAGGATTTCATACTTCTTTCCATTCAAAGGAGTTTCATGCAAACCTTGTTGATTTGTTTCAGTTCACCAAAGTTTTAACCACCTAAGTTTGAATTTGTTCCAGAGGGGTAGCCGTATTAATCTGTATGTAGCAAAACCAGCAAGACCCCTGAGGCACCTTAAAGACTAACAAATTTCTTTGGCCATAAACTTTCATGGGCTGCACCCCGCTTCATCAGATGCATGAAGTGGAAACCACTTCAAGTGAAAACATTTCAAGCGTTTTCCATTTCTGACAAAGTGGGTTGCAGCCTGTGAAAGCTTGTGCCCAAAGACACGTGTTAGTCTTTAAGGTTCCACAGGACTCTCATTGTTTTTCCTTTGAATTTGGTTTCCTAAAGATCAACATGCACGTCAGCTGAAACAATCCTGTTTTGCCAGTTTTTCTATTCAAAACCAAATTTAGCCCAGTTGTGACCCAGCATGCAACAGGAAGCATCGGGAACTGGTGCCAGCTGGCGTTGGTAAGGCTTCAAGTCACATGCTAGCCAGGAGTAGGAGCCCGAGTTAGGTGGAAGTGTGAGAGAGTGACCCACGCACACAATGCACCATTTTGAAACCTGAGCCAGCTCTGGGATCCACTTTTCCTAGAGAAGTTGCAACCTTGGCATAAACTCTTTCTTTGCACGTGCATCATATTGAACATGAAGCAAGCAGTGAATATTATGGTCCCTACAATGCTAACAGAGAGAGCCAAAAACAGACAATCTGGTTTATTTATTTATTAAGTTTGCTAAGTGCTTGACAGTAGAAATAGAGATGTGTGGTCTCTGCCCTCGGGCATTTACATTCTAATTTTGGGCAAGACACACTGAGTGGGATTAAGAACTTGTAGGGAGGAGGAGATAATGAAGGACAAGGGTCACAACAATAAAATTAATTGGTGCAAGGGAGCACAGTTGTTTCACCGGAACGTATGTGAAGAGGTAGCACTGTAAATTAAATTGGTGTGGTTTTGGGGATGAGGGACACTGGCTTGGGTGGTTTTTGTTCTAAGTAAATAGACTTAGACTTAGTTCTTACAACAGCAGCTATCAAAAATTGTACGTACATGAGTGTCCGGTATACAATTTATTAGCATCATTGGCTCACTCATCATGACTACCATGAAAGAAATTTTTTTTGCCAAATAACTCCACCTTTCCATCTAATGTATCCCCAACCTGCAATCCCTGTATCTAGGTTATCCACTAATACCAGCCTAGTTTAGGAGTGAAAGTCTCTTATCTCTAATACACAACACCAATTTTTTATTTTATTTTATTTTTACAGCTAAGCATATTGTGGATTTTTGTTTAAATCATTTTGGGAGAAAAATATGAGTTTAAATTATGGCAACAAATGGTTATGATGTCGAACAAGTTTTAATCCCAAAATAACTGGAGAGGTTTTTATAACCTCATATGTCACGAGGTTCCCTCAAGACAACTTCATGACGTAGCTGGTTCGTATGTCACAGCAATAAGGCTGTTTACTCTGTTTTAGCTGAAGGACAGTTATCATGTCGTGCCAACGTTTCTTAGGTTTGTAAGTAGAGCTCTTCTCACAATAAAATATACACTTTAGAATTTGGGGGGGGGGTTGCAAGTGTACAAAAGGTGATGGACTGGAATACATAAATGCAGTTAGTAGAGACAGTAGCAGTTGGAAGATTGCTATTGAGTGATAGGCCATGTCAATAATATTTTGCGCTGCGCCAGTCTGTCCAAGAGAAACTCATAGCTGGAAGAATATTGCTGGTGTTTTCTTGTACACCAAACGGAAGGGCTCAGGACCTTGAAAATGGGCAAGGGGCCACCAAGCTTTTATGTCTCCAGGCTCACTTAGTTTTTTGTGCTGTGCAATAAAGGCAGCCAGTGGATGGACAAAGTAGTTTCCAATCATGCAAGGTTTCATTACTGTAAATATTTCAGACAAAATACTGAAAATCTCTTAAGAGAACAGGTAAAAAAATCCTTTTTGATTGGTTTTTGCATCTCTCCAATGAGGGAAATGCTATCAAATACATCTATGTCTGTTGCCGGTTAGTACCAGTAAATGGGGTTAAAACTTTTTAGTTGTTGAAAAATAAAATGAAATGAAGCAGTAGAGTTTCATGTATGTTTTACAGTAGGGAAATTGTGCAGTTTAGGGCTTCCAACTTGTGCTGAGGTTACTAAAAGGTTGATTGATCTGATTGGGATTGGGAAGTGGGATTGGGATTTCAGGGTTCGGAAATGGTTTATTAGATGCCCCAGACCTGGTTTTTCAGAGGCACTGAATGCTCAGAACTCAGAAATGAATCACTGGGAATTGAAGGGATTGAGCTCCTTTGCAAATCAGGCTCTTCATGTTTACATTTAACTTTTAGTGGAATATACAAGTCTCAAATTTCTGCTTTTTCTGGTTTAATCTGTGCCCTTTCAGTGCCTAGCCTACCCATGGGCTATGATGGAACAAATCCTGCAGAGTTGCTTCTCTGATCCAGTTCTTCTGCTCTGTCTTCACGCCACCACATAGGGCTGGTATTTCATAAGTAGGCTTTACACTCTGAATTAGATTGTGCTAGTGGACCTTCCTTGCTGCTTCATTTTTAGGAGACTGCAGATCCGGGGCAGGAAGAAGAAGGGATGAGCTAGGAAAGTTAAGATAGCTAGGCTAGTTAAAATGGTTACAGTTCCAATTGGATTAAGTCCATTTAAACTTTTGCAAAGAACTACCAACATGGCTAAGAATAATGTTGCAGGTGCCTTGGAAGGAGCTGCTACGAATATAGGAGTTGATTTTTTTTTCAAAGTGACTTGGTTTGAATATTTCAGAAATGTGTCTCTTATTTCCAGTGTGAAGAGACATTAAATTCTCTGTTTGGGATCTGATGGGCTAAATGTTGGGAATGGAGAGAAAATGATTCTCAAATCCTGGTGGAGACTGTAACAATCCCACATTCAGTTAATGAGAAAGAGGGTCTCTTGGCACTCTCTAAAAGGGCAGAGATTTTTCAAAGGAAATTAGACACCCAACTTCCCTGAAATTTTCTGGGAGTTGGGCTCCTTGTTCCTATAGATACCTTTGAAAATCCCGGCATCACTCGTTTGAAATGGAGCATTTTGAGGTTTCTTAGGCTATGTCTAAACTAGCAAAAGTTAGGTTGACTTTAAGTCAACTTAATAAGGTTGATTTAAGGGTTAATCCAGATCAACACTTTGCTTAAGTCGACCTAAGGAGCTACCTTACGGGTTATGTCGACCTAACTGGCGGTTCTTACTAAGTCGACATAACCTTTCATTAAGTCGACTTAAGGAATTTCTTAAGTCGACTTATTGAAAGCCCAGGGTTGACGGGAAGTAATTTACGTCAATTTAAGGCTCCTTAAGTCAACCTAAATTGCCAGTGTAGACATACCCTTAGTGTCTGACTAGTCTACTACAGTCACAACTCTTGATTTATTAAAATTGTTTAACAAAGTAGAAGGTAGATTTTTATTAAATGCAAATAATGACTGTAGGCCCAGAGAGCAGCTAGAGGATACTGCTGGAAAGGTGCCCTGATGTAAAATTCCTCTCTTTCCCCTGCTCCACGCTTTTGAATCCTGGCTGAAGTCTTTTTATTGAATGAAGGCAGTAATTCCATAATATGTTTTACATAGCAATATTGAATTTGTTGATGATCAGCTCCTAAACTGCCATAAGCACTTTGCTTAAGTGACAAGGGGAACCAGGTTCCTGCTCCCATGGGCCTCCTCTGCTTTGATTAAGTGAATGAAAAATAGAGAAAACATAAACACAATCAATTTGGAGGAGGAAAAGAAACATTATGGATGCCTGAAAGTTGTTTGCAAACAGATAGGGAATGACACATGATGATTACATGAGCAGTTATGAGAATAGGAGATTAATGTCATCCCTTTAACCTATTGGACACAATTTTTCAAGAATTTGCTCTGCAGAGGGAGCTGTTCCTTTTATACGAAAGATTAAAAAGAATCATGCAACAACTTAAAGTCTAAGCAAATAAAATTATGGAGCCATACTAGCAACTTTTAGAAAAGATTACCTCTAGTTTTCTCGATGCCTCGTTTTTGGTTGCCACCAAAACAAACTATTCCATGTGACCTCTTGGGACTGGTCTTTGCCAGAGAAAAACATTTGGGTATTGTGTTTATGAGAGAAGAGAGAGAGAAAGAATAGATGTACAGCATGTCACATCAGTAAAAATTCTGGAGAAGCTTGGTGTACAAACTTCAGATTTCACTTATTCCATTTTCCTTGGTGCTTCCTGGCTGGGCCTTTCGTCTTGTCAGTTGGAGGTTACTTGAAGAGTTATTTATTTTATTTATATATATATATATATATATATATATATAATATTCATGAATTCCTCTATCTGTGCAGTTTACAAAGTCTGCAGATTACCAAACATTGTTTATTAATTTTGCTAACAACAGAGAGGGCAGGACCTAGACTGCAACTGTTGTGATGCTCATCCGGAACAGTTACTGTGGTCAGGGCACCTGGCCATCATAAACTCTGCTGGATCAGAGAACTTTGGTAGGGTTGGGGAGATTCTAAAAACAGTAGTTGAGAACCTTGAGGACTTACAAGAGAACCACTACAGAACTTAAACTCCATTCCATTCCCTGGGTCTGGGGAAATTATAAACACAAAACCAGGCTATAAATCTCTCCGATTCTATAGCATTTACAAACTTTAGATTTCCTAGATCTGGTGAATGTGTCTAGTCAGGGGCCCAAGGCCACACCAGACCTGAGAAGCCTAACAAATTGATATGCTCTAGGTATGGATAGAGAGCCAATAAGATCAGTAGAGCTAAATAAATTGAGTTCCTCAGGACTAGTAAAGCACCTGGGCCAGGAAAGAAGATACCTAGCAGATCTAAGGAATTTACAGATTTTTTTATGGCTTTCGGGAGCAAGTAGGAAATGTGTAAATTAACCCTTCTGTGCAGTTTACAAACTCTGCAGAGCAAAACTCGAGTCAGAGGTTCTCCCAAACAGAAGATCCGAAGAGGCAGTGTTTCTAATGTTTTTCATATGATCCCCTGACCCTTGTTGGCTTACCTTCACTTGTCCAGGATTCGGGATCCCTATCCAGATTTTCCTGTCACTCCCCCATGTTAACACTCTACTGATGTTTATACTCGGATATAACCGTACGCAAATGAGAGGAAAGTCAGAGACTCATTTCTGATGTTCACACCCAAATTAGGGGATTAGTTTATATAAATGTTTGATCACAAACAAATATAAGGTAACAAGATTTTTCTTCTCTCACTTCTAAAATAACACTGTTACTTAAACAGGATCTGAATGCTTAAATTGTGTGGCTGTTAACAGGAAGTAATGAGGGGCCCTTCCTTCACCTTTCATAGACATGTAGCCTGAATGGTGCGGAAAACTGGCAACTCCGAGTGAGTCTCTTGGTAAGGTCTCTTTAAGTGGTATAGCTGGAAAATCCTTAAAGTAATTTAACTTCTTTTAACTATTTTACATAGTAAGTAAAACATTACAAAAAATCAACATGTGTACGTGCTTACACTGTGAGGCTAAAAATACAGGGGCTAAAAAGTACAAGAGCTTTCATTCTTCATGCTTCACTGCTATAGCTTTGATATCATTATCCTCTTCTGTGGGGAGAATAATATAAACAAGTGTCTGATCTCGTGAATGCACTAAGATCTCCTGTAAAGGTGCCATGCCATCAATTCGCACTGAAATCAATAGGAGTAGAGGACACACATGGGTCTATATTGCAATAGACACCTGCGTCTGACCTGGGCTCGTGCGGCATGGGCTAAGGGACTGCATTGTGAATGTTCTGGCTTGGGCTGCAATCCAGCTCTGAGACCAGCCCACTTTGCAGGGGTCCTACAGCCTGAGTCTGAACATCATCTGCATCTCAATTAAAAAGCCTCTTAGCCCAAGCCCCATGAGCCCAAGCCAGCTGGCATGGGCCAGACGTAGGTTTTAAAATGGCTGTTTCTATGTTTGTAAGGGGAGAAAGATATGCACTGTGCCTCATATTCACTGCCTTGTACCTCGAGTAGTCATTGACGTGCACTTTGGGTCTTGAAGTTTCTGATCTGGTAAGGAATGGTTTTACATTCCCTTTACACAGGTATAAATGACTACACGAGTTTTTCGGAGATGGCTAATCTTTTCTCCATTCTTATGGCCCTGCTTAAATCATGTATTTATCTCTCCTTTAATTATACAGAGATGTTTAGTTTTGCCCTTTGCTAAGATAGCATTCATTAGAAGATCATGTGATTTTAATTTTCACCATTCTACTTCTTCATTCAAATAATGCTAGCTCTGGTATAAAGAAGTCACTTGGAAAAAGAAACACCTTTTAAAATGTCAGTTTTCATTTAACCGTTTTCATTTTAGCAGTTTGGATGGATGCCTGCTTCTTCAATCTACCCTGCATGCCCTCTTGAAAATGTTTCAGATGCACTCCCCGGACCTTGCAGGGTCCTCTGGATAAAACCTCTTGTTTAATATTTGTGAAACGTGCCTTTTAGGATTTGTATTGCCAAAATCTGAATTCTCAACACGGTACAAATAACTTAGAAGGAATGATTTTGTAACTTGAACATTAGAGGTCCCATAAAAAAACATATTTAATGTGAACACATTGTCAGACAACTTGTTAGGATGATGAAAGGTTTTCCTGAAGTGTGTTCCTTATCTTAAATTTGTAAGGGCTGGCCAGTAATGTTGTGCAGCAGCAAGCTTTGCATCAAACAGACTTAGTTCTTGAAGTTGATTTCTAATGACTACCCCAGGAATGGAGAGCCAGCAGCTGATGCAACCCAAGATGAATGATTTGCCTATACACAGTGTTTAAAAAGATAGAGGGTAACATTTTCAAGTGACTTAAGAGCTTAACTCCCAAATGCAGATATTACTGGGGCTTAGGAGCTATGGGCCAAAAGTATTTAGGAGTCTAAAGAGGACATATAGGTGCCTGGGGTGGGGGTGGGGGGGAGGGAGACAGTATGCACCTACATTTCATTCATTTAAATTGGAGTTTAGTGCTAAGGCTCTTTGGAAAATCCCCCTTGATGCCTATGCATATCAGACACCTAACGACCTTTGTAAATCTTGTCCCTGAGGCTTGTTAACTTTCAGTAAGAGTTAGGTTCCACTGTGGAAATGGGACTAAGACACTTTTGAAAATTTTAGCCATAATATTATCTTACTAGAAAAATTACTCATATAAGACTGAGATATTTTGCTGCTTCATTAAAGTATGGGCAACTCTGTGACTCTGCCAAACTCTCACCTCTGTACATGAGCGTGTTTGAATATAGAATCTGGGTTTTTACCTTGCTGTGAGCATCCAAAATACCTTTTAAGACAGACAGCAGAACTTAAAATGGGGCAAGCAAAAGTTTTAGTCAATGGGAACCTCTGATTAGGAAGAGTCTGAAACCTTGCAATAATCTCTATGATCATGTTTGTCTAAACAGGTATATGTAAAAGTCTTCGTGACTGAACTGAGTCCAAAGATTTGGGTTTTTTGCTCACTGCAAAGGACATGCTTTGAATGTGAGGTTCTTAAGGTGTTTTGCCATTGATGCTGTGTGTTTTTTGAACACTGATAACCACATTAGTGGAATGCATTTAGACACCATGGTTTTTATATTAATCTGTACTTATTATGAGGTCATTGTCTGGGTTTGTTACAAATACTATTTCAACAATTCAAAATTACAAAGTATAAGGAAACGAAAGCAACACCCAGAACTTCCTATTTTACTGTACATCTGAGATGGTTGTGATGGTGTGGCCTTTTTGTAAAATGGAACTTAAGTGCAAGTCACACATGCAGTCAGATCTCATGATAATAAGCTTCTATAAATCCCATCTGCAATGAGAATGCCAAAGAAAATCCATTAAAAGCCATCAGTTGGTGGTATTCCAAATTATACTGCTTCCAAGAAACAACGAATAATATTTTAGCCCATCTTGTTTATTTCCATTTTTGGATGTGAGGAATGCATTATCCTGCTTCTCTTTTTGGAGGGTTCCATATGCCTTTTAAATTATTTTTCTGTATTTTTTTTGCATTGAAGAGAGCCAGAAAGAGAGATGAGTGGTGAATAACAAATATAGAAAAATTGGCTAGAACTCATCATGCTAGTATAAGTGGACATGCAAAGATGCATTAGTTGCTTTCTCAGTGTGTTTCAATACACTTGTCTGAGTTGTGCGACTCCACTTTTATTTTCTTATTTTACTTTTAGAAGTTAAGTTATTGTGTCTACTCCTATGTTTTTTCGGTGCCACAAAGGAATGATGAGCAGTGTGTTAATAAATTAGACTAAACTCTTTTTGTCAAACCATATGTAATGGCTCTTCTTTTGGCGTTGGCAAGAGAAAGGTGTGTATAGCAGTCCTCAGCGCTGGACCCACCTGCAGAGCATCTCCTGGTGTTGGTATTGGAGAATTCAGCTCAAGGGGTCCCCCGAAGGTGAACAGTGCTCTGCTTTGGCCACGCTGACTCCCGTCCGAGTCTGTTTGTTGGCCTTGGCCAAGCCCTTTGCACACAACCCCTTCCAGGGTACAACTAAGCCCATTGGCCCACTTTGCAGCGGTGGCTGGGGCTATTCCTTTCACCACTTCCATACAGTCCTAGTTCAGCTCGCCCCTGGTCCATTGATTTAAAACAATCAATGGGCCAGCGAGCCTGTGCTGCTCCTGGCAGGGGGAGCGGGGAGGGACCTGGGCCCACCCTCTTCTCCAGGCCCCAGCCCAGGGATCCTATGCATCTCTAGTGAGGCCTTCTGCCTCCCTCCAGTCCCATACTACAGTTCAACTGTTCCCTGGGCCGCTTTCCTCGCAGCCCCAGTCGCATGGCACTCCTCACCAGCTTGGAGTCCAGCTGCCGTCTGCTCCGGCTCCCTGCCCTCAGACTGCTGCTCCAGCTGCTGCCTCTGTCTGCTCCATTCAGGAGCTCTAGCCTTCACTCGGCCCCTGCTGCAGCACAGCACTCAGAGCTCTCCATGGTCCTGGCCCCAGAGCCTGCTGGCCCAGGCAACACCTTCTCCCTTCAAGTTCCCCCTGCAGACCTACTAGCTAGCTCCAGTGCTCCCTTTATACATTCGCAGCCTGCCATCTGATTGGCTGCTGCAGCCAGGCCCCTTTTTAACTCTTTAGGGGCCGTAGTGGTGCCACCACACCGCAACAGTGTGGAACTTGCTTTGATATTTTGTGTTCCATCATAATTCTAGGAATCAGACTTCTTGCCATGCGAAGACTGCCTATGCATTAATCTGCAGCTACAGTAATGCGAATTGGAAGTGTAATGGGAGTAGCTCTATGGATATTTGTGTATAAATAGTTACTTACCAGACAAAATGCCAGTGTGGTACTTGGGAATATGTAGCATGATCCCTGGATTTTGTAAGACCGATACATTTTGTTGTGCACTCTCTACATTTACTGTTACAATAGATAGCTTCTCAGAAGGGGGCATCGGGCAGTGTCTCGGGACTCAAACAGCTCTTCTTTCAGCAAGCGCTTGACGAAACAGAGCTAGATACGGGGCAGAAAGAATAAAGACTGAGAGTTGCACTGTGGTGGTGCTCTCATATTAGAACATTGAACATGTACAATGCTTGGTGTCTTCAAAAGTGCTTGTTTTTCTGAACTAGACTGACACGGCTCCCCCTTTGGAACAATTCTTGGTGTGTTTCAGTAGAGAGCCTTGACAAATCAGTTTGGTGCCATGAATTGCTTCCAAATGGCAATAAAGTGCCTAATGATAGGAGAATGTTTTGTAAAATATTAATTGTGGGCAAGACTGTGCTCTCTGCAGCTATCCGGGAGAGGAAGAGAGACTAAGACCAGCCCCCATTCTTTTTCTCTGCACAGTTGCTGCGTAGTCCCTACTACAACTGTGAGTTGGCCTTGGCTAGGAAGAACAGGGGCTGCACGGCTGATGGTCTTCCCATGTGAACCAGTGAATTGGGAGGCCTAAGGCGAGACTCCAGCCAGTGGCATCCAGCATAGCGGATCAGTGCAAAAGAAGAAGTACGCTGCAACTAGAAAAGTAATGTTGCAACTAACTTAGTGTCCTCTCTCCTGAGCAAGAGGGGATCAGGAAAGGAACTGTGACTCTTTGCTCTCCACCTAATGTTGTGCAGGTTGTTGTCTGCCCGACTGATGTTCTCTACTGCACTGTCCAGGTGGCTCATTTTGCTTGGGCATTATTGCACGGTTAGAGCCCTGCTGAGCCGCAATATCCACAAACTGCAGATCGGTGCAGATACAAATTTTGTATCCTGAGGCCCTGCAGATCTTCAAATATCTGCTTTATATCTCTGTTTATTTTACTGCGACCCTCTATTTAACTTTCTGGTATGTTTTTGCAATGTTTTCGTGCTTGATGAACGTGAAACAAAATGACCAGTACCTCGATTCATTGTAATTCAATCTAGTTTACCTCGTGACTTCTATGGTTATGCTCATCTCTCAGAATAGTCATATTTTTGCATCATCTTTGACTGACGTCTACATTAAACCCTCTAAATACATTTCGTGTGTTACGTACACTAAGGCACTACATGTTTAGTCTTATTCATCCAGTCCTAGAGGTTTGTAAGCTATTTCATAAGATGGGAATAAAGAGCTTCTGGATACCCAGCTAAACAAATCGTTATGAAAATAGTTTTATATTTCCTGCCAGTGGTAATGTACCTCACTTCCTACTTGTGTTAAGTAAATTTAGAGTGTCCCTATCAGTTTCCCTATTTCAGAGGAAATATTGCTTTAAATTTCAAAATATTGCATTTACAATATCAAATCACTAGTTATGCAATCCTGCTTCCAGTTTTCGGCTGCTCTTTAAGGTCTTCACATGAAGGAAAAATGAATCCAACGTACACTCTGTGAATAACTAAGTGTTGTTAAAGCATGTGTTTCCTGGCTTGGCTCTGATAGGTAAAGCATTTGCCTTCACATTTTACAAAGGTTAAAATGTTAATAGAATGATCCGAGGGGCCGTGTCTATCCATTAACCTGACAACACTGCAGAAAGAGGGCTTGCTATACCGAAAGCTTGTGTTCGCACTCCTTTGTTAGCTAGTTTCTTTCAGACTTTTTTTTAAGTCTGTGAACACTAAGGTCAGTGAAGGTGCTTGTAGAGTGTTACTGTGACATGAATTGCCCGTAAGACATACATACGACTGGCTTCTGACAAAAATAGTGTTTGCTTTCAACTGCCTGGAAGACACCTGGCTCTTGAGAAGGCTTGATCAAGTGTGTCTTAATGTTAATTTCTAACAGTGGTCTGCCATTAGAGCGACACTATTCTAGATGAGTATTTAGTGTTTTTTTTCTGAATGTGCAGTTCTCAATGAACATGTGTCTACCTTTCCCAATCACCACTCAGACTGGCACAGATTATCGTTCTTCTTGGTTGTGTTGGCGGAGAGATCAAGGAATAAAAAGGCATGAAAATACGACTATTTTTAACAAATTGCCACTATTGTCTATGAATTCCATAAATTGGAATTCTTTCACTAGATAGGACTAGAATAGCATATTCCATGCACGGTGTGAAGTGTATAGGAGGCAGCCTCTGTTTTGTGCGCAGAAGGTAAAGAGCCCCTTTCTTACCATCCAGTGGATCTCACTGAAATTGCAGCAACTTTCTTTGCACTTTACAAGGCCCACAGGGACTGAAGCAAGAACTTCTGCAAAACATATCTCTGTAGACCTTTCAGGGAACCATCCATATGTGTCTGTGCAGTGCAGTAGACCCATAGGTGCAAACTTAACAACCCTAACAACGCCATACATAATACATTGTGCAGATGACAGATTGCTATCAAAACCAGGTTTAACCAGAGTGCTCAAAGGCACTTTCAAGTCAGAGACCAAAGGAAGGGGCTGAATGTGTTTTTCCTCACTTAGGCACACCAAGAATTTGGGGAAAGACTGCATCCAAGCAGAGGTACTGCTGTGCTCTGCTACTGAAGCAGGGTTCTGCCTTATAAAGCAGCCCTTTATAGTTAAATGAGCATTATAATTTACTGGTCACAAAACCTATAAACAAGAACGATCAGTTTTAAAATAAGTAGTGCATTCGTATTTCATACAATATGTGGAACAAACATAGCATGCAGCCACTTTGATTCTTGTAACTTACTAGACTGGGAACTTTGGCACAAAGAGGGGCTTTGGACACATCCTTAATCTGAAGCAAAGAGAGGATTCCTAATACTTTGAAAAGTACAAATATGAAATAAGCCTAATAAACAAAGTGGGCATTTTTTTTTAAGCAAAACCTTTCCATAGTAGGGACTTGTCCATGTTCCCCTAGCACTTGCTAAAGCTGAATAGTTGAACATATAATTTGCTGCTCCCCTGGGGCTATAATTTTACTTTGCACTGTTATATAAAATTTCAAGGACAGCTTTCTCCTTACATTTACTCTAACAGCCAGAACTGAGTTCCACTCTGTTACTCTAGCGTAAATCGAAAGCAAAGCCTTGAAAGTCATTTATGTTACAGTGGGTTTTCAGTTTTGTAATAAAGAGCAAAAATGTGATCCTAAATGGTCTAGGTTATTACAGAAGAATTTGCAGGAGGAAAGGATGCTACTCGAAGGATGTTACTCTAACAACAGAACACAGAAATTAATCAAAAGTGAATGAAGTCAGAACAATGCCACTTCCAATCACTTACACTGAACAAGCAGAAAATCAACACGTCTTACCACAGCTACATTTACACTAGTTCGTTTCTTCAGCAAGCTGATTTGTAATGTAATTGAAAAGCTCTCTAGCGCCCTCAAGCATGCTGTGTACAATAATAAGGAATCTCAAAGTTTTCAAGAAAAGTTAATACTGTGCAAAAAACCAGAGTCCTGTGGCACTTTTCAGGACTAACAGATTTATTTATCACATGAGCTTTCATGGGAGAAAATCCCACTTCAAAATAGATGTTAGGATTCAAACACTGGGGAACAGCACATAGAGGAAGGTGAGGTCAAATCACCTGTTGTAATGAGAGAAAAATCCGTAGTCCCTCTTTAACCCCAAGGCAACTGAGTCGAATTTGTATATAAATTCTAGTTTGGCCATTTCTCTTTGAAGCTGTGATTTGTTATTCATCTGTTTCAGCACAGCTATTAGCAAGTCGTCAACGCAGTGAGCAGAGAGATTGAAGTGTTCCCCTATTGGGTTTTTTGAGTGTTGCAATTTCTGCTGTCAGATTTGTGTGCATTTATTATTTTGCGCACAGACTGTCCTGTTTGTCCAATATATAAGGCAGAGGGGCATTTCCGACACATGACGGCATAAATCACATTGGTGGATGAGCAGGTGAATGAGTGTTGGATGGAGTAGGTGGCTTGATTTGGTCCTGTGGTGGTGGTGTCTTTAGTGTAGATATGAGGGCAAAGTTGGCAGCGTGGTGTGTGCAAAAGTTATTCTTATTTCAGGAACTTTCTATCTTTTCACAGCACTATAATCGTCTTCGTTTGTGTGACGAATGTGGTCTGGATTCTCTTTCCATTCTCCTTTGGCTGAAGGTTTAGCAGTTAACTCCATCTCAGATGGCTTCACATATACACCAAAGCCATGAACTGAATGAGAGCATGCAGGTCCAGTAATTAACTTCTGAACATCACCTTTCCTTTCAGCTGCTCAGTGTGGCTCCATAATTTCTGGACTTTTATATATTCATAACCACCTGTACTTTATAGTGCATCATTTTTCTTTATGAAATTACACATTAGATCCAGCACTACAAATACTTTATTGTATATAGCTTACGTATAGCAGTAATTTTCACCATGTACGTGTTTTAATTTTTTTAAATAACTTGACCGCTATGATGTAATACAGGATGTTGCATGTTGACAAGTTCCAGAGGGGGAGCTGTGTTAGTCTAGTTCAGCAAAACAAACAAGATGTCCTGTGGCCTTTTAAAGACTAACAAATTTGTCTGGCAAAGTGGGATTTTCTCCCATGAATGCTCATGCGATAAATAAATTTGTTAGTCTTTAAAAGTGCTACAGGACCCCTTTTTTGTAATACAGGATGTTCCTGTGAACACAATCCATCTCATGACACCCAGGTGAGAATGCTTGACTCAGAAATTAGCAACGGTTATTTGATTACCACTTAGTACCCAGCTCATAATGGTTATAACCAAAGGTTCCTACTGCCCAATGCCTGCTCGGCAGCCTCTGAGAAATAAAGCCCTGCTCCTGGAAACTTTTACACATAGGCTTCACTTTACATGCTCAGAGTAGTCCCAGGAGGGAGGCTCTCAGTCACGTGCATATGTTTCTGTGGGATTGGAAGCTGAATTGTTCTTGGAGACTCGATATAAACATCATAAAAGGCCACACCACTAATTAAGAACCCTGGGAGTCTCAACAGACAGACTAAGCATTCAAATGGGCCCAGGAACCCAAATTATCTTCTCACCTGCAAAGATAGCATCTCTATGTCCGGATTTAGCAACAGTGGTATCAAGCAGCTACCATTTCCTTTGCTATGGAGCTTTGCTCATGAGGATCCACAAAAGACTTCCATTTTCAGAGCTGTCAGTCCAGAAGTCATTTTGAACCAGAGAATCATTAATTTCCAAAGGGGTAGTCGTATTAGTCTATTGCAGAAAAACTAAGAGAGTCCTGTGGCACTTTTAAAGACTAACAAATGTATTTATCGCATGAGCTTTCATGGGAGAAAATTCCACTTCATCAGATGCTTTGAAGATAGGAAACTTACAGAATGGGAGGAAATTAAATGTAGGGAAGTGTATGACGTAGGATCAGGACAGGTTGTAACAGCAAATCAAAATAGATGTTAGCATGTGCTGTTCCCCAGTGTTTGAATCCTAACATCTATTTTGATTTGCTGTTACAGCCTGACCTGATGCTATGTCATACACTCCCCTGCATTTAATTTCCTCCCATTCTGTAAGTTTCCCATCTTCAAAGCGTCTGATGAAGTGGAATTTTCTCCCATGAAAGTTCATGTGATAAATAAATCTGTTAGTCTATAAAAGTGCCACAGGACTCTGTTAGAATAATTAATGTATTTTGTGTGGATTTTATACTGTCATTAATCCATAACCTGTAGGAGGGATGTTTTTATTTAATGTTCTTCACCAAACTGTCCTATTGATCAAGTAATTTAAGAAGGTACACTTTTGCATTCGGGATAATTCCTCAGAGCTGAATTAAATGGTTTCTTGTTTACATGTGAAGTACTCTGATGTCTTATTGAAATGGGAGCCTCCTGCTCCAGCTAATTTTTGACAATCCAACTAGGTAAAAAACATAAAAACATGTTTGAATGTTATCAATTGTAAACATTTTGGGCATTCTGATGGCAAAATTCTTTTCTAATTTACTTACTTTCCTATTTAAAAACAATAGTTGTTTTGTTCTAACAAAAATATGAAATACAGATGATGATTGGAAAATTATAGAAAAAAATTAAATACTGGCAGCTAGGAGAAACCTTTTAGGCCTAGAGCCTGGCATGGAGTATAGGGAATTGGCTCTGTTTGTCACAGATGCTTTTTAAACAGAGGGCTCAATCTGGCATCAGCAAAAGTTTCCTGTAGTAAGGATTGCACAGTCAAGCCCTAAGTCTCTTTTTCTTTCTTCATCAAGGCCATGAGCAATGTGTTTTAGATGGATGGAGGTAGTAATGTCTGGTAACCCAGGTGCTTGAAGTTTATCAGCCATTGCTAATGCCAACAGTTACTAGAAAGCATGAGATGGTGCCAGTCAGCTACTTGCTAAACTAAGGTAATCAGGAGAGTGACATGAAGTTTCATTAGTGATAACGTACTAATGAAGAATCAAATGGCTAAAAAAAACTAACTACCATCAATTCTTAGAATAACTCCAGCCAGGACTGGGACAGTTGAGTTTCACCCTCATGCAGCAAGCAATCAACACCCAATTGCTTTGATTAGTTGATTATGGAACATCCGGTTATTGAATATGTATGAGATTCCTAAAACAACATCTTCTGATCAGCAAATCTATTTTTTTCATTTAACCACTTGTCCAGCATGTTTAAAAGGCTTACCATTCATGAATATTTATGCATTCATTTATTTATAGCCCACATCTCCTATCTTTTACACACACATCTGAGTTAGCTGTCTGTAGACAGCTCGTTAATTTGAAGGAGTGAGTAGTTTGCCACTATTTGGCCTTTCCCATTTCTAAGATGTTCCTGATAAGGCCCAGTTAAGAAATTTCAGTCTGTGAGAGTTTTATAATAATTTTTATACAGAGTCGGCTCTGAACCAGAATTCTGGTTCCAAGTCTCCTGCCTGAATCTATGAGAACTTTTCTCCCCTGTGCTGTCTTGTGGATTTGAGGTATTTCAGAATATTAATGCAGTAGGGAATGTGGTGAGCGCAGATGACTTTCATGACTTGTCCCTCCTGGCTTAGTTATGCTTTCTCTCGGAGCATGTGGAGACTCCTGGTATTTTTGAAAATGCAGCTTGAGCATCTACCCTCTTACACTTACAACCCCATCTCTCCCTTCTCCTCCTTCCCCCCATCAAGCTGGAGCAGTCAGCACCCAAAGAATTCAGATGACTAAGACACAATTAAACACTTCTTCTGAGATTCCCTAGGCCAAGGGTCTACAATCTGCAGCTCTTTGTCTGCCCCCTTGTGACTCCAGACTCTGGGTCCCACTGCCACTGGGGGACTCTGTGGGAGGCCTTCTTCTGGTTCCCACCCCACTAGGGGACCCTGCAGCAGGTGCCCTGGCTCAGCTTCCCCCAACCCCCACCAGGAGGCTATACCCATTTTGGTTCTCAAAACACTTGGTTATTGAAGGAATTTTTTAAAATGGCCCTTATCTTTTGGATTGCCAACCCCTGGCCTAGGCATCGAAACTTGTATTGTATCCTAGCTTGAGTTCTAAAAGGTTTCTTGTGTGAGCCTGGGCTTTGCAAATGTTGGCCTTGATGGTTAGCTGGTGGTGGATGAAAATAGCTATAGGTGACTGTATCAAGACACTTCTTTCTCTCAATTCCCTTCTTTTTGAAGAAGAGGTAAATGTATCTATTGTACTTCACAGCATGGCTGTAAGAGTTAATTAATGTTTGTACAGCACTTTGAAAATGAAAATCATTGTATAAGTGCTGAGCACTGCTATTAAGGCTTAACAAGCCTATGGTTTACCTTCTTAAAATTGGTTCTACCTGTAACTTACTGAGCTAAGTTTTTCAGGCTGTCTCATTCCCAGCTGTCTAGACAATCTGCATTTTTTTATCACAACAATCAATCACCATTTTTCCAAATAAGGAATAAAATATATTTCACATCCATCAGAATCAAATGTTATTACTGTTTAATATCCAATGATAAAATCAGAATTTGGCAGCAGGGCCTGGATTTGTTCCTAATATAGTTGTCTGGGACTTTTTTCAATAAAGCCGTATGTATTTAAAGGGAAATAGTCAGATTTTCATAAAAACAAATTGAAATACTGTAACATTCTATTTTGGATAAACAAACATTACAGCAAGAGCCATGAAGTAAATTCAGAAACAGCTACTCATAGCAGGGTTCTCATTAATGTTATACAATGCTGAAAAGTATGTCTGAACTAACTGCCAGTGTTTTTTTTTTGGGTGGGGGTGTTCATGAGAACCTTAATGTTGCGTCACTATTTTTTTGCAAATATTCCTAACCAGCATGTAGCATTAGCTTTGTTAGAATTACTAGCATTCTCTCTTGTCCTGTCCCGTTGTCTTGCTCATTAAATTCCTCAACATCTATAAGATACTTGCTAATCAAATCTGTCCTTTCGTCCAAAAGAGTGTATAGTACGGGAAGGGACCTCCGCCTGATTGTTATTGCTGGCAACTCCATCAAATAATCCTCTTCATAAATTTACCAACCTTTGCTTTAAAACTGGCAAGCTGTTTACCCGCAGCCCCAAGATGGTTCTAGAGCGTCTCTCCTCCTTCCAGTGTCCAGTCTAAATTTATTCATGGCCACTTTGTAGCTGAGCAGTCCAGTGAAGTTCTGCTTGCAGCCCAGAAAAAGTTTCAGACTGAAGAAAGAGAGAGAGCAGCCAGAAATGCCGTGGAAACAGAGGAGGCAGCAGGAAACTAAGGATACCAGAGAAGCATTGGTAGTCTGACCATGAAAGAAAGAAGAGCTAGAGCTTTTGGGTAGAATGCGCTCTAGAAAACAAGCTTGGAATATTGAACAAGAAAACTGTCTCTTGTTGTTCGACTCCCACTGTGTTAAGGGAAAGAGTGTTTTGTGAACATTCTTTGTACATAAACAAGATTGCATCAAAGAAACACCAAAGGGAAAGCCGTGTTCGTCTAGTTGAGCGAAACAAACAAGGAGTCCTGTGGCACTTTTGAAGACTAACAAATTATTTATCGCATGAGTTTTCGTGGGAGAAGATCCCACTTTATCAGACACTTTGAAGATGGGGAACTTACAGAACTGGAGGAAAATAAATGCAGGGAAGTGCAAGACATAGGATCAGGGCAGGCTGAAACAGCAAAAGTCCCTCGAAAGTATTACAAAGTTTAAAAGAAACCACTCACACATGTTAGTATAATTTATACATGAGCATGCAAGCTGGAAAAGGCTACAGCTGACAGTTTGACATTCTTGTTAGTCAACACTTTAATCATGTTTCTATCTGAATTAAGTTTAAAGTATAGAATTATTTCTGAGTATCTCTAATGTGTAGAACAGATCCCTTGTGCACCTCAATTGCAATGTTTGCACTGTTACAGTGTTTAAAAATTAGTGAAATGATCATTCAGCTAGATACATGAGTTGCAAAACTTTTGACCTTGCTTCTTCGTTTTATACAGTGCTTTTTTTTATGGGGAAAAAAAAAGTGCTGGTACCCAGCTCGATCAGGCCCTGACCCCGCTGGGGACGGGGGCCAGGCCGCCACCACGGCAGCCCAATCTGGCCCCTAACCCCAGCCCCAGCTAGGAACCTGGGGCTGCCAGATCTGGCCATGGCCACGGACCTGGGGCCACCATTGGTGGTGGCAGGAGCTAGGACGGCCTCACTGTGGAAAAAAAAGGTACAGGTACCAGTGAGTACCATCACAAAAAAAGGACTCATTTTATATGTCTAACTAAGGCATAATGTGGGGAATGGGAGGGTCTTCACGGACAGCAGCCTGATACGACTCCAAAGAGCCAGCTAGGCAACTGCCCAACCATGATAGGCTTAAATTATTATATATTATCTGGAGCTTTGAGAACTCATTCAGTTGGCAAGAGGGCACATACATCCTGCATTTATACTGGGAGTTTGAGTATTTGATCTTGTTTTTTTCCCATTTAATGCCTCAGAATTTTCATTATCTATAGACTAGATGATAGCTCTGTTCAATAAGTGGTGTTCAACAGAAGAGTCAGATTCTTCCTGTTTTTGTCCACTCACTGGCCAATAGGGATTGTACTTGCCATGGTTAGACTAGTAACATTTTTCCAAGGTCCACAGCAGTGTTTTTTTCTTTGCCCTTTTTATGCAGCTTGTTTTTTCTATTCAAACCCTCTCTAGTGACTTGAAAATATGTTGAACAAATACATGCAGACTCAAGGGGAAAGGTACAGCAAATCATTTCACCAATACGGTGAGCTTGCAATATTCATTTACAGCAAAAACAAAAAACAAAGCAAATACCTAGTCACTCTTACAGAAAATATTATTGCAGGATCCATCTTCAAAGACCCTAGCAACAGTAATTAAACAATAGAATCATAGGACTGGAAGGGACCGTAAAAGAGTCTTCTGGTCTATTCCCCTGCTCTCAAAGCAGGACTAAGTAATATCTAAATCATTCCTGACAGGTGTTTGTCTAACTTGCTCTTAAAAATCTCCAATGACGGAGATTTCACAACCTCTCTAGGCAATTTATTCCATGTTTTAACCACCCGTACAGTTAGGAAGTTTTTCCTAATGTCCAACCAAAACCGCCCCCTCTGCAATTTAAGCCCATTACTTCTTGTTCTATCCTCAGAGATTAAAGAGAATAATTTTTCTCCCCCCTCCTTATAACAACTTTTTATGTACTTAAAAATTGTTGTTGTGTTCCCCTTTTAGTCTTCTCTTCTCCAGACTAAACAAAACCCAATTTTTCCAATCTTCCCTCATTGGTCATGTTTTCTAGACCTTTAATCATTTGTGCTGCTCTTCTCTGGACATTCTCCAGTTTGTCCGTTCCTGAAATGTGAAGCCCAGAACAGGAAATAATACTCCTAACTAGCCTAATCAGCATGGAGCAGAGCTGAAGAATTACTACTTGTATCTTGCTTACAGCACTCCTGCTAATATGTCCCAGAATGGTGTTTGCTCATATGTAGGTTATGATTTACTATGATCTCCCGATCCTTTTCCACAGCACTCCCTCCTAGGCAGTCATTTGCCATTTTGTTTGTGTGCAACTGATTGTTCCTTCCTAGGAGGAGTACTTTGCATTTGTCCTTATTGAATTTCATCCTCTTTACTTAGGAACCATTTCTCCTGTTTTTCCAGATCATATTGAATTTTAATCCTATTCCCTAAAGCCCTTGTAACCCCTCCCAGCTTGGTATTGTCCACAAACTTTGTAAGTGTACTTAAATGTACTCTCTATGACATTGTATAAGTCACTGATGAAGGTGTTGAACAGAACCAGACCCAGAACTGATCTTTTTTGGACCTCACGCAATATGCCCTTCTAACTTGACTGTGAACCGCTGATAACTTCTCTCTGGGAATGGTTTTCCAACTACTTATGCCCCCACCTTATAGTAGCTCTATTTAGGTTGCATTTATAGGATTTATAGTGATGTCTGTGGCATCTTGGCTGTAAAAGTCTGGTTTTGGAAACTTAAAAAAAACCCCAAGCACATAGTATAATGTCACAGCATGCAGGTGCCCACGTGGGCGCGCGCACACACACACACACATACTGATGTTAAATCCATAAAGGCACTCAGTATGTGCAACTCCACTTATTTCAATGGGAGTATGTAATAGCTCAGCAAGTGCTCAACATTTCTCAGGGGTCTGGGTCATACCCTCTAGATCTGTGCAGAGAAGATGCCCTCTTTGCATAGACTCTCCCTTTCCTGCATGGAGGAATGGCTGAACTGCATCAATAGCATCAGGCCCCTCATTGGGTTGGAGCCTGGAGATCCATGCACAATGAGGATGGAAAGATGATTGAATGGCTAGAGAGATGAAGAGAAGATTGGATGACTGGGGTCAGGGAAGGAAGGCCCACACTTTCTCCTTCCAGACCTGTGGTCCTTCGACAAGTCGCTCTAATTGCATTACCTTTTTCTATGGAGAGGTACCTCTGCACTCTGGCCCACTGTGATGACAGGAGCCATGTTCTCAGAGGGAACAGGGAAGGAGTTTCTGTGGATGCAATGCCTCTTGTGGCTTCCCGGTGATCTATCAAGTAGGACTTAGGTTTTCTGGGGTGAAGAGGAAGTCAGGGAGTGGAGCAGAGACAAAGCACTTGGAAAAGAATCTCACTCATTGTCCACTGGAATGTAAATAGAGCTAGGAAATTAAAAGCACATTTCAACAGAGGAGATATGCTGCCCCTGAAATATTGTGTCCTTGCAATTCAACACCTAATTTTCTATTTATCTGCTAGATGAAAAACCTGATTCAATGCCACCTCTATTTGAAATTCCTCAGTGACCATGAGCTAGTGCTTCTACCATACTTCTCGTGGTTTCAAATCATTATAGCAAGCAGAGTACTCATTTACATTACAAGGTCCTTACTTATTTCAAGAGTATGTTCATTAAAATATCTTTATAAGAAACGCATTTAAATCTTACTGTATATTTGTATTTTGAGATCCTCTACTTGAGATTTCTGTAAAATGCATTGAATTATGGCATTACGGAATAGTGCACACATAATGGTAAATAATGAAATACAACTGTACTTGTGACCATGATCCTTGATAATTTCTCTTTGCAATGGTTATTTCTAGTTCCCTCAGTTTTCCTGTCCCCCAGATTTTCAAGATTTGCTGTGATTTTGAGACCTTTGTCTAATCAAACTATTATATATAATTTAAATCAAAATAAAGATCTGTATGTCCACACATTCCATCATTGAGCTCTGTCCTATTAACTCCCTTTATTTTTCTTTACAGACTTTCTTCAGAGGCTAAATAAGCAGAAATATTGTGCTCTAATGAGCTTATGCGTGCCACGGTGTTTCTCAGAAAGATTTAGTTCAAGATTTAGTGATTACATTTCCTTGATCTGCCAATCTGCACATCAAAAGAAGCTGTTTTGTTTAAATACTCTGCCTACCAAAGTTAATGTAACTGAATAGGTTTTAAAAAAAACAAAACAGCTTTTAATGGCTTTTGGCCATTAATTTTTTAACTAGTTTGGGGATTATATATAAGCCCCATAGCACTATTTGTATTTTAAGGTAGATCAGCATCTGTTGCAGCAGAAGCATCCCCAGATGAAAAACAGGAGATAAAAGGAGAGGAGAACGCTTATTAATTAACTATGGACATCCAGTGGGTTCCTCTTCCAATCCACTCTATCTAAAATAACTGGCATGTGGTGGCCTGCAGATGGATTGGCTGCCATGCGCATGTGGTTGTGAATGTCTGGCACATAGGTTTTTGATTTTACCTTATTGGCTGGACAGATTCTGGGAATGGACTCACCCACAGTTGTCACAGATGAAGAGAGAGAGAGATCTTTGTGCATTGGCATGAGTTATAGTAATAATCTGCATTTGAGGAGCATGAGGGAGGCAATAGCATTTGGCATGGAATTTACAGCTCTTTCAGTTTTTGGCCTGGAATTTATAGCTCTTTGGGGCAAGGACGGTCCCGTCTCCCCCATTGTGAGTGTTAGGGCTCCTTGGCCGGATCTCCTCTCAGTTCCCAGAGACAGTTCACTGGAAGACAACAATCCAGAGACCAATCTGCAGGCACTCTGCGATGGATTTATGTGGGGGTTACACCGAGAACCAGTGCCGTCGCTGGTGCTGGGCACACGGGGCACATGCCCCAAGTCCCAGCACCAGTGCCCAGAGATCCAGGACCAGCTGCCATCCGCTGGGACCGGGGATCTGGGGTCCGGTCCCCACCGCAGCCCGATGCGACCCTGGCCGGGGCCAGATACTTGGGGTAGCCACCAATGGTGGTCCGATGCAGCCCCAGCCAGGGCCAGGTTGCAGGCTGGCAGCAGCAGGAGCTGGATCCGGACCCTGGCTTGGGACCCTGGGGACAGATTAGGCCCCCCCAGGGAAAAGGATCCAGCACCCCAGGGTGGATTTGGCCCCCATGGGATGGATCGGGCCCCCTGGGAGGATGGAGCAGGCCCAGGAGTGGGGGCCCAGGCTCCGAACCTATTTTGGGGGGCCACGACACTCCTGCTGGGAACCCTAAAACCATAACCGTGCCTCAAGCCCTTTACAGCAGTCGGGCGTATTTTTTTTTTTTAATACTCCGATACAATTCCCTATCCCCGGAAACTACACAGATGAAACCCTTCTCTTCTTCCTTCTCGATAGCCTTAATTATACATATAGTCCCTCCCCTCCTTGTAACACCCCTTTCAATATATGGTCATGTTTTGTTTGGGGGGGGGGGGTCTGGGTCGGGGGCTTTAGGGAAACCCCTTCTGTAAGCCAAGGGAGGGACAAGGAGTAGGGTCACATCCTGATAATGGTTAGTCTATGGCCCTTTACTTCCCCGGTTTTCCCAGCTGGTTGCTTGGCCTCGTGCTGATGTCTTTCCTGAAGAGAAGTCAGAGCCTTCCTTCATTTAAACCCATCTCATTGCGGGAAGGCAAAAAGATTGTCTTTGTTCTTTGCTATCATGTGAATCTCAGAGGCTTTATCATAGAATCATAGAATAATAGGGTTGGAAGGGACCTCATGAGGTCATCTAGTCCAACCCCCTGCTAAAAAGCAGGACCACTCCCCCTAAATCACCCCAGCCAGAGTTTTGTGTAACCGAGCCTTAAAAATCTCCAAAGATGGAGATTCTACCACCTCCCTAGATATCCCATTCCAATGCTTCACCACCCTCCTAGTGAGAAAGTTTTTCCTAATAACCAACCTTGACCTCCCCAGCTGTAATTTGAAACCATTGCTCCTTGTTCTGTCCTCTGTTACCCTCGAGAACAGCCTAGCTCCCTCCTCTTTGGAGCAACCCTTCAAGTAGTTGAAGGTTGCTATCAAATCCCCCCTCAGTCTTCTCTTCTGTGGACTAAAGAAGCCTAGTTCCGTCAGTCTCTCCTCATAAGTCATGTGCCCCAGCCCCCTAATCATTTTTGTTGCCTCCACTGGACTCTTTCTAATTTGTCCACATCCTTTCTGTAGTGGGGAGCCCAAAACTGGACACAGTATTCCAGATGCGGCCTGACCAGTGTCAAATAGAGGGGAATTATCACATCCCTCGATCTGCTGGCAATACTTCTACTGATGCAGCCTAATATGCCATTGGCCTTTTTCGCAACAAGAGCACACTGTTGGCTCATATTCATCTTCCCGTCCACCATAACCCCCAGGTCCTTTTCTACAGCGCTGCTACTTAGCTGATCGGTCCCCAGCCTGTAGCAGTGCATGGAATTTTTCCGTCCTAAGTGCAGAACTTTGCACTTGTCTTTGTTGAACCTCATGAGGTTTCTTTCGGCCCAGTGTTCCAATTTGTCCAAGTCTCCCTGGATCCTGCCCCTGCCCTCCAGAGTATCTACCATTCCCCCCAACCTGGTGTCATCCGCAAACTTACTGAGCACGCAGTCTATTCCATCATCAAGATCATTAATGAAGATGTTGAATAGAACAGGCCCCATGACCGACCCCTGGGGCACTCCACTCGTTACCGGTTGCCAACCAGACATTGAGCCATTGATTCCTACCTGCTGAGCCCATTGATCTAACCAGTTTTCAATCCAAGTAGGTACACAGGCCCAGAATGCCATCTCAGGATACACACAGAGACGTAGCCATGGGTGGGCCGGAGCCCATCCGCTTGGCCCTGAGGCCTGCCCACTTTAGCCCCTGGCAGAGGTGCAAACTTCACCGTCATGGCCACAGGACTGCCCAGCGACCGAAGTTCGCACCACTGCCAGCCAGGGTGCTGTGGGCCTCCCCCTCACCTGACTGGAAGCTGCTCTGGCCGGGCACACCCTGCATTTACAGAGGCCCGGCCAGGAATCAGGCCGGCTATGCCCCTGGATACACTTGCCTAAATTCCTATACAAAGTAACTTTATATACTTATACCCTAACAGTGTGTACGGTTCCTGAGTGGGGCTCTGATCCCTGACTGGGAACTGTAGCCGTTAGTGCAGTTCAAATAGATAATACAAACAGTATCGCTCAACTGACTCCAAAGTTCATTGCTTTTAATTTGGTCTTCTCTCAGTCTTTTCAGATGGTGAAGAGAAATAAACAGAGGGTCATTGTATATGAACTAGTGTCATTTGTTTCTTGGATACTTTTCAAAACAGCGGAGGAGACTTCAGGCGCTATGGAGTGACACCAAAGCTCGTGAGCACAGCCAAGTCTTGTGCGTCACATAAAGAGGACTTAATCGTAGCCTTAGTCTTGTGCACAGAGGTGAACGTTAGCCACCTGACACATTGCACTATTTTACTTGTTTAAGTTGCCACAACTTCAAACACATCTATCAATTCAACAGGAACAAACAGCATAGGAGTTGCCATACCAAATCAGACCTATGGTCCATCTAGTCCAGTATCTTCTCTTCACCAGTGCCTAGTATCACATCTCAGAAGTGTAAGAATCCCACATGAGCAGATGTGGGAAAACTAGCCTCCCACATTAGGTCTCACCCTGATTTCTAATAGTAAGAGATTGACTTAATCCCTGAAGCATTCAGTTTGCCATCCCTACCACGAAAATGTTGTTCTGATTAATTATAATTCTGGATGTTCTTGATATCCATATAAACATCCAGTCCCATTGGGAAAGTTAAATATTTTATTTCAGTGCTTTTCTGTGGCAGAGAGTCCCACAGTCTATTTAAATGTTGCATAAAAAAGTGTTTCCTTGTATTCATTTTGAAATTCCCACCTTTTAATTTAGTTGAATGTCCCTTAGTTCTTGTGCTGTGGGACATGGAGAGCAGAAGTTCCCAATCTCTCCTCCCTAGACCATTAATTATTTTATATGCTTTTATCATGTCCTGAGCACCTTGAAGGATAAGATCAGAGACCTTGAGTTGGATGCGGTGTTCTCCAGGAAGCCAGTGTAGAATGCGTAGGACTGCCTGGATGTGCTCACAGCAGCCCAGATTTCTTACATGATGCGCTGCTGCATTTTTCACCCAGTTGTATGAATAGAGAAGCCAGCAAGAGGAGTCCTTGATTTTGGTTTGACAACGGCAATGCTGTTTAATGGCGTCACTGGCTTTTCCTAGCTGGATATTCAGAAATGGCAATTTGCTCGCCCAGCAGTGGAGGGTTTGGACGGATTGTGAACCACAGATGATGACATAGCTCCAATAGCTGCATAGTTGGTAACGTGTCCAGCCACTTTGGGTTTGTTTGATGTTGCAAAACCTGTGATATTAAAACCTACAAAGAATAAGCAGGTCAGGTGAACCATCTGTTGCCTTATTTCTCTTTATTCATTATGACTATTTTTTGGCAAAAAAACTAAAGCTTTGCAGAATCGAAGCAAGACCTGAAAGATAATCTTTTAATCTGTGTAACCAATTAAAACACTGCACCTAAATGAGGTTACTCTGATTTACAGTGAGCACCAATCACTCTCCGTCTCTTCCCATATCCTATTCCCCCCTTACTATTTTTCCCTTTGCAGTGGTCTCGTAAGTGTAAAGATTGAATGATCCATGATCATTATGGATGAAAGGATCATTCCATTAACACCAATGTGTGGAACATCACACCCCCCTTCAAACAAAGGTCAACAACTCTACTACTGGGCATTCTGAGTGCTATGTATTAATTCTAAGTGCCACAGTCATGTCAAATGTTGTTTTTGTGCTAGGGTTATTTAATGGATGACTTCACAATACATTTTGGCAAAGAAGATAATTAATAAGTTTTGAAGAGATGAGAAGTGGGTGGACAAGACCAGTGAATCATGCTTACCACAAATAAACAGACTTCTATATAATTACAGTAGGAGTAAAATGGTCTCTCTACAAAATAATTTTTGCTTGAATGTCTATGGTATCTGACTCTCCACAGCCTTGATGCTCATGTTGTTTGTGTTTCATTCTCTGTGGTTGTGCACATCCTTAATCTCCAATGTAGGGTGAAACAAACAAGAAAACACCTGCAAATTAAACCATTTTTGTTCTAGCTCAGTAAAGTATTTTGCTGTCACTTACATCTGGGATATCCCAGGGTTGCCTACGTGGTTTAGAAGAACCAGAGATGACATATGCCACCCAGAGAAAGAAACCCGAGGTGACACTGAATCTAGTGACATTGGGAAGACATTGCAAGCTCACTGCATGCTGTCTGATCACTCTCACAGGGCAGATATAATTTTAAAAAAAACTACGGTCAGCAAAGGTGTTATGCCCAGCTTCATTCCCACTTCAGTTCTGTTTTAAGAATGTGTTGGTCCTCTGCATGGAGTGAATTTCATAGTTTAAACATGGCTCTCTGTCTCTCCTAATAACTCATTCTTCCACCCCGTCTCCTCTCTCTCCATCCTTTGTTCCTTTCTATCAGTTACTAATGAAGGAAACAGCTGAGGGAGGGTCAATTAAAATGGCTGGTTTAACCTTAAAATTTAACAAGCCTGGTTTTCCTTGTCTTTCTTTTCTGATTGTGTCAAAACCCAAAAGCACTGGTGTGATCAGGTCACAGCAAATTTCTGTCACTCTTTATTTTAAGAGGACCAGCTCTCTGATCTCTTGCTGGATTATGCCTCTGAACAGGTCATTGCTATTTCTAATGTGTCTTTAGGCAGGCTGGCACACTCAAGTGTCAGATTAAGCCCTAGAATCCTTCCCGCGAGCTGCCCTCAAGGTCTCTTTTGAGACATTGTAGAAGCTAGTGCAAATGATTGTTTCTGTGGATTGTCTGAAACCCAGAGGTGCTGAGCAGAATATGGTCATTTTAAAAGCACAAGGAGCAAAACGTGTTCAGATAGGAAAGCAGAGGGGGCTGCTTAACAATGCCTTGGTCTACACCTGGGGCTGTTTTCAGTGTCAGTCGAAGAGAGATGCACAAGTGACTTAAAATCACTTGCGTATCTCCCTTCGACTTCCTAACACCTACTTACCATGGTGTCCCCAATGCACTGAGTCGATGGGAAATGCCTTCCCGTCAACTCAGCGCAATGCTAGTAGCCAGGTGGTCTTGATAGATCGACCTCCGGCTTCTTCCGGGTTTCATTGAGCACATCCGTACTGATGCTCAGTCAAACTGGCACGATCGATTCTACCTTCTTGGTGGTGCTGCCGTCAGGATAGCTATGCCCAATGAGTGAAGGGGGGGGGAAAGAGGGCGCTATTGAGTGAAGAGAAGAATAAAGATCTGCCCCGTTGCCCTCAGATCTTTGCTGAACTTTTCATGCCAGCTACTAATATTCACCATTGCAGTGTTCCTTCAAGTCTGGCTGAGGTTTTATGTATTACTAGAATAACCTCTTAGTGATACCAGCTCAGGCCTTACGTCTTCCCTTGTAATTCATTTGTATTCTGTCAGTGGCATAACTCTCTCTTCTTGTCTCTTACATTAGCAGAGCCGTCTTCCTAAGGAGTTAACAGGTTATCAGCTCTTGGAGTCATTTTTAATCATAGTGAAGAAACATATCTTTCTAATAAGGCAAGTGATTAATTATCGTGGCCTTTTTATCACTGTAAAGCCTGTCAGGAGTGTCGCGCCTTTCAATTATAACCTTTTAAGGTTTACTTTGGTAGAATCTGAACGTTCAGAGAGAGAGCTGTGTAACTAGGCAGGCTTTTCATTTTGGAAGCGATTATCATTTATTGTTGCGTTCATGTACAAATAAGGACCAAACATGTTCAATAGAATATATGAGACAATAACAAGAAATTTCAGCTCAAATATTGAAGGAAATGTTGACATCAGAGACTTAATGGAAACGGAAATGTATTCCCCATTTATAGGATTAGAGAACAAGACCTTTTTCATAAGTCTTAAGTAAATGAAATACAAATGTGAAATTAGGAATATGGTTTTCATTTATAGAGAGGTATGAAGCAAGATGTTTTTGTCTTCCTTTAATAGCTTCCCTGTACAAGACTGGAACTGTACTAGATTGTAGGGAACAGATATATAAAAAGAGTGCTTTGTAGTCCAAAGACAACGGGTGGATAAGCATCAGCTGGGTGGAGGACCGTATTGCAGTGGTTTTCCAACTTTTTTCCCCAGGACCCAGTTGAAAAAAAATCATTTATGCCCACAACCCAACAATTACATCTTTCAGCAATGCAGTCCTGTCTTTCAGTGGCAGCAACAGGGGATGCCGCAACCCAGGACCTAAGGTCTGTCACCCAGTACTGGGTTCCAACCCATGGTTTGAAAACCACTGCCATATTGAGCTCTTCCATGTAATCCAGTGTGTTCATCCCTCAGAAGAACTGTTGCAAGATGGAAGCAAAAACTGTGTTGCATCATCTCTTCCAAAACGTGCTTTACACTGGTCCAGTACAGTGCATGTTAGCATTAGTGTCTGTCGTGATAAATGACATTTTCCATTGGCACACTAGAGACTGATTTCAACTCTATGGAGAATTCTGCATGTTTTCTGGGATGCTCTGACTGGTCTTGACATGCCTCTTTCATATCTCTTGCTCCTGAAGATTCCTCTACTCTACCATACTACTGAAGTTCCCTTCCATGGAGGGAGCACATGAGGCTCTAAATAATCTTCAGAATTATTGGAGAGAGATGTGAGTACAGGAATCTGCTCCTGAAGGAATAACATTTTATTGTTACTGTTGATGTAATAAACTAAAAGTCATCCTGCCTTTTGCGTAAGCCATTTGTTTTCCCAAAAGGGGCTTTTTTGCCATTAAAAATTATCTGTATATAAAAACAAATACATAAGCAAAAGAAAATGGGGGGGAGGGGAAATGAATTCAGTTGTTCTGTCAGCATTCATTATATTTTGAAGTCTTTTTGTGGAATTTTTCTGTCAACTACAACAATAAGCAAGGATTGTGAGCTATTCTGTGGAAAGCCCGGTTGGCCTTGTGATAAAAGCTTTGCGTTGAGAATTGGGGCATATGGATTCTAGTCTCAGCATTTTCATGGACTTCTGTGCTGTTGATCAACCCATTTAATCACCCTGTGCTACCAATGCCTTTTGTAAATGGAGTTAATCGTACTTCCTGGCCTCCCAAGGGGAGTTGTGAGGGTAGAGCCAGGAATGTTTATGAAGAGTTCATCTGTACTAACATGATGCACAATGCCATAACAGAGCTTCTAATTAAATACTAGTTTTTAAAGGACATTTGTTTTTCTCACTGATGTATTGGGGTACCACTGCAAAGAACTTTCTGACATAGGATAGATAAATGTTGGACGTTGGAACCCAGGTTGAGATCTACATTTTGCAAATGGGCCATTTTTGCTGAGTCTCCTGCCTAAGCCTGTCTCTAGTGTTAAATATGTGTGGCATGTGGCAGTTGTGGTAACATGACTTATCCTACACAGCATCAGTAAAACAATCTACTTCACTCCAGTTGTTGTAGTAAGTGCCCATTATGCTACTGGCAAACTGGTATTTTATTGTGAATTTCTTGTGAATTAGCTCAATATTTACAATGGAATGTAACAGCACTTTGTTTTATTCTGACCCTTGGTTGAGTGTTGATTCATTTTCATGGTTGGGAAATGCTACACAAAATCCTCCAAACTTTGCTGTTACGGGAAAGCTTTTTGTTCTGATTTTTCCTCCTTATCCCAATTTTTCCTCCTCGTTCCCATCACCGTCTGGCAGGCACTGTAACACTCATCGCTTGGCTGGCAATGCAAGACACAAAGTATGCTCTAAGATTACTTTGCAGTACATCTCCATTGTTAAGCAGCAAAGAGCTCTGAGCTGAGGCGCAGAGCAAGCTTCTCCTCTAAGATTTGCCGTGTCACATCTAGGGCTCTATTCACATCTCTGCGAATATGCAGGGATTTTTCTTGTACACGGCACAAACAGGATTAAAGAGGGAGGATTAGTTTGTCAATCCCAGTATTTCAAGCAGCCGGTAGAGGCCACTATACATAATTACAGAGATCTGTGCTCTTGGCTCATAGTCAGAAACTTCCACTCTTGATGCATATTCAGTCCCGTTCAGAAACTTCCAATCTCTGTAGACTCAAGGGCTATGTCTACACTTACCAAAGTTAGTTCGAATTAACTTAATTCGAACTAGCATGGCCCTACTAGAATGCTAGTTCGAACTAAGCAAGTACCATGTATGGCACTTGCTTAGTTCGAATTAGTCAGTTGCATTAAAGTCAATGTGCTGGTTAGTTTGAACTAAGCAGTTAGTTCGAACTAATATGGCCACATTGACTTAATTCGAACTAACTAGTTCGTATTAAGGGTTAGTTCAAAGTAAAATGAGGTTTTACTAATTTGAACTAACTTTTCCTTAATTCGACTTAAGGAACTGCTTAAGTCGAATTAAGGAAACTCAAATGTAGACACAGAGTAAATTAAGTCAACTTAAGCCTGCTTAAGTTGACTTAATTTACAAGTGTAGACACACCCAGGGAGTCTGGCATATGATCTAAATAATTCATACTGAGAAAGGGGTTCCTTTTAGTGGATTGAGCACCAGACAAGTTGCCAAACACCGGAGTTCTCAATCTAGCTTTGCCTTTAATTCCTTCTATTTCTTTGCCCCAATCTCATACTTTTTGCCTTATTTTTACCCACCTAGTAAAATATAGCTAATAAGATTTTATAAACATGGTTCATGATTATTAATGAATGTCAAATATTTTGAAGATGTTAATAATACAAATATGAATGCAGTACCAGCCAACACAGCTGTGCAAAGTGTAAGTGTTCAGGCTAAGTCTGTCATTGGTACTTTATTATGGTCTAAAAGTAGGATTCTAATAGGATTCTTCCATGTCCCCAGGCATTCTGAGAATCTGATCCTGCAATGTCCTTCACACCGGGAAAGCTTGCAGTCTCTGGTCCTTAGCTGAACACGGTAATTCTGAGTAACAATGATACCTGCTCCTATAAACCAAATTCAATGCACTGATGCCTTCTGGAGGTTTTTGGTGCATGGAGTAAAGATAATGTGTCCATCCATATAAATAAGTCATGCTAATAAAATGACCCAAATCCAAGGATAAATGAAATAATGAAGAGCAGAGTTCCTAGATTTCCTCAGTGGTATTTATATAGACTCTTCTATAATTACATTTCCTGGGTGGCAGCCCTGAGAGCAATGAAATATTGTTAGTATTTACCTCGTCATCTCATAATATGAATTAATATAGGAGCTGACTAAAGTAATCTCATTTTTCCCCTATTCATTATTAATTATAAATAGATAGCATGGTCACCACAAAGGTTATCTTGACATTTTTATATAAAATTGTTTCCTGACCCAAGGATTCAACCATTTCAGAATTATAGATCTGTTAAACTTTAATAGAAATCTAACTGAAGGGTTTTTTTTTAAATGAGGTAAATGTTTTTCATTTCTTGTTAGCGATTCCTGTCTGTTTCTAGTACGCCACTCGCCCTCCTTCCCTGCATCATTTTGGAGGGAAAAAGATAGACCCAGATGTATTGCATGGACCCAGTCCCTTAAGTAAAGCAAACAGCAAGGACTTTAAAAAATCTTTTGCAGTAGCTAAAATAATTTAATCTGAAAATGTGTTATTGAAATGCCGATTTCCATCACCATTAATAGCCAGTGTAGAATTAACTCTATGCAGTATTGTCATGCAGAAGAATTGCTGGAACAGGTGTTCAGGCACCTCAACTAAGATTTGAAATACAACATTCTGAGGCCGTATCTGGAGAGGTGCTCATCATTTCTGAGGATTTGGCCCTTTGTATGTAATATATTTTGATCAAATGTGTATTTGTTGTACCATTTTAAAGCACAAAACACCAAATATTACAGTCCTTAGGGTTTGGCTAAAGTCATTTAAATGTTATGCCATCTCATAAAATAAAAGAGACCTTTGTTAGAATTTGGTTCTAACTAGAAGCGAGTTGCTGGAAGTCTTAATGCTGGTGATTCCATATGGGGTGATGTGTATATAGAATCGAGAGTTTGACCACTTACGGTAGTTAAAGACCCCAGGGAATTATTCGCAAAGAAGGGATGTTAATTCTGGAATCTTGACCAAATTCCAATACTAGTCTACAATACCCCCCTCGATTCAATAAGAGATCATTCCCTTACTTGCTGAGAAAAGTAGCATCTTTCAGAGCTGGAAGTATTTCGGTGGTAATCTTCTGTATGAGAATGATTTCTGTGTACTGTCATTTGAATCCAATTTATAAGTATAAAGGTGGACCTCTTGGTCCCATTAAATAATTGAGTTTTGTCATTAAGGTCACTGGATCCAGGATTTCACCTATAGTCTTTAGGCATCTTTTCTGTCTAAAAGAAGAGGAAAATAATACAAATTGGCCTGAATAATGAGATCACTTAACAGAAACTATACGTGGTATAGAAGCAAAATAACTGTAAAAAAAAGTTACTATAAAACGGCTTCTCTGTTGATACCTGTTTATTTTTTTTTGCCACAATTTTTATCTAAGATAAACATTGGTGTTTAGATAAAGTATGAAAAAAAACTTCAAGTGGCTTGTACATTTCAGCAGAACCTTGAGATTAAAGCATATTTTTACATTATGTAGAACTTAAGTGTTTAAAAAATCAAGAGTGGTCAGGGCAAAACAATCAACTGTAGTTTTCAATTCTTCAGTCAGTTGATATCAGTTAACATCAATATCAATGTATTTTTTTTTAACATTCTATAAAAGTTTCTCTCTTCTAATATGATACCATTTTCGTATCCTTTATAGATTTAGCTACAATATGGGAACTGAAATTCATTTTTACCAAGTATGTATCATACAATGAGCTGTAACAATCTATTTCTTTGTATTGTTTGAAGACACCAAGAATAAAAAGCTATGGCAATTTGGGGCCAAATTCTTCCTTCAGATGTCTGAGCCTCCTGTTGAATTTAGAATATATTCCCATTTAAAACACTGCAATTTAATCCGTTGAGTCAGCTGCCTTTTGAAAAAGTAACTTCTGCAGTCAAGTTAAATATTCATATGGAAAATGAGAGCAGCTTATGAATGCCATTAATTAAAGGTAATCTAATGGTAAAAAATTATGAAGCAGTAAAGTGTATTTCTTGCCCCATTTGAAGTTTTCTGTGCAAGTTAATACTTCATATTAACTCCTATGTTTTTAAAATTTAAGTCTGAACTTCTGTTTCAAACAAAATTATTCTCAGTATTTTAAGCCCTTTTGTGATGTATTTGAAATGCAAAATTCTGAAATGTGTGGCATAAATAAAATGATCACATTCATATTAATTAGGGACAAGTCCTGGGAGGTGCTGAGTCCATCAACTCAATTATTTCATGGGAGCTGAAGTTCTTAGTGTCCCTTATAATTTGTTGGTGAGTTGCTTGGAACTGAAAGTTCAATTTATATTAATAGGGAAAATTGTTCTTTCTGTAGTACATCAAGATGATAAACTATACATCCATCATTAGACTGACGGTTAGGAATATAAGAATTCAAGAGCTATCAAATAACTGTCTGTCTGTATGTGAAATAGCTACAATTGAACAGCTGTATCTCTTGGTGCCATGCCCTCTCTGTTTGATGCTTGCTTTGCAATGCAGCCAGCCTTGTAATGTCTTCCCTATTCCAATTTCTCTCTCCAATTACTGCTGTCACCACATCTTTCCATCCAAATTCTGCCTTCTTCTTGTCATTGCCGTTTCTTCCTGCCATTCCATCAGCTTCCATTCTGTACACAAAGTAATGGAGCTGCATTCAGTAAGCATATTACGCTCCTGCCAGGGAATTCTCTTTTTTTTCATTTCCTGATCAGTCATGTTTTTCCTAAGACACCACACTCCCATTAACTTGTCTGAGTCATGGAATTTTCAGTGCGGTTCACAATCCATTTAGTTGACCAGCTGCTTCTTGGACATCAAACTATGATTCTACAGCTGAAGGCAAAGAGGCCTTCTTGGTCATCAGTTACATGAGACGCACACAGCTTCAGAGCAAAACTATCCAAAAGCAAAAACTTGAGCTAAATGGAAATATCCTTTTGCTCTAGTAACTATTACAAGTGGTTCCTCCCTTTTGTTGGTCAACCCCAAGAAGACGTTTGCTGGCGAAGGTCTCACTTTATGTTCAGTGGAGGCAAAACCCCCAGTCTCTGCAAGAAACAGGACCGAAATTCCAAGGCACTCTGATAAGGCTGATTTGAAAAGTCTGCATCAGATTCAAATAAACTTTGAAAATGGAGGGTGCCCCAGGCTGGACTGTGCTCTTTAAGAGGTTACAGAGCTAACTCACCTGTGTCTCATTAACAGCTTCTTGATGGGGCCTAATAGAGATCAGCTGCTCTCCGTAAAGAGTCAGAGAACTCGGGACTGCTGGAGTTTATTTAAAGGAGCCTTGAGAATAAACTGAGGCAAAGAGTCTCCTGAGGGTATTTTGGCTACAGGGGGAAAATTGAGTGCTGGCCACCATGTTACAGACAGCTTGTTTGAGTCTGAGATTTAACAAATGCAATTTTTTAAAAAGCAGTTCTTGTGTTTATTTTGAAAGTAAATGAATTCTGTCACTAAATATTCATGTCTCAATTTGGTGTGTATATTTGCGTTGGCGAAGATAACCTGCCCTTTGTCAAAATTGCTGGGGAAAGCTGGGAGTTTTGCCCACCGGGTAAAAGACAGCTGGGGTTTTGGAGGGTTTGGGATTGCAGCTGGATGCCTCTGCTAAAATATTGAACAGTGTTGGCGTTTACGTGGTTGTCTTTAAGTTAACATCCCAATGAGACGAGTGGGAGCTGAATGATCTTCCCTCAGAACTATTGTTTCAGGCTGTCTCCAGGCTCACATAGGCAACCCAGCATCATAACAGTTGGCTCACATTTGGCAGGTTCCGAGGCGACCACGTGATTAATAAATCCCCCCCAGGCTCTCTTGTTGCAGCCAGTTTGACTCCGTTTGTTCCAGGCTTGGCTCTTTGTAGTTTAACACCGTTCGGTTTACACTGTCACACCGTGCTTTACGGTAAACCAAATACGTCCAATCACTATGCAATTGCAACCAATAATTATGGTGTGCAATATAATATCCAATAATAAAAACAAGAACCAGGCTGGAAGGAAGCTTAGTGAGTTAGCTTTGACATGTTTCATGGTAGCGTTAGATGTTCAGAAGCTTAACTGTATATTGAATCCTCTGCAAAATCATTTTAAATGGAAGCAGCACCTCTTTCATCAAAGATAGGGGTACAGGCCGGGGATGAGTCAGTGGATTGGAGTTAAATGGCATTGGCAACAATGAATCAAGGAAAACTCAAATGCGTATTCTTCCCTAGAGCTGTTGTTTCAGAGTGTCTCCAGGCTCTGGGGTTGTTTTGTGCAAACAAACTCAAATGTGAATGAGTTGGGAATCTTTAGTGAAAACAGCCTTAATACCAAGAAATGCTGGCGTTCTGAAATACGGCATATTTATAAATCTTCAAATGCTAGTGTTAAGTTCCATATAAGTCATGTGCTAAAGATATTTACAAAGTCAGTGGCTCACTTAAATTTGAGTACTTGAGAAGAATCTCCTGTGCTTCCAGTCACCTGTTTTTTCCATTCAAGGTCAAGTACTTTAAGCAATCAGAGTCTCTGCAATGCCAGATTAAACGGGTGATTCATCGGTGAGACACATAATATGCAGTATCTGCGTCCCTTTGTTCTTTGCATAAAACAAAGTATTCTGTGGGGGCTATTTAATTACTTGTTTTCCATACTGCATGCTGGAGATTTGCCTCAGGAATCTATGTTATTTTTATGAGAAGAGCAGATATTTAATCCTTATTTAAGGATCATTATAGGCTGTCACACTGTTTGATGCTCAGTCACATTCTGTTTCATTAACTGTCTTGTGTTCGTTTCCCATTCTTGTCAGTTTGCTAACCCAGCTCCCCAGTGGTCTTGCATTAAAGTTATCCTTTGTCAGTATCAGTGGTTCTGTTTATGCTGCATAGAGTAGTAGCTCTGAAAGAAGTCTTTCATATATTTTTTTTCCTGTCTTGTATTTTTTTAATATTAGAAATATCAGGAATATTGACTCTGAACTTCCCAATATTTTGTTTACATTTTCCTTAGAAGAGTCATAGAACTGGAATGGAAGCTTCCTCAGTCCTGAAGTTTGAGGGCATTGATTCTTTAACAAAGAGATCTTTTCTCCAAATTGTTCCTCATGCCCTTGAGTAAAATAAATACTAACAAAAACCAAAATCAAGGTGTTTTAAGGAGACTGTTTAAAAATCACTTATTTTCTAAGTTGCTCGGATGTCACTTTCTTGGTGTATGTCATATAATCTTGCTAGTTCCAGCCTCTATTAAGTCTTCCAGGAGAAACAGGTTAGACAAGTCCTCAATGTCCAGTGTTATATTAAAACAGAAGTGTTTAGGATGTTTTTATACAAAAGAAAACAATACAAGAAAAGGGTCAAAAACCCACTGTATTGTTTCCCTTCTGAATGTTGCCTTTAAAGTCCAAATTTCTCTGGATGCAGCAGAACTGTTACATACTTCTGTGGTAAATGTCTTATTACCATCACACTGTTTTGTTTCCATATAACCTGTGGAGGTTTGTACATTGGATACAGGCAGACTTATTCATATACAGCCTCCTTATAGGGGGCACTGCAAAGCACTACTGAAATCCCTGCCTGCTGGAATGGTCCTTGAAGGCGGAGAGGTGACGGGGGTACTGGAGCCAGTGTTCTGAGGCTACTCTAAGTTGGTTCTGTCCCAGCTGCCACTGCAAAGCCCAGCAGGATTTCAGCCAATGCACCTGATAAAATCATCCCTTTCACAGGATCTACGCTGTCTATTAGCAATGCAGAAGCCCATGACTGTTTCCTGTGTTGCATAGACGCTGTTGTTAAGAAAAGCAGGCTGAGCTTATGTGAGTGCACTTCAATGCTGTCCTTTCAAATAATGGCATAAAGAGAATAATTTTCTATATAATGATTGCCCCCTGCTGTCTTTATAACCAGCTCTTAGTGCTCTCTGGAAAAATGTCTCACACAATCATCAAAATGAAATAAGATACCCATCCCCTCATTAGAGAGTCATATAGTGCCAAAGTATCATTGTCTATAAAATATTATTGAATACAAGTACACACTGGGGAATGGGATCAGAAAGCTATCAAAACTTATTTACGTGCCTTTCTATGAAATACAAATTTAGCACCGAACGGATGAAACAAATTAACTTTTAAAATGTTGTTATACACTTTATAAAAATCCAAGAGATCATATGTGGAGGTGCTGCATCAACGGTGGTCACCTATGTACTTGCCCAGCTCTCTAGCTCTCGACACGTAAATGAAGAACGGTGATCGTTTAAATTGCTCAGTCTCCCACACATGCAGCGGATGATTAGTTTCAGGGTTTGTCCATCTGTAGTAGCTATGCATCATATAGTGCAAATCATCTGCAAAAAAAAAAAAAAGATGATAGCAATGTATGCCCTTTTAAAAGATCATTGCATAACAAGTGACAGACATGGTGTACAGCTGCAGTGTAATTCACAACATTGGCGTATAATGTCACATGCATTACAGCACTGTCATTTGCCTTATAATGCGTTAGACATTATCATTTTGACGCCATATGCAGTAGCTGGGCATTAATAATTATGTGGGGCTTTAAAGATGCCTTCCTCCTAAATTGGATAGGCACCTGCGTTTGAGTACTTCAAGGGGATGAGGATTTTGTAGAGGAGGGCGTCTTTGCTTTAATGAGCAATAATAATTAGGCAAAGTATGCAACAATTTAACTCATTGCCATTATCTTTTGCATCTCGTTTTGGAACCAAAGATTTAGCGTTTAAAAAGAATAGCCTGGAGGTGAACTACTTGTTGCATAGGAATTGCCAGACTTGATCAGAAGCCAGATCCATCAAGTCCGGGACTTATACCTCTGACAGTGACCAGCATCAGATGGTTCCTGCTCTTTTCACCACCATCTGCACATTCATATATTTTCATCCAGGGCATGTTACTAACATGTCTTTCTTTATCCTGGTGTATGTGCACGTCAATGTGTACAAGTTGATGTACAGCAATCAGCAAGCACAATTGCTTGTAGGCAATGCTTAATTTGCAATGAAAAAGGTGCTAAAGCAATTGGGTGACTCGGCTCGAGCACTTTTCTAACTTTCATAGCTGATGTGGCAAGTCCAAAGGAGCGAGAGCTAGGAAGTACCGAACCTAAAGGTGCCAGGGCTCAGTTCTGGCAAAAGCTAAGCACTGCTTGTCAGAGGGCAGAGTTACGGTTTTATGTTTTGTTTTTCCAGATATATTATTGATAGAATACAAGCACCTTAATCCTCTGGCCAATAAACCCTCATTTTTGGGAAGTATGTTTCTGACTTCCCACCAGCCCTTCCTTGGCAAGGGCAATTTAAAGACGGAGGGTGAGCTCCAGGGGCGGATTACTGCATGGACCAATGGGGCCCATGCCCAGGGGCCTACCACAATGTGAAGGTCCGCCGCTGAGGGGAACGGGAAGGGCCAGCCCAGAGGGTGCTCCCATACCACTCCCAAGGGCAGGACGGACCAGCTGTGGCCTGGCTGGTCAACCTCTGGGAGTGGCGGGGCCAGCTGGTGTGTGCAGTGTGCCCTGCAGAACAGCCTTCAGGCCACACCGGAAGCTGTACCATGTGCACCGGTTGGCCTCGTCACCCCCGGGGGCAGACCAGCCAGGCTGCGGTCAGCTTCTGGCCCCAGGCCCCTCCCCGCGCTGGCCCACCTGCAGAGGGCCAGGGCCCTAGGCTAGCAGGTAGACTACAGCCCCAGGCGGGACAGGGAGGGACCAGGGAAGGGGAGGCTACCAGTGGAGGAGGCCCAGGTGCCCGGTGGCCCACAATCCACCCCAGTGAGCTCCTAGCCCCATTGAAATCTATGGCAAAACTCCCATTGACTTCAGGGGGCCAAGATTTCACCCTGAGTCTCCGTCCTAACAAATGGGAGAGTATAAGAGGATATGACCATTTGTAGACCATGCCAATTTTGTGTTGTGGGGATTCAATGCTTTCTGTATGGCGATGGCTATGATTAGATAACATTTGGATTCATTTTTTTAAGGCTGACCATTCATACCATTCGTGGGGGCTGTGAGTGTTCAGCATTTCACAGGATTAGACACCTTATTTCTACTACAGAGAGAAGTGCACAAGAATTTTCAAGAGGAAGAATGCTTAATCTTTGTTCTGTACTTGAAAGAGAAGCATTATGTGATTATAGGATTATTTTATTTCAATTCTATCAAAATTAGACATTTCACAACCAGTAAAGATGTGCAGTAATCTTCCATATTAATAATCATAAAACTGCATGACTTCCTCTGTCTTTCTTGCTCAGTCTTCATTTAGATGGCAGAAGTTGGCAAAGCCATTGTAGCCCCTGTGATGTGATGCCCCCCATCACATCCCTGTAATGTGATCTGTGTAACTTTTTTGTTCACCTTTGCGGTGTAATTGTATGGTTTAATGCAAAAATGTGCCGTTCAAGGCCTTTTTGGAATGCTCATAACATGCTCTGTATTATTTTATGGTATCATGTTTCCTGCAGCATCATACATGTGTACAGAATGAAACAGATTCCCAATGGAATTTCATGGGGCTCCGGGAGGCACAAACAATTAGAGCTGCAAACACACATGCAGAGAAAATATGCATGACAATGAACTAGCTAAATGTTGGTAGCACTTTGGCCGGAGAGGAGATCACCTGCCCTTTCTGAACAAAGTGAATGACCTGGCCATGAGGAGCAGGGAAGGGGGTTTGAAGAGAGAAATAGACACACTTCGAACTGTTCGAAGCTTTTTGCCAGAGAAACTCCATCTTGAAACATCTCCATCTACAAGCAAGGACTGCGCCCTGCCCATGGAGGGACAGAGACTGGCTGGAAACCATCATAGCTGAATCTGAGTGGTGAGCTGAGCATAATTGTAGTAGTGATTTTAGGTTAGATTATGAATTATCTTTTATTTGCTTGTGGTAACTGATGACTGATTGATTAGTTGATTGTGCATTGATTTGCTATATACTCCCTTAAAATCATGTTTTAATCAATAAACTAGTGTCTGTTTTATCTAAAGCTGTGTGGATTTTAGAGAGAATAGACATGTGGAGGCATAATTTGGGGCAAGGGCTGATTGCTTATCAGTTTCTTTGTTAAACTGATGGACCAATGTAAATGAGCCTCCAGTAATCTGAGAAGCGTCCCGATCCCTGCCGGATGGAAGTTCCCGGTGTGGTATCTAGGGGCTGGGGTCCTCTCTGGGGAACTGTCCCCCAAGTGGCTAATGAACAAACTTCCACTGCCTGGGATCTATTACACACAGGAGGCTGGTGTGCACTGACCCAGGAGTGGGTGTCCACCAGGCAAAGCAGGGTAAATCGGTGTCCAGGAGTGGGTGATCAGGGAGGCCAGACCAGATTCCATGAGGGTAATATCGTAGCCCCTGATCTTTGGTTTTGTCTTGTTTCATTAGAGTACCAGGCTGGTTCTGAAATCCTGGATCTGAAAACATACCTGCGAAAGCTATTCAGCAATACAAAATTTAGACACACTAATAAATCATCACTACCAGAGGATGCTGAGTTTCAGTATCATCCCCCAGCCTGGGAGAGTGGTAAATTAATTAGCTTGATGCAAAACTTCTGAGAGTGGATAATGAGACAGTCCAGTGAAAAGAGGATCTCTCTTCTGAAACAATAACACTGGAGCCTTACCTAGGTTAACAGTAACAAGGCTTTTTTTGTGATGGTGCTCAGGGGTACTGAGTATCAGCACCTTTCTTTCACAGCAATGGAAGCCCCAGGTCCCTAGCCGAGTACCGGCACCTTTTTTCTTACAAAAAAAGCACTGAACAGAAGTATTAATATCTAGGCACCGCCATCTCCATATGGAAGGTATTTAATCCCCATAACATAGAAGCTGCGGCACATCTACAACGGATCTTGTCCTCATATAGACCTTGTTAAGATGGAGGGTCTATTGTGGTTACTAAATACCTCTGGCCCTTGTTGGCTATTCACCTCACATTAAAAGCACCATTAAAGCACCAGATATGATAGTCATTTTTCTGCAAAGAGGGGGAAAAATATCAAGGAGATTTGTTGGGCAATTTAAAAACTATTGGGCATGAAATTGATATTGCAGAGGAACGGAGAAAGGAATTCTCTCATTAGGCCTTGCATGTCAGTGCAAAGTCTACTGCTGTTGTGACTCCTTGTGGTGTGTCTTCAGAGCCCGGTTATATTACGTATCCACACAGAATAATATAGTTAAAAGACTGAAATTTCCTTTAATTTTATTTAATGACTTCCTCATTTTATATATATACTCATCATATTGTGTGCAAGAAAGAGACCATTGTTTAAGTAGTTGGAATGAAACAGCTGGAATTGGAATATAGACTTCCACACCCTCGTTCTAAATTTTAGGCTCTCAGATAATGATTGCACACTCAGGTTCTCCCTTCACAACTTGCTTGCCCCATGTATTATAGTCAGTGGGTGCAATCCTCACTCTATTGAAGTTCATGTGAGCTTTGCCATCGACTTCAGCAGGATTAGAATTTCACCCAGTGGCTCTAAGATTTTTTCTTGGATAAACATATACATTGTTTTTCTTTATTCTAACGGGCGTTCTACATATATGTCCAAGGCCCAAAGGACATTACACACACATAAGGCAAGTAAGGGCAACTGTTCAGTATTCAGCAGACTTTGGCAATCAGATCATGTATTTTGTTTTCCATGCAGTTTCTCTGCCTCAGTTTCTCCATCTGTAAAATGGAGATAACCTTGTATCCTATCACACAGGGAGGTTGGGAGAATCAACTAGCTAATGATTATACTGCACTTTAAAGACAAAATATAGACTGAGAAAGGAATCCCTCTAAATTATAAATGCAAAATGCAGCCAGAATGTCAAGCTTACTAATAATTATAGTATCTACAAATTTATTGACCCTTACCTGGAATCTATAAACATCTCAACTCATCAATAAATAACTTTTTGTCTGAGAAACAGTAAAATACATCAATCACAGCAAAATACAGCTTCCATCGTACGTTCCCTTTAAGCTGTGCAGGTGCACGGTTGCACAGAGGGCGTCTCACACCCGCCCAGGGATCACAGACCTCCGCGCAACAAGAGGAGAGCCAGGGCTGATGAATTGAGGGGGAAGAGACGGGACCAGGCGAGAGGAGAGTGTGCTGAGAGTGGGGGAGGAGACCCAGCAGCAAAAGGAGAGCCAGGGCTGATGAAGAGAGGGACCAGGCGAGAGGAGAGCCAGTGCTGAGGGTGGGGAAGGAGACAGGGAGCCGGGGCTGTGTGGGCGGGCAGCCGGGGCTGCCGGGCAGAGCATTGGGACTTGCAGCCAGGGGCATGTGGGCCGAGCAGCAGATTAACTTAGAAGACTGCAAATGCTACAAAGTTTTGTAAAAACTCAGAAACTCTCAGCTTCATGCATTTGCACTTTTACGAGTGGTGAGAAGGTATGGTGCTGAATGATATACGCTGACAGATAAGTTCACGTTCCTGGCCCAATTGGTTGATGTATGTGGCACATTTCAAGCATCTAGTGCAGGTGCTGAGGGAGGCTTCAGTCTAATGAACAATATAAAGACAAAGTCTCGTAACAGGTTGGAAGTTTCTCATCTAGACATGCTAATGTGCATCAGGTCATATCTAACTGCTGCATTCAAGGCTGACCTTGACTCTCTGTATGTATTCTGGAAATGTGACAAAAACTGTGAGGTGAGATGATGGTAGAGGCTAGATAGGCAGCAAGTGTCATCTCACATTTGTTTAGTAAATGAATAAAACTGCATTTCAGTTTAACATTTTTATTAAAGTTTGAACGAAAAGACAACATCTATACATTTCTTTTGAATTAAGGTACTTAGGCATGCTGATACTTCCGGCACTAAAAATCTGTTGCCCATGCAGCACCATGCCTCACAAATAGCCGCTCAGCAACTACCATAACTTGCTCAGCTGCATCAACAGCTTAGAGGGAACATTGCTTCTATCCCTTTAACATTGAAGCATTTTATAGGTAATGCATATCTTTTTTTTTTCTGAACGTGAACATCACAACCACCCTGCTGCTCTCCACATATTGACATTTGGAGTCAGGGTCTTGCTCAAAAACAAAAGGCATCCACTTCTGCATTATTTGGTTTTCCCTGGTATTGTGAGATACACCACTTATCCTTTTAGGGTTCCCCGTACTCTCAGGGAATAGCAACTCTAAAAAGGCTCTCACCTTTACTCTTAGTTCATGCCTTCATCTTTTGTATCAGATCTGGTCAAAGTCCATTTAGAATTATACACAGATTGTGATCTTCCTTATCAATAATTGTACCAAACAAATGTAAGTAATAAACCCACTAAGCACAGAGCACGCCATTCCTCTCCCTTCACTCCGCCTCTCCTTTGTCAAATGTTGGGCATGACCTTTTGGGGGCAATGTCATAATTCACATTAACTCCCAGGGAAGAAGGATCCATTGCACTGGGTCTCGGAGTGGGGTTTACGAAGAAACCAAAACACGGCTCCTCTTCAATGCATTTCCATTATTGCTCTCCCTGAATATGTCTACAGTGCCGTCTGGCATGGCTGGACCATTCCAGCTAAGTCACAGGGCTCAAGCTAAGGAGCTGTTTAATTATGGTGCAGGCACTTGGGCATATGTACATCAGGACTCTTGAACAGTTCAATGTTGCTTAGTTACTCAAGGAAAGCTTGCTGTTTTGATACCATCTCTTAGCCAGGTATACCCGAAATCAGCTTATTCTCTTATGAACAGTATGTGTGCTGTAGGAGGATATTTTAACTACCATGTTGAGTGCAAAGCTATAGAATTTGTATTTGTTTAGCCAGAGGCAACCTGGGTGTTTCTCTGTGGGGAAGGGATGTAACAACATGTTCATTATTTCAGACAGTTATTCAAGTGTCCGTAAAGGAAAACAACAGTTCCAACATCAGTCCAAAAAAGATCAGGTCTTCCGAGGTATTTTAATTAGAATATTTGACAGAATAATAAATAATTCTTCTCCGTAGGATCATTACAAATATATAGTTTTGAACAAAGAGTATTTTAATTAAACTGCAGCTGTTCTCAGTCTAATTACGCATAGATGGAGTTTGTCCCAATCAGAAAAGTTCCTGACTATTTGAAACATATGTCAGTTTCTGCTCAAGGGTGTTCTGGAGTGCCATATGGATGCTACAGTTTTGGACTGAGATACAGATTTGCTTAAGGAATGATGAGGAGACGGTTGCAGAGCACCTAGCTTTAGCAAGGGCTCTTTGGCCAGATCCTCAGCTGATGTAAATTGGCATAGTGGTGTCAGGGCCAAAGGAGCTATTTTGATTTAGGGTTTTCAATCACTCCCTTCTGTTAGCTCTAAAACTTAACCAGAACTACTCAAAATGCTTATAAGTATAGAAGTATTATACATCTATAATTTGATATGATTCCTCTTTATCTGTTTATCCTAGTCCTTCTCTGTCACATTGTGTACCAAAGATCCCGTCTCCTACTGTTTTGGATGTGCAAACATTTTAGTCTCTTGACGTAGAAGTTCCAGCATTAAGTACAGCTCCCCCAAGGGTGCAACTGGATTTTATGAACTAGAGTTTCCTTGCTTAGGGTCTTTTCAAGCCATTTTAGGTTTCACATAGAAAACATCAGTTGAAATGTTGAGTAACAGCATTAGATCTTCATGTCCACACCATTTATTTCTGTTCAATAATCCTAAAGTGGAGGGTATTTTATGCTATAATTACAATTCATATATTTTTTTAAAAATCCAGTTTAGGTTCTGGCTCAGACCCTTTCAATGAACTGTCTTGCTTGCACTGATTGATTCTCTCTTGTAATTGGCTTACCAACAATTTCCAGTCTATACAGTCTATTACTAGTTGATTATCTACGCAGGATCTTCGTTGTTTCGGAGTGCAATGATTTCTGTTTGAATTAATGAAAGTGACACCTGCCAAAAATCTTAAATGAGGCTAGCAATCAGTAGTTCATTCTGGCAAACAGTGCATTTATTTTATATTGTACAAATTCCTGGATTATGCATCTATATGCGCAAAAATTAATATGATAACCATACAAAGAATCTTAGAAGTCCTTACCCTCATGAATTCATGTAATGAACATATACAATACCTGTATTCAGGAGGTAAAACTGAGTATAAGAAATCTTAAGGCTTCTTAACTTTAGCCACCTAAATAAGTGGCCTGGTTCTCAGCAGTTGCCATTAACATTAGCAGTCATGTGGCCTAAATCAGGAATACAGGAGCATAGGAATTACGATACTAGTCCACTATCCCGTCTCTGACATTGCCCAGTATCCAGTGCTTCAAAGGAAGTTTCAAAGTAACCCTGGGGTCAGGAAGGAATTTTCCCCCAGGGCTTGATTGGCCTGGGCTCTGGGGGGTTTTCGCCTTCCTCTGTAGCACAGGGTATGGCTCACCGGTGAATTCCCTGTATCTTAAAGTCCTTAAATCATGATTCAAGGAGCTAAATAACTCAGTCATAGGTTGATGGCCTATAGCTGGAGTGGGTGGGTGAGGTCTTGAGGCCTGCATTTTGCAGGAGGTCCCTTCTGACCTTAGAGTCTATGAGTCTATGGTGCTATCATTAAGGCCACTGCGGAAGTTTCTTCTTCACTCAGAGCAGTTAGTGGTTGCCTTATTCCCTGAACCATGAGGGTATATACCCATTCTAGAAAATATCCTGTGTAATGCAGATGTGGGTGGAGTGGTTTCATTACCTACCTACCTAAAGGCTTAATCTGAGCTCTTGGCCTCAGTGATCTCTTGTGATAGTGAGTTCCACAAGTATAATTATGTATGGGGGGGTGTGTAATCCTTTTTATCTTTTTATTTCTCTTTTACCTTTTAATTTCATTGGATGTGTCCCCTTGTTGTTTTATAAGAGTGCTTGGCTTATCTTTTCTATACCATCCACTCTTTTCATATGCCTCTTACTAGTTTGCTTCAGTTGTTTAAGTATCTCCTTATAGAGAATTTTTTTTTTTTGAGTTCTCTACTCATTTTTGTCATGTATCTTCTGGACTTCTCTTTTTTTTTTTTTTTTTTTTTTTTTTTTTTGCATAGGTTGACCAGATCTGAATACACAGTTCCGAGTGAGGGTGTAAGGGTTGTAGCCCAGAGTAAAAATCAATTTTAATGTTCAGTATCAATGATATTTTGCAAGAAATGTTTCCTATAATGATGTAGGGGTGGAAAGGAATCTCTGTCGGTGTCAGGCTGACTGAATTCCAATTGAAATGCTTACTCTAATGCTGCTGGGATTTTATTTGTGGTGTTAATGACACAAAGGTGCCTAGACCTTTGAATAGGCATCTTTTTATTTATTTATTTATTTAAATCTGAGTACATTACATAATAAGGAAACAAAACGAAAATCCTTTCTGTAGCTTTTTGAAATAGCAGACCTTTAGATCACATTCTTCCCTAATACACCTGTGTAAGAGCCCCACCATTCTAGAGGAAGTGGCCTCAGATGAGCTATATGGTCTCTACTCCCTTGTCAAGCGGCTGTCTGCATCTTGCAAGATTTATCCCGAAGTCCAGAAGAACTCCACTGACTTCACAGAGCACCGCAGGTGTCACAGAACAGGATCTTGTCCCTCGCAGCTAGGTTTACTAATTCATTCTTGCTGAAGGCTGACACATGAATTTTCTCCTCCTTCATGAGGACTGAACCTGCTGCCTTGATTTCCACACATAAGGGACCGGATCAGTCTTTGAAATGTCCTCTCTCTTTCTTGTGTTTGATTTTGCTCGGCATGGACTAAAAGGTGGAAATAAGTCTTATGTATTGATACAGGAAATAAAGTGCTAGCATGTGTTTCCATGACAACAGTAAGAAGCTGTTGTAAATGAACACGGCAGGATTTGACCTGTTTTGTGTAATTACTTTGTTGCTCAGTCACTGTGACTCTGGGCTTGTATGCTTTAGGGCTTTCTGAGGATCTCAAGGTGCTTAAGAAAAGTGGGCAAGTGTTATAATCTCTGTTGTAAACAATGATTAAGCATGGCACAGATTAAGCAAAATCACACAGTGGGCATGAGAAAAAGAATGCCAGCCTCTGACTGACAGGAAGTGTCCCCCGTCAATCCCTAGGCAGCAAGATCATACACTGTACATTAACCAACATATTGAGGACAAGAATAAAGTCAAGAAAAAAAGGTGGTTCTTCCTTGAGCACGTTTGGAATGAGATTGAAGGCCACGCTGTAGTGTTGAATCCATGGAGTGTAAAATGATCCCATATATTTTCCTCTAGTTAAGTAAAAATATTTGGGGTCAAATTCTGCTTTCATACCATAGTAATTCCAAAGGAACTTCACTGAAATCAGTGGAACTTCTCCTTCTGTGGACTGAAATGAGAATTCAGCTTCCACCGTGTCTAATTGTGAGATTTAAATCTGAGCATGTTCTGGGTATATAAGACTGGAATCACCGTATGAGAATTATGGCAACTGTAATAATGCTAACATTCAATCTGTCAACACACAAAGCAGTCTCACACGTGTGACTCTTCAGGGATATACATTTCCTAATCTCACGGCGCACAGCTAACAGCGTGTAACCATTTACTGGAAACAGAGCCTTTTTATTCCTGCTGAGGTATCGAGTCACAAACCTGACAATCCAGTGCTTAATTTTCACCAGATGATAATGTGCTTAGTATTAATAATGAGTTTTTTCATCTAAAACACATTTCATTTACAAATCTAACAATTAAACATTCCTGTTATTTATATGTATTTGTTACAGATTTAAAATATAAAATACTTACTGTAAAGCTATATAATGTGCTTGGGGGAAAGTGTTTTTTATACTAAGAACAAGGAAGAAAGTGTATATCCTGAGTTATTTTGTTTCAGTTTGGTATGGTTTTGTCCTAGTTAAGACCCTTATAATTCAGTTTTTCTTTTAATCGAAGTTGCAGCAGAGCCTGGTATCTGAGGAAGTAGCTATCTGAATTAACTTTTAGTTGTTTCCTATGATCATACTGTTATTCTAGGAAAAGCATATTTCACAACTGCCAGTGAGTAGTTACAGAAATGCTTCATAGCATAGGATGTAGTTTCTCTGCTGTGGACCATTGATAATGTTTATCTGTATTTGTCTAAAATGAGAAAAGGTGTGTCTTTGACAACATGTGAATGTTATAAAACGTTGTCTTCTGCTTCATTTTTGGTGGGCATTAGACCAATGCTTCTCTCCATTTACACTAGTGAAACTCCACTGGCATCCATTCAATTACTCTACATTTACTCCAGTGAAATTGACAGCTGGATTTGGACAAGAGAATTTTCATGCAGAATTTCTGTACACAAAAGAATAAATGGACATAAATCAGACATCAAGAATGGTGACATTCAAAAACCAGTAGGAGAACACTTCAGACTCCCTAGACACTCAGTAACAGACTGGAAAGTTGCCATACTTCAACCAAAAAACTTCAAAAAGAGACTTTAACACAAAACTGCAGAGCTGGAACTCATATGCAGACTTGGCATTTATCAGATTAGGTCTGAGTATAGACTGGGAAATAATGTTACCTTCTTTTGGCAATCCACACCTTCTCATCAATGGGCCTCTTCCACCCTGATTGAATTGACCTTGTTAGCATGTGCCCCTATAAATTGTAACTCACCCTTACAGGTATATATATACATCTAACTACATGAAGTTGCTGCTTCATGTGTCTGATGAAGTGGGTTCCAGCCCACAAAAGTTCATGTTCCCCTCCCCCAATTTTATTAGTCTCTAAGATGCCACAGGACTCTGTTGTTTACACAAAGAATGATATTTGTCAACTCAGAGTCACCACAATAATGCCAATCCCAAATGTGCCAAAATCATGAGATTGGCTAAATTATCATGAGATTTTACAAAATAATAATTTTGGGGTCTTTTATGTGGTTTCTGGTTTTTGAGTCTTTAAAGATCGTGTGTTCAAACTTTTCTGTGTGGCCAATGAGAGCTAAAATCTTACTTATTTTACAGTAAAAGCTGAGATTCTGATGCAAGCACATGGCTCCTCTCACCACCACTTACAGTAAAATCAGATTTTTCATTCATTTTGGCCGTTTGGTTCTCCTGCTTTCACCCAATCTCTGCCACTCTTGGGACCAGCTCTACCCATGCTTTCACCCGGTGCCTAGCCCCTGTCTTCCTCAGATGAATTTTGCCAATCACAATATACTACATGGAGGGGTTTAAAATTCAGCCAGGAGTTGTCAGGCACACAAGGAAGCAGTGTATTTGAGCCCAGAACTGGTACAGTGGGGCCTAAAGGCTGGGGGAAAGCAGTAGCTTTCCAACAGAAGTCATTTTAAAGCCCTTTCAAGTATAGAGGTGAAAAGTAACAGGGCAGGACAAGGTACAGGGGAGAAGTAGCAGACAGACTGCAGAAGGAGTAGGAAGATGAATGCCTTTGTAGGGAGTACACAAGTCATGAGCATGAACAAAAGACAGCGTTCATCTTTTACCATATCATCCCACTGATTTTTCCCATCCCCTCATCCATAGATATCCTCCTCCACCCTTCAAATCCACAAGTTCCCCTTTGATCCACAGTGTCCTGCGATCCTGGGTGGGTGTTTTCATGTGTTTTCACAACAATTTTATTTTCCACTAGCCACGGGTAACTTAATAGCTCACTGTCCCTTCAGTCTTTGGGCCTGCAATGCTTGCATCCCTTGAAGCGGAAGCAATCAGTGGCAGGCTCTGGTATTTTGACCACAGGACCTTATCACACTGAAATTATCACACACCCATGGTCAGAAGAGTAGAAGGGAATTAAGTCAAAAGAAGGGTTAAAAGACATAGTGTAATGTTTTTAAAATCTCATGATTCCTGGGACCAATCTTACAATTTTAGTTGGAATCTGACTCATCATTTTGCATCTCTTGAGACTGGCAAAGTGATTTTGTACTCCCGTATCTCTAGGGTTAGCATCCTGTCCCTTTGTAAGAAAACATTACCAACATATATTGACAGAGAAAACTTCCCTTGTCAAAAAGCACAGCTATCTAATCAGCAAGCTACATTATCAGCAATCCCTCTTTTTTATGATTTATTGGTCCCAAGCTGGAGATTATAAATGTCTCAGTAACTTTTTGATAGTTTTATTTGCTGTATCTGTAGTTTCCCAAGACATTTTCTTTGGAGCTATAAGACGGATTTCTTTTGTTTTGTTTCACCTTAATTTGCCTAGATGTTTCCTGTCTCCCCTTCCTTTCATACAACTTGATTCTGTGATATTCAGAGCACCCTCAAGTATGTGAAGGTGCTTAGCGCCTTGCAGGACTAGGTTCATGTGTTTCTGCTATCTGAGCAGATTCAGGGAACGATGATGATGCCACATCACAGAGGCCTGATCCTGAGAGGTACAAGTGTTCAAATGTGGTCAGTGGGAGTTGAGGATGCTTTGTATTTCCCAGGAGATCCTCTTCACCTTCCAAATAAACTAACTGCTTGCAACTTTTTTAATCCACATGACAATTTATTTTAAGTACATTTAGCCTAAGAAGGCTTTTCAGTGACATTAAGTCCTGGCCATTCTATCCTCTCTTTACATGTTGTAACTGACTTCATTTCTATAAGTTTGTCAAGCAGACTCTTATTATTTAGGTTCTTTATCATGTTACTTGGCAAGCAAATCAGCACATAATCCTTTACAATATCTTGAGCCCGGATAGCCCTCAGCAATGTCAAAAGGAATTATATGTTGGTCCTGAGGAAGTGACTCTATAAATTAAATGGATGTTTCTTTCCATGATACTGAGCTCGCTAACTGCTCAAACATGTTGATTTCTCCAAAACACAATACAGTACTGAGGTCCATTGAGTGTTAACAACTTGATTTGTTACTGTTTTGTTGTATTTTGAAAATAATCCGCATACATGTTTGACGCAGCCAATTCTCTGGTAATTAATTTTTAGTGGAATTGATTTCTGCATGCAAATTGCTACAAGTAATTATTTGCCGAGAGAAAGTGAAAGTTAAATATCTGAGAATGTTTGCCGAAGATGCACACTCCTCCAGACTCGGAGAAAAGGTAATGGCATTTTTTTCTCCAATGAAGCAAGATAATTTATGCCAACTTCTGTAGAAACATGAAAAAAATGGTAACTACTTCCCACTGATATTTTGGGGGTTTCCTAATCTACTATTTCAAACAGTATGTTGTAAAAACAAGTTTATTAATAGTATCACAGCTATGGCATCAAAGATTACAAACAACCAACCACACTAACCAAAGAAATTTTATTGTATCAGTACCGTGACTTAATGAACCATAAAATGAACTAGAATAGGAAGAAGGATCTTCCTATCTAGTGTTTATCACTACAGTCCAGCATCTTATGGTAGTTAGAGCACAGTAAGAGATAAATATTTAGGACTCCTGGGTTCTTTTCATGCCTCAGCCATTGACTCTCTCTGTGACCTTGCTCACACAAATGACAGGGTCATCAAATTCCTACTTCTCTTCCCTTTAATGCTAGTATGCACTTGGAACACACTTGAGTTATATTTTACTTCATCTGTGCTAAGAGCCATGCTATTCATAGGGAGAAGAAAGCAGAGTTAAACTGAATGTGGTCAACAACGTACACAAGAGCCATGTTTACACTAGGAAGAAAGGCCTATCTTAAAACAGGTTAGCTAATACATTTTAAATCACAGCACAGATAATCAAATTCCAGTTTCAACACGTTAGCTGGTCAAGATAAAGCCTAACGGGCAGACAAGGATTGACATCAACCAGCTAACTAGTTAAAACTAGGACTTGCCTGCCTGCTCTAGGATCTTAACATGTTAGCTAATAAATGGTAAAGACAACTTTTTTTCCTAATCAAGTAAAAACCAAAGAGGATAGTTGTCTAGGTTTCTCAGTGGGTGCTGGGTATTGGTCCATAAGTGGGTGTACAATTATGGGGAATTGATTCCAGATGTTTCCTCTTTCATATTGACTTCCCTCGTGTGGAAGAATCTAGCACATCCATTGCCTATTTGAGTCAATATTTCATCCCCATTCTTTGGCCAGTTGCTGCCCTGCTGTAATTGAGGGTATAGGGAATGACTTGAGACCTTGCCTACTCAATCTGAAGGCTTTATAATGGCTTCTCAGGAAGTCTGTTGTAACAAATGATAATCTTCTGTTGTGCCCTAACTCAGCTTTTCACAGGCTTCCAAGCAGAAGGGACTTTCTCACCCAACCATCTGCTTCTACAATCGGGAGCTGTGCCTTTGTGTTTATAGTACCAAGATCTTTGTGGGTACTATGGGAGACAAGTGATATATGAAATATAGAAATATATTTGTGTATCATTTAAAATAGATGTTTTATTGTTGTGCTCTATTGTGATACTCAATGAACTACAATCTTTGCATTATAGACTTTAGGTCCCATTTTCCAGTTTATCATAGCTTTCCTCACCAGATGGTCTTGTTTTCTCTTATACTGAGAATAGTTCCAAGACGATTGTGTGAGGCAAATGCTCTTGACATTTCATTTTTCAAAAGTCTTTTTGTTTTGGAGTGATCATAGTACTTATTGTAGTGCAATTTAGAAACCAAATGTGTTTACATGTTATTTTCTTTTTGATTGCCTGGCTTTTTTATATAAGCCTTCCTAAATTTGTGTGGGTTTGGAATTTGAACTCTTCCCAAAAGAATAATCATGGAGACAAAATCAAGTTCATAAATCATCTTGTGAACTAGTTGTACAAGTTTTTTAGAACCACACAGCCATTACTGCAAGACATTTGGTTTGTCACCACACTTCCAAAGTCAGCTTATATGAAAAATAAATTTGTTCTGTTGTGATTAACGTGACCATCATAGAATCAAAGAAACTGGAAGGGACCATGACAGGTCATCAAGTCCAGTTCCCTGCACTCATAGCAGGACCAAGTACCCCCATTAAAGCACCCCTGACAGGTGATTGTCTAACTTGCTCTTCAAAACCTCCAATGTAGGAGATTCCACAACCTGCTGAGGCACCTTATTCCAGTGTTTAATCACCCTGACGGTTAGAAATTTTTTCCTAATGTCTAGGCTGAACCTCCATTGCTGTAATTTAAGCCCGTGTGTCTTGTCCTACCATCTGTGATTAAGGAGAACAGTTTTTCTTCTTCCTCATAACAATCTTTTAGGTATTTGAAAACAGTTGTCATATCCCCTCTGTCTCCTTTTTTCTAAACTGAACACACCCAGCTCTTTCAATCTTCTTCTACAATGTAGTCTGATATTGCAACCCTCAGAATGTATTGATACTGTCTGAATTCCGTTTCCTACGAGACATACGTCTTCCTTTATAGCAGTAATATGTAAAAACATGAAATATAATGGGAAAGTATTTCAAATTCTACTCTTAGCTCTTTGTCCAACAATGATTTATATTCCAAAGGGGTAGCTGTGTTAGTCTATTGTAGAAAGACAACAGAGTCCTGTGGCACTTTTAAAGACTAACAGATTTATTTATTGCGTGAGCTTTCGTGGGAGAAAATCCCACTTCGTCAGACGCTTTGAAGATGGGAAAGTTACAGAATGGGAGGAAATTAAATGCAGGGGAGTGTATGACATAGGATCAGGTCAGGCTGTAACAGCAAATCAAAATAGGTGTTAGGATTCAAACACTGGGGAACAGCACATAGAGGAGGGTGAGGTCAAATCACTTGTTGTAATGAGAGAAAAATCCATAGTCCCTGTTTAACCCCAAGACAACTGAGTCAAATTTGCATATAAGTTCGAGTTCTGCAGTCTCTCTTTGAAGCTGTGATTTGTTATTCATCTGTTTCAACACAGCTATTAACAAGTCGTCAAGGGAGTGAGCAGGGAGATTGAAGTGTTCCCCTATTGGTTTTGTAGTGTTGCAATTTCTGATGTCAGCTTTGTGTCCATTGATTCTTTGGCGCAGAGACTGTCCTGTTTGTCCAATATATAAGGCAGAGGGGCATTTCCGGCACATGATGGAATTAATCACATTGGTGGATGAGCAGGTGAACGAGTCCTTGATGGAGTAGGTGGCTTGATTAGGCCCTGTGATGGTGTCATCAGTATAGATATGAGAGAATAGTTTGTGTTATTCATAACCAAACCTTTTCTTCTCTGGCTACTGTGGGAGGACAGTCAGCATGTAACTGTGTGGTTATTTTCATAGTGATGCCTTGTAAAAATAAAAAAAATTAAAAAAAGAGAGAGAGAGATGCTAACATACTGTTAAGAGGTTGTTAATGGCTGGATGCCTTGGCTATTGTTTACTATCCAGTTCACTCTTGATAATTCTAAGATGCAACCACAGGATTTATAGATTTAATAAGGTACATAAGCTTCTATGAATAAATAATAAAAGGTCAGATAAAAATGAAGTGACACCTGTGTGCTCTTGTGTATGCAATGACTGCGGCTGAAATTTTGGTTCCCACTCACACCGTGAATAAATTGGCTTTACGCAGGGTGTGGAAACATCACACTTAGATGGAAGCACTGCATCCTGGCACTTTTATACAGCAAATAACCTTTAGAGCCAATGAGCTAAAGTCCAATGCTGCTTGACTTTCCCACAAGTTTTGTGACTGCTGAATCTAGAAGGTGGTGGATTCACTAGCCATGTCCACACCACACCCTTGGCCTACCCAGAAAGCTCAGCTTTCTTGCTCTCTCAGGTAATGAGAAACTTCAGATTTTAGGTGCACAGTAGAACTGGCAGAAAAATGGGATTTCCTTCCAGCAAAGGTTTGGATTGGAGGTGTATAGGGCAGGGAATCATCCTGAATTGGTATGAGATGTGAAACCTTTGAAATTGTTCATGGGGGGAAGATATGTTTCAGGATTTTGCAGTTTTCTTGAATGCTTATGGAATGTTATTCTTTGTGATAAAACTGATCTCAGATCATTTTTTGTTTCAAATTCCCTTCCTTTTTTCCTTCCTTTCCCTCCCCTTCATTGATGTAGTTATAAGTTTGGTTCTTACTTTCAAAGCCTTCACACTCTTTGCCATAGGACAAAAGAACTGTGATGCAAATATGGTTTATATTTCATCTTATTCCCAAAGGTCTCTTCTTTTGCAAAGGATGAGGTTCTAGTGATGTAGAAATCTGATTAATAAAGGATGATGTTTGATTAGCATATTTTAGAAATTATTTCTTATTTTATGTTCTATCTTTAGGTTAGTGTCACATAGCATTAGTGTAACTTTACAAATTTCTTAATGTTCTAATATTTTTAACTCTTTGGCAATCACATTTTTTAGCTCTTGTACCCAGTATGGATTGTCCCTTCCACGTAAGTAGCAAAAGTCTCAAAAATAGACAGTCCAACACTTTTTTGTTTCGGTATCCTCTCATGAAAAGCAAACTCGTGTTGGTATTTAATCAACCTCTTTTTCCCATGTTGAATTATAAATTTGACCAGAAAATGGAGGCATGTATAATAATGAATATTTTGCACTTCTATAGTACCCTCTGTCAAAGAGCTCTAAGTACTTTTGAAATGTTAATTAAATTAAAGTCTACAATGCCTAAGTGGGAGGTAGGGCAGTATTTATTAACTATTATTATTATTCCTATTTGAGAGAGAAAATATTGATGCACAGAGAAATTGTGAAACTGTAACTGAAATGTAATCCAGAGGTAAAATTCTGGCCCCATTGAAGTCTATGGGAATCCACCCCATACCTTTTCTCATTTCTGTGCTTTGAACAGAAGACCGTTCAAACAAAACATACTTTCTATACATATAAAAATTGTGCTGAACCATTCCCACACTGAAGTAGTCTATATTTTTGGTAAAGAGTGATTAAAAGCTTTGCTTACCTTTCATTAAAATAGTTATAATGTGAAGCTGTCCCCAGGCTTGGTCACTTTGTAACTGCACCAACTTCTATCCTTGGTTTTAGAAGTCATGTGCAGAGAGGGGAGTGTAACTTGCAAAGATGACTGTTATGGAAAGAATTCTTCAGAACCATTTTTTATTTGTTGAGAACAGACATTGTGTTTGGTGCCAGGTACTTCACAATGGCCCAAATTCTATTCCTCTTACTCATGCCAAACTGCTATTGATTTCTATGAGGAAAATATTATCCATAAAAAGAAGTTAATCCCTGCCATGACCTGGTTTCAATTCAGTCATGATCTTTCCTTGCAGGAGTTTACAAGGTGACCTAGACATAAAGAATATAGACCCATATATATTATTTTCCTAATGGAAACTCATTGGATGTTAATGGTATGGGAAATTTACGACCTTTCCCCCATTTCACCTTTTCTTTTAGGAGCAAAAGGCTGTTAAAATTTTGTTTTGTTTTTAAGACTGCCAGTACCTTGTATCCCTCTGAATACATATGCACGGGTTGTGCTCAATTGCCCGTCACAAATCTGTAAAGGGTGTTAATGTGGTAAGCTCTTGTAGCTCTGACTACTTAAACCAACGCAGAACAGCTGCGATATTTCAGCACTGCGGGAGAGCAAAAAGACCCCTCTGGTTGTTAGAAATGCATTTGCTGCCATGTGGAGAACGTCAGTGGTAATTGAATTGAAACTTTAAAATTACGCCATTTTTTTAAAGCAATGTCCTTTTAAAAAACTTCCCAGGGCATTTACCAATGATGGGAAGGGCAACCAAGGTAATTTAATATAAACGCCTTATGTGGAGTTCCAAAATGGAAAAAAAAATGTTTCTAATAAGCAATAAATGTGGAAAAGAAGAGAATGTTAAGCAAGAATTAGGAGGAAGTCTTTACAAGGAAGAAATAATAAAATAAAGGTTCAAATGAAACTGATATAAAATCATTTAAATTAGGGGAGATGCAACCTTGCCGTTGTGTTTGGGATACCTAAAATCAAGGTTCTAACCTCTTCAGTGATGTGCTGGAGGGGAATCCCTTAGGGTGCATCTACACTTGTAAATTAAGTCGACTTAAGCCAGTGTAGACGTGGAGTGCCCCTAAGTCGACTCTAAGTCGATTTAGGGACTTCCAGGGCTTCCCCACTGGCCTCCCTGCCAGGGTGGCTGGCACAGGGAGAGCCTGGCATGCCCCCCCACCCTGCCCCTGTGACCTGCCAGGTCCCCCTTTGCCCCATTGTACAAATGGGGCAAAAGCTGAGCCACCTGGCACTTGGCAAGGGGTGCCTCCCCTGCCATCATGGACCAGTCCCAGGTCCACCTAGCCCCTAGAAGTCAACTTAGGCATCCAGTGTGGATGCTCTAGGTCGACTTCGTAGGGTCCCCTCACAGTCAACTTAAAAGTTAATGTAGACATGCTAAGTCGGCTTAAATTAACAAGTATAGACATAGCCTTAGGTTCTCACAGAACCCACTTGTTAACATTCTGCTGTTTCTGATGGATTTCCATCCCCCACCCTGAATGCTGCTATCCATCTCTGTCAGGTATGATTTATCACAAGTATATGTGTAGAGCTCCCCCACACACACACACTTTGAAATGCAGATTTGACTAAAACAACGTCCATTAAAAAGGTTTCCCTTGAAAAGTTGCCCCCAAACCCTTTGAAGTCTTAATTATCCCCCCTCCCAATATATTTTACAAGGTGAACACTGTGGTGCATGATGATATAGCTAGTATATTTGTCAAGGAAAAAGTCTAAACATTTCCAACAAAGTTCAATGAAGGTTTCTTGCATGTTTCCTTGATTAGCACTAAGAGAAAGCATTTTGGAGCTAAACTGGAGAATAGATTCCTCTTCACCCCTCCTTTCTATATTTATTCTACACCCCTGGGACGAAAGGCTTAGCACAAGCTAAATAGGGAAGTTTTGCACAAGCCCCTTGTTGAAATACTGGCAGCATATCATTGGGCCATTTGTGGTCTCTAAAGACCCTTTCCAGATGAGCAGGGGTTTTAATCTGTATCCTGGCCAAATGCCAATTTTAGTAATTACTTTCTATCTTCAACCCCCCTGCAGTTTCATTAGTTTTATTCATTCACTCAAGACATATGCTATTTGGTAGGGCTGCTGTGTGCTGTTAAATAGTAGCCATCTTTCACTCCAGAGGTGACTGCATTTCAGTGGTGGATAAAGTCATTACCATGTGCCCATGTGAACTCCTTGGGGGTCCTTTGTGAGGAAAGGTGTTACATAAGTGTATGATGAGTTTATTATTATTTACTGCCCTTTGATACAAGCTAACATTTGTTAGAACCAACCTACTGAGGTTTTGTTATCTTTAGAATGGTAATGGGGGCAGGGGGAAGCAAGAACTCCTACTGCATAATACTCAATTATTAATTATATAGCAAAATGAGTTTAGTAATTAGAACATAGCTTCCAGTGGTCACAAAATAACTTTTAGAATATCATTTATTATGTTACTTATGGGGTTATTTTACTGCAGTTCAGAGATGATGGGTTTTGAGCTATTTTCTTTAATGAGTACCTCTTATATTCATTTGAATGGCAAGATGGACTTGAATTATTCTTCTGCAATCAAAAATTGTAACCACTCAGCATGAGCTTCCATTAAAATCCCCAATCTAACAACTGTAAAATGTAAAAACAGGTATTCACCATTCGTGGATGTATTTATTCCCACTAGTTGCGTGCTCTTTATTTGAATTAGAAATTGTGAGAGAACTTCACTTAAACTTCTCATTTTGTTATTTTTTATGTTTGTTTTAATAGACCTTGATCCGTCCAAAGATCCCTGTTTGAAGGTGAAGTGCAGCCCGCAGAAGGTATGCGTCACTCATGACTATGAAACTGCTATTTGTGTAAGCCGGAAGCAACTGGTGCACAGGTAAGGAAGCTCTGTCTTTACATTCTGTTGTGCCCTTGTAAAGTTTCATGGCCCACCAAAATTAGGAAACTCAGAAGTGAACGTTAAAAGAGATGCTTGGTACATTCTCTGAACATTTAAATTACATTTGCTTTTGTTGCTAAATATAACTGTTCCATTTATAGTAACAGAGGGTTGGAACTGTTCCAGAAAGACCAGCTGTTTTGGAAAACAGGATACCATAGGGTGAACTGTATCCTGGAGCGCGCACACCTACCTAGTTCTGGAAGAGGTGTGTTCAGACATGATGCAGAAAAGCCTGAATTCATGAAATGTGAAAACATTCCAGACGCTGTACATGTCTAGAATACAAAGAAATTAAGTGGAAACAATTAAAGGTAGTAGCAAAGAAAGGGAATTTCTGTTTTGGTTTTCATAAGTAAAATCTGTGCTTATTACTTAGAGATTTTGATGGTTCTAGGAAGAATATTCCACGGAGATAAGTCACACGATTACAGAAAGTTTCAGCTCCTCTTGCTGAATGATTACATTAAGGCTGAATTAAATAGCAGCTACTTTAAGAATTTAGTGATTTTTCAGGTGAAATTATGGGTTTCTTCAGTGCAACATCGCTGGAAACTCTACACTCCAGTTAACTTGTCTTGAGTTAGCCTAACTGGAGTGAGAGCCGTTACAGTGGTTACACTGTAAAACATAGCTGCAGCTGAAGAGTGGCATAAAGTATTTGGATTGGAAGCATGGAGTGGCAGAGTTCCCATTGCATTACATAATTCAACTTTTAACCCATACTCTCTGACTGCTAGCTCAAGCTACTGTTTAAAGTCTACTTGAGCTAGAGACTTCTGTGTGTCAAGTGGAAGCAGGCAGGGCCCAAGCATAATTTTTTCAGACCCAGTACAAACTTGAAAGTACCCCTTGGTACTGGGGGCTGTACCCTCTGCTAGCTTTAGGCCCTGGTAAACTGTACCCTTCCCTCCTGCCCATGTGGGGGTCCTGGAGGCAGGTTAAGGGCTACACTCAAGTTATATCTTGAGCTACCTTTGAAATTCAGTGGGAGTTACATAACTGGCTCCCGTGAAAATTCCACCCTAAAAGACAAGCTGTAATATGCATTGAAAGATAATCAGAAAAATAAAACAGAGTACAGGAAATCAGAGAGAGTAAAGAAAATATTGAACTTCAGTAAAAGATTTCAAGAATCAGGCTGGCTTTGCTAGTTGCAGGTGTGGAAGCTTTAAGGTGGGATGAATGTACTGTGATCTTGGATGACTTCAGAGATCGTTGGCTATCTTATTCTGAGTCTGGTGCTTCTGAGCTAAGATACAGCTGCTTGCTGTGTAAAACTAGTCATAATCAAGCTTCATGCAGAAGGATTGCACGATCCTTCTTACAAAGGATGGGATCAGGCTGGCATGATAAAGAGGTATAAAATGAAGATGATTGCCCAGGGGTAACCTGGATAAATGTCATATTTAAGCTTTTTAATATTGGTGGAAGGTGTCAATGCTATATTGTCAAATAGTTTTCAGGGGGTGTCTGGGTGACACAGTAGAAATCTGATTAGAGGCATGCAATGTCATACAATTATGTGACATCAAATATTTAATAAATACTAAGTGATTATCAAGAGCTCTCAAGAATGGAAAAGATTTAGGCCCAGTCTTGCGGGGACAAATGCATGTGCAGCTTTTCTCACAAGTAACCCTTCTAAAGTCAATTATTACTCACATAAGTAACATTCAGATCCTTCTTTGAAGAGCATTTTGTCCAGTACATAACTGAACTCTGGTGGCAATACATGGCTCAGACAAGTAAAATGGTTTTCTCAGTGTAAATTTTGCCTTATCGTATAAAGATAAGGTGGATAACAAATCGAAGCTTCAAAGAGAAACTGCAGAATGGGAATACATATGTGTAGCGGTGGGGTGGCACCGCTACGGCCCCTAATGGGTTAAAAGGGGACCTGGCTGTAGCAGCCAATAGGGTGGCTGTGCTCCTGAGCCAATCAGAGTGCAGGCTGCCGTATAAAGCCAGAGCAGCAGAGTAGGCTAGGCAGTCTGCAGGAGGAGCTGGAAGGGAACAGGTCCCTCCTGGGCCAGCAGGCTGCAGAGCCAGCACCCTGGAGAGCTGCAAGTTCAGTGCAGCAGCCGGAGCCCAGCGGAGCTAAAGCTCCTGAAGGGAGTGGATGGTGGCCAGGGGCTGGAGCAGCGGTCCGGGGCAAGGAGCCGGAGGGACAGCGGCTGGATCCAGGCTGGTGAGTAGAGTGGCATGCGACTGGGGCTGCGGGGAAGTAGCCCAGGGCGTCAATGTCCATGAGAGACTGATGGGAGGCAGAGCCTCACAGGAGATGTTTAGGGTCCCTGAGCCGGGACCTGGAGTAGAGGGTGGGCCCGGGAGCAGCACGGGTGCCAGGAGGGCCACAGGCTCACTGGCCCCTAGACTGTTTTAAACCCTGGGCTGGAGCACAAGCGAGCTGGACTACGACCTCAGGGAGGCGGTGAAAGGACTAAGTTCAGCCACTGCCGCAGAGTCTAAGTTTGTGGTATCTCAAGGATTCCTGCCCTGCCTGCAGCCATTCAGTAGCACTTTGGCTATGGTGACGGTTTTTCATTCTTTTTCCACTTTACTTTGAAAAAGTCTTTAAACATTTTCCAGCAAGTTTTGTAGTCCTGTGAAGATTCCTGTTGATGTGTGGTATGGGCGTATGTGTCACAGAAGAGCTCTTGCTCTCAAAAACTCCAGCTAGCTAATTTCCTAAGAGGGAAGAAATATCAATGAACAAATCAGCCCGCCAAATTCTTCGCTGACCTAAATCTATTGACATAATGGACAGTACTGGCTCTCAGTCTTCGTCTTTTGAGACCTTATGGTCTTTTTTCTGAGGTGCATGCTTTGTTACACACTGCTGCAAGTTGATAAAATGTATAAAGTTGACTTTGATGTAAGCACATTCATTTCCTCAAGCTAAAGGTCTGGTCTTGAAACCAGTATATGGCATCATAGATAGGTATGCACTGTGTCCTACAAAGCGCTCAGATTAGATAAGTCTCTGCCCCTAAGAGTTTATCATCTAAAACGGGCAGAGTTGGTACAAACGAAGGTCAGGGTGAGCAAACAGTCCTAGCTGATCTGTGACTGAAGAATATGTAAAAGAAAAGGGTTTGAAATTCTTCCTATGTGTTCAAGGGCCACACAATTCATAATAGTGACTTGTGAAGCCTAGCTGAAGCCAAATCTTTAAATGGGACAGATATCTACCAGGAAGAAGCTTAATTGATTTGTATATACACTCAACACAATACATATCTCTTGAAGAGATATTGACATATCTACATATTGCATGAATGACATGACACTTTCCATGATTTCAGACTCCTCCTCTGCATCTTCTGTGCATGCAGTTTATAGGAAGGAAGACAGAGACACATAGGAGAAAGAATTGGGAAAGGAGTAGCAGCCGTGTTAATGGGACCAGGACTTTGAAAATGCTTTATTGGACCCATGTAATTTGCGATTGCTGGTTAGCTCATCATCTCAGATTGGTACACCCTGTATAGTACTTCTGCCCTGAGTGTTCAAAGTCTAGCTGTTGGTTCATTATTCTTCTCCAATAATACTGGTGTCATTGTTACCAACAGGAGAAGCCTGTACTAAAGGTCTCACTAATTTTTTTATTATGATTATGATTATTATTATTTTATTTATTAAAGATCAGGACGAGTTACCAGATGAAGCATCCATCCCTCTGTTACATATCACAGGATTAGTCTGACCATGGAGGCATGGTTCACTATTCTATGTATTCACAAGTGAACTAATCTCTCTCACCATATAAAATATCTGTGGGTGATATCCATGAGAAAGCCTTGATTTCTGGTTAGTTAAGACCCTATGGCAAATAAAAGCTATCAGATGTGTGAAACTGAATATTTTACCACAGCTATTTGGCTTAGGTTGTATCTGAAAAAGAATTCAGGAAAGAGAGAGATTAAGAATAGCAAGAATGTCCGTAGCCAGCCTGCTTTCAAAAACCGATGGCGGAGTCAAAGTGTTATATACACATCTTTGATCATAGCCAGCCCGCTGCTGTTTGAGCGTTTCTGAAAGCTTACCCAGATAAGAAGTATGTGCCATGTAGCAGCCTTGTTGCTACAGCTTTTGTATTAGACAAACACCTTTTGCTTTTAATATGTGTTAAATGTGGAGCCAGTGTACCCTGACACTGTCGCTTTAATCTCCTCTTTGTCTCTTTGCATGTCTGTGCCTTTCTGTTGCTTGCTTTCATGCTTCACCAGCAGTGCAAAACGATAATGAGATATTGGCCTGAAGCCAAGGACTCCTCTGTGGGTAATTTCTTCCTGTACTGAACACCTGACGAGCCATCTGACCAAGTTGGAGTGTTTGTTTTTTAGGCAGTCCCGTACTTAATTCTGTGATTTCCACGCTGATGTTTATCAAAGCTTGTATACATGAGCAATCTGTATTCTGTTGTGTTGTAACGCAGTCAAACCAAGGGGATGGTAACAATATTGGGTTTTCCTCCCAATTAGCTTTATGCAGTGTTGTGATGATTTTAACTTTGTTAATTTCAATTCAGAAGAGAGATCTTTTTGAAGGTGATATTTAGAAAATCTGTGTCCCATAGGGAGCCGAAAAATAACATTTCTCAAGTGGCACTTTTAAAGACTAACAAATTTATTTATTGCATGAGCTTTTGTGGGAGAAAATCCCACTTCATCAGACGCTTGAAGTAAGTATCTGACAAAATGGGATTTTCTCCCACGAAAGCTCATACGATAAATACATTTGTTAATCTTCCAAAGAGCCATGGGATTTGTGTTTGTTTTGCTCAGTTAGACTAACACGGCCACCCCTTTGGAATTTCTCATCGGAGCTCCCTAAGCACTGATATATTTATCGGTGCCTCACTGAGATAATTGTGCTTCCCTTACTATTTTACTGACTGGTCTCTACAAAGGCCAGCAACTGTAGAATCAGAGGACCAAGATAAGTAACAGACTACACTTTCCTTTTCTCTGCTGAGTAGCCAACCTTTTGGATTACTACTGCTCATTTATTCTTGTTCCAAAGGACGGTGTTTGTTTTTTCCAGATTAGTTACAAACATACTTTTCTTTCTGTTTATGATGAAACTTGGGAGAAAGCTTAGGGATGGGAAACACGATCCCTTATTTATGACTCCTAAGGAGATGATTCTATCTTGAGTTTCCACGACCTCTGTGAGTTCTTCTGTGGGAAGGCTGGAGCAGTGGTCAGCATCAATCCCAGGCCTGCCAAAGCAGCAGACCAGCAGCCAGTCCTGGGGCCTACAACGCTGCGGCCGCAGTTGGGTCAGCCCCTCGGGGCTGGAGCAGCAGTAGCAGTGAACCCCTACTGCTGTAGCAGCTTCAAACCTGTGATCCGTCCCTGACTTTTACCACAGATACTAATGACGGAACCCTAACCTCGTTTATGGGAGTTCTACCTCATTGCGTCACTCTGACAGACAGCCATTTGTCAGGAGTTAGGCCACTGGGTTGCTGTTGAAAATATTGCCACATTTTCCAAGATGTTTGGCAAATCCACAGGAAAACATGCATTGTTTATTTTACTATGATTTAATATTAGCAAACGAAAAACGTGGTTAGTAACAGTTCAGGTTGCAGCAGGGCATGCACAGCCCGTCCACCAAAATATCGGTTGATCTGAAAACATCAGTGCCGAGTCCCAAAGGCTTTCCTGTAATGACATGTTTCTGTAGTGCATAGTCCAGGAGCTTTCCCCAGGGGTGCTGGGCCTCTGAACGTTAGGTTGTTATGGTGATCATGTTAGTTTGTTATGGTCGTAATGCTTAACCTCCCTCTTCACAATGTTACTCTATGGTCAAAAAGAACCAATATGAACATCTAATCTGACCTCCTGCACAATGCAGATCACTGAACCTCACCCACCCCTCCCTGCAATAAACCTCTAACTTATGACTAAGTTATTAAAGTCAGATACAGAGAATCCACCAGCAATTGTCATCCCTCATGCTACAGAGGAAGGTGAAAAACCCCCAGAGCCTTTGCCAATCTGCCCTGGGGAAAAATTCCATCCCATGCTTTGTCTTTGAATCTGTGCTCTTTCTGTTAAATATTTTTGGGATGAGGCTAGTTTCACTTTTTGAAGGGTGATGAATCAGAGGGGAAAAGTCTGAGTGTCTGGTAGACAGGAATTTGGGGAAGGACAGACTTGGGGATTTGAAGGGCTGTTGGGGGTCACCCTACAAGCAAGTATCGAGGCTGCTGGAATTCAAGGTGAGATCTAGGATGTGAGGGCAGGCTGCTGGTGTCAGCGATCTGAACCAAAGCTGCACAGAATAAAGGCATCCGTGGTGACCAGACCCTTTACTGCTCTGGGTAATCCCTCAAACGTCACACCTATCCTTCATCCATTCCTGTCTTTTAAACTGTAAATTCTTCAAGATAAGGGACTAAATAGTCCCTTTTCGTGTGGAAAACTGTATCATTTGCTTGCATCATGGGTGTTATGGGCATGCACCAAATAAATAACAGTAAAAAACAGGTATAAATGTCTCCTTCTCGGGAAAGGACCTGTCATCCGGGATTAGAGCATTAAAAAGGAACATGCGGGGATTGATGATATTTAAATAGGCAGATGGCTAAAGAATTGGGTGGAATCCACTACCTGTATCCCCCAGCATGTGGAGGAAGAGTGCTGATTACACGTGCTTCATTAACTTAGACAGTTCTTGACTTCCAAGTGTTTAATCAGCAACTTTAACATTCTTTTACTGCAATTATTTGGATCATAGCATCATTATTAATATTTAAAATAGAAGCCTCGTCTTTCTGAGTCCCTTCACCAGTTTTCAGCATATCACAGGCAGGGGTTTATAAATTGTCAAAATCAAGCTTTAGAGTATCATCGTGGAAACTCTCCACTTCCCAGTCAGTGCCACTATTTTTGACCTTTGTCATTTTTCATTTGTTATAGTCTTTAGCAGCTGGCTGACTTTTCCTGTCAGTAGGTTGACCTCCCATGGGAACCAGGATCTTCGGTCTTATAGGGCTTGCCATGGCTAAGGATTTAGACCTTAAATAAAGACTGCAGTGTTTTCACTATGTCAAAAATCTTAACCATCGAATTGCTTACCAGCAAGACTATAGTAATATTTCATATGTCTCTGTATTTTTACTGTTTATTTGAGTCTGAAATTTGTTGAGTAATCCATTCATTCAGAAATGATTATTTAATGTTTACAAATGACCACTGCTGCTGTGTAAATTATTCCTATTTATACAATAACCTATTTACTAGAGATTCTAAATTTATTGCTGTTTTTTCTGATGTAGAGGCCCGAGGACATGAATATGTTGAGTAGAAAAGTCTTTTTCAGTGCTAATAAAAGGCATGCTTTTATAAGATTGGGATTGATGTTTACAGGAAAAGAGTTTTATTAAAGCCTTTCTTCAATTTCTAACATCCCACTATATTGGAAAAAGTATTAAATGTTCTCCCTTCAGATAAATGGTTCTACAAATTCCTGTTGCAGTGTGTATCATAAACTTAAACCGTTTTGGTATGACATTTTCAGATTAGCCCTTTCAAGGTACTGCTTCTCATTTGGCACTGGTCAGTATATTAAATCATTTTTTACAATTGTATATCTGTTACACGTGAATAATATGCATGTCACGCAATCTCAATGTGCATATAATTTTAAACCTGATCAGAGAGAAATTGGTCTTTATTTTATACAAGAATATTAGACTTGTTATTTTTATGTTTCCAAAGATTTGCAAAGGATTTATCTACAAGCTCTCTCACTGCAATTTATGGGCCACATTGAGACCTAGAGCGAAATTCACCTTTCCATGTGCATGGAAGTGCATCCTTCTGGACTTGAGAGACATCCTTGCCAGAGGGAGAGCTTCATTCATGATAGGTTCCTTTCCCAAAGTTCTGCAGGTTTAAAATATGGTCCAGTAACAAAATCTGCTTAAAAGAGGCACTGAATCAGCACTTCTCCCTGCCAGCCTCGACTTGCTCGTCCAGAACTACCACTTTGAGGGATGCACCAGTGGGGTCCAAGCTCCTTATTGGAGCTAAGATTGCAGACAGCTTGCACCACTAACCCTGCTCCAAATAGGTTTATCACCTCCAGTGGCCAATAAACCTGGGGAGCCTCTGTGGCATGAATCTGGCTGTCAACAAAAGTTACAACTCCACTGAAGTCCACTGAGAATCCACCGGCTCTAAAATTGTCGCCTTTGGAGTTATGTAGCTAAACCCAATGGAACTCTTTTGAGTATTGTATGGAGTTGATGGTAAAAAAGGAACAAGTATTTTTTATTTGTTGCAAGTTATCAAGTTTAATTTTCAATCTCTTGCTTCCTACTGCTTTAATTTTTCAATTTCCATCCTTCTCTCTTTTCATTAATAAGCTGCCCGCGATTGCCTGCTTAGTGCTCTGCCAGAATTCATCAAGAGCTCAACCTACAGATTTTCAATTTAGTTATTTTATATCAGATTAATTTGACCAATGAACCATGAACAACATTATTTATGGACATCAGCCATAAAATACAGTCTGTTTCAAGCTCTGAACATATGGAATAATAATACGGGTCTGAAATTAACCCCAAATATTTTGCTTCTTTAAATAAGTCCATTAATATAGTACTTTTTCAATTATAAATTAACTATAAATGTCTGAGTCTCCATTGTTAACCTTGTAGGGAAATATGCATCAAATTTACAAGTCAAGTCTTCTTAGCTCTTCTATAATCTATCTAATTCACGCTGATAACTGTGAGACTAATTGCAGATGATGCAATTGTGAAAACCAGTAAGTGAGAAAACAAAGTTTGGTGGAAATTTATCATATGCTAATGGTTGGGCTCTGCCTAACTGCATTTCTTACTGTGGAAGTCATGGCCAGGTGCTGAAGCTGAGAGTGTCAAGGCCAATCCTGAGAAGCGTTGAGCATCTGGAGCTGTCACTGAAATTGAAGAGTTACAGTTGCTCAGCCCCATACCTCTCAAGATTTAGGTCCTAGTCTACATTGCAGGGCTAAGTCGACAGGAGATACGCAATCTTGCATGTCACAGAATGCTCATCTCCTGTCAACTTAGAGGCTCTTACTTACCGTGGTGTCTTCACTCAGCTGCATCGACTTGAAGGACTCTCCCATCAATGCAGAGTTACTCCACTTGGAGGGGTGGAGTTACTGAATGAACCAGAGAGTGCTTCTGGGATCGATTGAGCGAGTCTACATTGGCTGCTCAATCAATCCCGCTGCATCAATTCATGAGGATTAACGCAGAATTTTCAGTATAGACAAGGTCTTAGATTCCATGGGCTGGAGGCTGATGGCCAGAGATTCTAATGAATGGCCCTGGAATACACTATTCATATCCACCAATGGTCCAGAAAAGCCTTAGGTTTTACAACAGGTCCTAATAGTTAAAATATATCATTTTTGCAGGACTGAATGTCAAAAGCCCATTGTGTTTGTCTTGTTTGGGGTGGAGTACAGTATTGTCTTTTTTCTGTAAATCCGGCAATGTATACTTTATTAAGGAATGTATGTTTATTCTGAGATGCATAATAGGGTACATTTTAGTGCTCTTAAATTAATAATGAATGTCCTGTGGTATATGCTGTAATACTAATGAAATTTAATTAACAAGACTTTGCTACAGATCTTGGCTATTAAATCTTTGCTGTATAGTGGGGTGAGACTGCTGGGGAATTTGGGGGGTACTACAGAGTTTGCAGATTAGTGATATGAGGCTTTGCAAGCGTCCATTGTGCTATAATTGTAAGGATTTGTGCTCTTTGCTTTAGCTAACAGATCATAAGTGATCTATCAGACTTGATATACAGTGGTTACAACTGAAAGTCACTGTTTGCCAGCAGATACATCACAATTATTTGCTGTTGTAACTACTATAGGAAAAAAACTGATACCTCATACATCACTTAAAATGTAACACCACTGTAATTAGGTACAGTACTTAATACATGATTTTTTTAACCCTGATTTTCTCTTAGTTTTTAGATTAGTTCTGAGTCAATAGTAATCTCTGTATGGCCATTGAAGTCTGTGCTATTTATTTAACTGTGCTGAATGCACAAATAGGGCTGTCTTGTGATCTTTTTGATTTACATATAACTTGAGAAGGATAGAGGAATCAAAGATTCAAGTCTTGTCTACACAGAGAGCGGCAAATTTGCCACTTTCGGTTCGCTCTTCTGGATTCGATTCAGCAGTCAGTCAAGAGGCGCTCAATCAATCTGGAATTTGATGCGGTAACTCCAGCCCCATAAGAAGAGTAACACTAAGTCAAATGATGGCATTTCTGTCCAACTTAGCGCAGTGTGGACAGGGAGCTATTAAATCGAAGGTATTTTACGTACCTTGTTTATCTCCCTTCGACTGCCGCGAAAAGTGCTGCCAGTATAGACTAGGCCTCAGATTGGAAACCATCTTTCAACTTTCATGATTGTGTTACTATTGTTACTCTGTAATTGCTATCATTTCAGTGGACGCATGAACTTTATCCAGTATTATGGAAAATCTGACTGATTTGTTCAGTGGATCAGCTTCTTTTGTCAATAGTCTGACAGATTCTGAAAGTACACAAAAAAGTTGATAGCTGCCCCGAAAAGACTTTAATGACAAGTTTGATTGATAAAGATAATAGTGTTGATGTAACAGACTTCACTAAGGTGTTTGACTTGGTGCCACATGACATTCTGATTTTAAAAAAACAATGTAAAATTAACGTGGCACCAATTAAGCAAGTTAAAACCTGGTTAACTGGTCGGTCTCAAAATTGAATTGTAAATGAGGAATCATCATCAAACTAGTAGGTTTCTAGTGGCATGCTGCAGGGATTTATTCTGGACTCTGTTCTATTTAACCTTTCTATCAATGAGCTGGAAGATAATATAAAATCATCACTGATTAAAGTTTACAGATGACATAACAATGGAGGAGTGGTAAATAACGAAGAAGTCAGGTCACTGATACGGTGTGATCAGGATCGATTGGTAAACAGAGTACAAGCAAACAATGTGCGTTTTACTATGGGAAAATGGTAATATATACAACTATAACAGATAGTAGAGCGTCGGCCAAATTGGGGGGGGGGGGCAGGACTCTATCCTGGGAAAAAAGCAACAATTTTGAAGTAGTTTTAGGTAATCAGCTGAATAGGAGCTTCCAGTGCAAAGCTGTGGCAAACAGAGCGAATATGATGCTTGGATACATAAATGGATTACTGAGTAGGAGAAGCAAGGTTATTTGACATCGGTATTTGCACTGGTGCACACACTGCAGGAATCCTGTGTCCAGCTCTGTTGTCCTCAATTCAAGAAGGATGTTGAGCATTCAGTGAGGAGCCACGTGGATGATTAAAGAATTAGAAAACATGCCTTGTATAATGAGAGACTCAACGAGCGCACTCTATTAGTGTAACAAAGAGAAGGATTGGGGGTGACTTGATTACAGTCTATAAATATCTACATGGTGAACAAATATTTGCTAAGGGGCTCCTTAATCTGGCACAGAAAGATATAATACAATCTCGTGGCTGGAAGGTGTGAAGCTAAACAGATTGAGACTGGAAAGAAGGAATATATTTTTGACCCTTGGAACAATTTACTAAAGGTTGTGGTGAGTTTTCTGCCACTGACACTTTTTTAAAATCAAGCTTGTATGTGTTTTCCTAAAGATCAGCTCCAGAAACTATTTTGGGGAAGGTCGATGGCCTTTATCATACAGGAGGTCACACTGCAGTGGTTTTCAAATCATGGATGCGACCCAATACTGGATCACAGAGCCTTAGGGTCACGGCGCCCCCTCCTGCCACCACTGAAAGACTGGAATGCATTGCTCAAAGATGTCATTGTTGGGTCACGAGCATAAATGATTTTTTTCAACTGGGGCCCAGAAAAAAAAAAGTTAAAAAATGACTGCACTAGAGGATCACAACAATCCCTTCTGGCCTTGAAGTCTATCAGTCTACGAATGTTCAATTATGAATTTTTAAGTAGAGAAAATAACACATTCATTTCTTCCATGACCATCTCAAGACACTGAATATGTCAGTGTTTTGGGTACAGTAGGAAAGCTGTTATGTATCTTGGAGATATTCTCTGCTCCTTTCATTGTATGAAATTCAAAGAGGATTGCTCTTTTCATTGTGTGTTTGTTTTAAAGCACTTGAGGCTCTTACAGTCTGTGATTTTTATATTGACACTACCTGATCAAAAAGAACAAAATACCCAATAGCTGCAGTATTACCATGCAGTAGATTGGAATCCCAATTATTTCTGACCATATAGTATATTTTATGTTTTGTTTGTGATGGAAGTGGATATTTATGTTTGTACTTGTGTTACTCATACATTGGCACACAGGATAATATTCTTCTCTTTGGATCTCTGTCATTCTTTATTGGAATACTGTAATATGGCGTGATGGTGGTCTCTAGATAGTTACGACTGGAGCTGTGACAGCTTTCTATTAAAAACTCACTGCTGACGCAAACTAACCCAATCTTCTACAAATTTATGGTGGATGGTCGTCTGCCAGAGAGGATTGCTTATTGGAAACTTTTGGAGATGGCAATTGAAAAATCAGCGTTGTTAAAAATTGTTCAAAAGTAACTGGCACATCACACTTAACAGCTTTGCAACTTTGCAAACTTAAGTTCTTTGCAACTTAAGTTTTGGCGTGCTAAACTGGGTGTGGTATAAACCTCCAAGTTGTGTTTTAAAATAATACTTAAGCTGTGACTGCAGGGGAGAATGAAAGGGAAAATGACCTACCGGGCTGAAGGAAACATGGCAATTTTAAACAGCCGCTTTCTGTGCTGTAGGCAGCAATTTATGGGCCTCCAGCCACTTTGAACTCAAAAGATTTTTGAATTTCAAGGGCTAATTTCGCCAACTCTCTGTTATTAAACTAATTTGGGAGTATAATTTCCACTTTCAGTTATCAAAGGAAAGTGAGCAGAAATTTGCCATTTGGCCACAAAGCCCTGCTAAAAAGGCAGGGCTAATGGTAAATGGGGGGGGGGGTCTGAATAGCCTACAAGAGAAAGCAGGTTAAAAACAAGTAATTGAACAAATACCATCACAAAAGGTCATTGCCTTTACCCTATAATCTCTCCTGCCTGTCTTCAGTGGATTGGGTTTCATAATAAAAGGATATGTTGCATAAAGCTAAAAAGATGTGATTTTTTTTTTTTAAGTGGACTGACACTCCAGCAGCAGTAAGCCATGTCTGGGGCTGCATTAGTCAACTGCTGGTAAACTTCTCTAATGGCTGCTTATCTTATGTCTCACAAACCACCCGTGGCGTGCACCAGTAGCCAACTAATGCATATTCTGTTACGGCTGATTGCTATACTGCATTGTATTTATGCAGATACTAAAAAGAAAATTAAATTTTTATTACCTAGAATCACACTTCATAATGTTTAGCATGAAAGGGTAATGTCTATCCATGATAGCTTTGTTCCTGTAACCCTGTCATAGCTTTATTACCGTAATAGCCATATGAAAATGTTAATTAATACATTATCTATCTAGAATGACAGCCAGGAATGTTGTCTTGCTAATTTACCTGACCTCTAGCTTCCAGATTTTGATTCCAGCTCTACACATCTTCTTTCATTAAACAAAACAAAAATTCCTAATTTATTAGCTGTTCTCAGCAGTTAGCATCAACTACAGAGGACTAATTAGCTCTGGTAGTAAAACAGAAAGGAAAAGTGTTTGGTGTACTCTCTCACACCTTCCTTCCCCTGCTGCACACAGCCACGTTTCTCACTTTTATTTTCCCCAATTTGACAAGGAGTTGAGACACTGAGGTTCCTTACAACCGCAGGAAATACCAATGCCTCCTCAGACTCATGCCTCTAGTCCAGGGGTTGGCAACCTTTGCCAACCCCTGTGCCAGCCCCTCCTCCTCAACCCTCAGCTGGGACAACAGCCCACTCATGGAAAGAAGCCACCTGGAGTGGCTCCTCTCAGTAGCATGCCTATCCCCAAGCACGCCATGGAAAGAAGTTGCCTGGAGTCACTCTTTTTGGTGGTGGCACACCACAGAGAGGAGCCGCTCTGGGCGGCTTCTTTACATGGTATACGTGGGGCATGGACATGGCAGGGACCTCCGCCCCTGAAAGAAGCCACTTGGAGTGTCTTTTGATGGCAGGAGTGGCAATTTCTGTGGCGCCACAGAGGATGCAGAGTGCTGCTCCAAATGGGCCGCTGTTGGCACACGTGCCGGGGGTTGCCTACCCCACTCTAGTCTCTTATCTTTGACCTGGCCAGACCCAGATGCATTAGAGGAAGATGCATGAAGCACCATGTTTTCTATCTCCCCATTCCTTGTGCATCCTAACACTTCACTTGTTATTGGCCCATTGAACAGAGGGAGGTTGTTTTGCCTGAGTGATTACAGTTAGTTAAGATGTATTATAGTTCAAATTAGTCTTTCCAGTGTGCATTACCTTTCATTTGTCAATATTGATTATTTTCCGCTATAGCACTGCCCATTCATCTACCTTTGTTAAGCCCCTCAGAAACTTCTCTAATGTTGACATTTACCTAGTTTAGCTGAGGGGGAAAAAAAGTGGCTCTGTGCTAGGTTATTCTCCAACACCCAGTGCTGGATTTAGGTACAAGCCAAGTAAGCCATTGCTTAGGGCCTCACGTTACGAGGGGCCTCTAAATATGATGGAGATAACTAAATAAAGTATTTGATAATGCAAATAAGGCGTTTTACAAGATATGTTTAGTTAGTTGTTTTCTGTTTCATCTTTGCCTATGTATATATGCAAATATAACGGTTGAGGTGAGTGCACACTGAACTCCCTGCTGCCATGACTTCATCACTATCAGTATGTGTTCTGTCTAGATTCAGGTGAGTGTGGGAGTGTCTAACTGAGATGCACTTGCACCTCCTGTGTGCAGTGTGGACATCCCCTAAATCAGTAGTGCTCAGTGAGCAACGGGACCATTAGGCTGTTGTGATACTCAAAAGAATGAGACTGAACTGGCCCCGCTCCTTATCAAATTTGCAGTGAATATGGTCACGATGAGTTGTTAACATCCATTTTATCCTGGAAAACTGTGGAAAACAGCCAACTGTGGAAAACATCCTGGAAAACTGCTTTCAGATTTTGTTCAGTTACCCCTTAACATCCAATTTTGACCGTCCTCTGAGGGTGAGGGGGTGAAATTGGGAGTTTTTTCTACATTCTGGTTTTTGACAAGACTGGATAATAAATAGTTTCTTTTCATACAGAAATCTTCTATGAATTCTTGGCCAATCGACACTAATTGAACAAATCCCCTACAGTTTAATCTGCTGTAGCCTTCTTCAGAATTTAATAAACCTCCTTCTTAATAAAAGGTGTCAGAAGGGGTGATCATTTTCGTAGCACAGCTTGTAACTAATTGTTTATGCCACAGTGGTGTGTGTGCATGCGTGCACTCCAGAAGTACTGTGCAATAATTTTAGAAAAGAAACATTTGGTTTAGTGCCTTAAGGGCAATGAATTATTATTGTTTTACAAAAAAAAATGCATTTACTTTCTAGTCACTACCAGCCATATGTCAGTTTCTGTGAAGACTGTGTATTCTTTGCCCTAGGAAGAGCAAAATCACCATAATAAAGCAGAACATAGTTGAGCTGAATGTCTAAGGAACTCGTTGCTCCTGCCTCTCTGGCCAGTGGTTGCTGGTGACTAAAGCTTTCTGAGCATCACATGATTTATGGATTTAGTTCTCTAAAGTACATGTGTCAGAAATGTGTTGTCTGTAATCAATTATTGTTTAGTCCATCAATGGAGTTAGTTCAACTAAAAACATTATTGTGAAATTAAAATAAGTGAAGGAGATGTAGAACTAGCTGTGCATCAGCGTCACATTATTAACATTTCAGTCTACTCAACTCGCCTAACAGCTTCAGGGGGATATGGAAAATTATGGAGAGAGGATTGATCTGTGTTGGATTATCTGGGGGGCAGGGAGGGCTTTGATGCTCAAGGAACAGTTGCCCATGATGACCCGGCTTTGTTCAGAGAAAGACTAGAGCCTTACAGGCCATTTGCTTCTGCTGCTTCTTGGAGGCAAGGCCAGAGCATTTGAGCACCAGTGGTATTCATTAGGATGCTGCAGAGAGATGCACCAAAATTTATGAACTATGAAAAAGCTGGTGCCTTCCCCTTTTGCACAGCTTCTAAGCCACACGAGGTGTAGATTTAGAGCACTTAACAGTTATGTGACAGCCATGTAAGAGCTTTTAAGCTTCATTGCTGTATTGCTTAACAGTTTCAGGTAACAGCCACAGCCTCCTTCAGGCCTGAACTTGGTTCTCTTTTTCTGCTAGCTCTGCTCCCCTGCTTGTGTGAGCGGTTTGGATAGGAAAGATCTCTTCTAGGCTTGCTGCTGTTCTGAGCTACAGATCTCTCTTTCATTCCCTCCTTTTATGGTGAAGAGGTGTAGGAAATCCACTCAGCTTTTCTGTCTGGAGAAATAACAGAAGAGCTCACTATTGTCCTGAGGTCAGAACAAAATGGTGGCAGGCGAACTGGAAGATGGTGGAGAAATGGCTATTTCTGCATTTTAGCAGAGCCAACTTGCCAAAGAGATGAATTATACAGCAGCTTCAAAGCCACCTAATTATGTTATACATGGGGCATAGCTGGTGACGGTCAGATGGAGGGAGGCAGCTCAGTTTACAGTCTCGAGTGGAACTACTCTTCAAGTCCTGTAAAAGATTTGACAACCTCCTCCAAGAGAGACAGACCTGACCTGCCTGAAACTTTAATACTAAAATAGCAAACGCAGTTGCCTTCCCCCTTTTTTGTTTTTTCTTTTGTTGCTTGGGGGGAAATATAGGGTACCACTTTACATCACAAAGGAGAAGCCAAACACCAACCATGTGCTAAGTTTCCTTGGCACTTCACCGCTGAGCATATTATGCGAAGGTACTGCAGCTTATGCAGTATGCACAATCCAGTGTTCGGAAGTGTCTTGATGGCTAATACAAATGGAGGAGTTAAAAAGAAGCTTTCAGCTTTAATTATAAATGTCCTGCCATCTCGCTGCCTCCTCTGAAATTTCAGACTCTTAGTGTTATTTCTATGGAGTTTGGTGTCTGAGATTCTCTTTTATGTTAGTATAAAAATAATGATGAAAAAGGAGACAATTCTTCTTATGAAAATGTATGAGAGCTTGGGAGCATTAAGAAGCTCTGTTGTTTATTCAATAGCCTATAATGGCTTTAAAATACCAGGTGTTTTTTGGCCTTTGTACTTCGCATTCCTGCCTACGCCCTTCTTTTGTCCTCCTTTGCCCCCTTTAAGGATGTCAGCGCAGTCCCCAAGGGCCCCCCAAAGTAATTCGGCCCCTTCTGTATCTTTGATCTTCCTTCTTCAGCACCCGTTAGTGGAAATTATAGTAAACTCAGACTCCTTCGTCTTGTAGAATAAGCAATCTTGGGACTCCACAGGCTGATAGACCCATTGCTCTATTCTCAAAGCTGGTTGCTAATGGGAAACAGTAGAATCCACACGAGGATTTTCAATGGAATTTCCCTGAAGATTGTGGTGGTTTTCTCTAAGCAAATACATTACAACCCCCACATTTCTAGCATTCCCATGTCTAGATGTCACATATTGTTTATCACACCCACTCTCTTCCATCTTCTGACTGATGGTTATTTGAGAGGGTCCTTACTTTTTCTCTGCCCTTGAAGAAGAAGGGGCACATTCTGTCCACAAGGCATGGGGGTGATTCCTATTGTTTCATGTGCTGGGTAATAACATGAGGGATTCCCTGCTTATATAATTAGAAACAGTCCTCTGATCAGCACTCTGTATACTGAAATAAATTAACCCAGCATTTCCCAAACTGTGTTCCGCGGAACACTGGTGTTCCACGCGATGTGAATAGGTGTTCTGTGAAAAAATTTCAAGGCTAATGATATTTTTCCTTCTAAAATATTAAATACGAAATTGTGTATATCAAAAATACTAAACTAAGATATTTGAATAGTACTTAAATTGTAGGTATCTTAATATTTATAACTCATTGATAATAGTACCGTTATTAACATGTGACTTGTGCTGAAACACGACTCTTTTAAATCAACTTTTGAGCAATACATGCAGCAATTTTTCAGTATGAACCTCCCGCTCCCGGACCAGCATGTATGTGTTCCATCAATATATTCCAAGCCCAAAAGTGTTCAGTGGCCAAATTAGTTTGGGAAACGCTGAATTAATCACAACATTGAAGCACAGCAAGAGTATCTGGAATGTTCATCAGAGCTCATGTCCAGCAAGACATTTGACGTGGGAGCCATGTATGAGCTCCAGTCAGCATGGTGTACGAATGTACATCTTCACACACACTGATCCACTTGTACACAGACAGTACTGAACATAGTGGCCATTATTCTGTATGGCCCTGTCAAGCCAGACTTGCATGAGAGTAGATAAGAGTGCAGAAACAGAAAGCCACCAGCAGGATAATGCAGTCATTTACCCTAATGAAATCATGGAAATTCCCAAAGTTAGTGTGCATCCAGATTCAATGGGATAGTGATAAAATGCCAAGACAGATCTGTATGTTGTTATTCTTTGTTATGAGAATATAAAATCCCAGTGAGACGAAAGCTTGTGCGATAAATAAATTTGTCAAGTGCCACTAGACTCCTTGTTTCTTTGTCTATAGTCCTTTTACAGCGATTGTAGTAAATGAAGAAATTTGTGTCTAATTTAAAGACACAGTATCTTTTGTCAACACAATACAAGAAGACTATTTTCTTCATGCGCCTGAAATATGATGGAATGATTCTGGTGACCGCCCAAGTTATATGCTACCCTTGTAACAATTTTAAAGGATCGTAGAAATGAGTCAACTCTCAGCTCAAGTAAATGTGCAACAAAAGTGATAAAAAGAAAGAACACTGCTTTGGCATTTATATTGCCACGTTCCAAATTGATCAGTCTTTTCCTCAAAAACCTGCAAAGGCACTTATACTGAGGAAAGATAGAAGGAGGCCAAGAGCTGCTGGATGTATTCTTATGATGATAAGCGTCTTTTCTTGGAGACAGGAGCACCATGTAGAGAAGGAACAGAGAAGGTACAGACACTGGATTTAGATGTGTCCCCCTTTTTAAAAATGAATCGTTTCACATGCAGTAAAATAGTGTTGTTTATTTCAACTTTCAAAATGTTTTCTAAATTCTTAGTAAAAGTAAATAATTGGATCTGCTTTTTCGCACACAACTTTTTTAACATAGCTTGGTTCGTCAGTAGCATTCAACTCCTATTTGGTAGAAGGATCACGTATGTTAATATGAAGACTAGGAGTTTTTTGGAGAGAGAGGGAAGTTAGTATGTATCTTATCCTCAGAGCGGAAGGATGGTGCATTGGCTAGGGTGCTATCCTGAAGCACTCAAATTCCGTTTATTGTTCCCCCATAGATTTCCTGAGTGACTTTGGGCAAGACACCTAAGGTAAAAGCTTTTGCAAAACATCAATGTAACTAGGCTTCTTAATCCCATTTTCAAAAGAGAATCACTATACGTTGCAATTAAACACCATGGTTAGCTCATGTCCACTGACTGTTTAGCTGCAGTGTAGGTGTCCTGTCTCAAGTGAATTCTGGAATGCTCCTTCCTCGGGCCCAAGCCCAAACATCTACGATGCAATGGAACAGCCACTTAGTTTTCTCTTTCTTAGAAAATATTTCTTTTTCTGAAAATGTGAGTCTAACGAAATACAAATGTACGGGATTTTCTCCCACGAAAGCTCATGCGATAAATAAATCTGCTAGGCTTTAAAAGTGCCACAGGACTCTGTTGTCTTTATACAGTAATGTCTCTCGTAGGGTGTTTGAACCATTTGATCATTATTTTCGGTTCTTTCTGAATGACTGTGGTGGTGTAATGACAATAGAAGATGGAGATCCTTTCCGCATCCACAGAACATGAATGGCATTGGCAGTTCTTTGACTCTGTGCTGAAAGCATTACCTTGATTTTCTCCTTTATCCATCTGGACCGTTCTGTCTTGGTTCTATTTGTCAGCTACGAGCTAGTTAGTGGCCCCTTGTATAGGTGGTTGTCCTCTCGGAATTAGACTCAGGTCACCAACTTTTTGGGGGGAAATGTGTATTATCAGTAGGTCATTAGATCTTCACCACGTTTCATTCTGAAGGTAGTTTTGGTACCGTAAGTGTGACTTTGCATACTTTCACGTGTGTGGGTTGCTTCTAAATTTAACTTTGTGTGAATTGCCTGGATATTTTTCGTTTTTAAACTGCAGCAAAGGTTAAATGAGCTGAAGTCTGAATCCTTTTAAAGATTTTTTTTTTTATGCACAACCATATTCAAAAAAAATCCTCATTGGTCTTCTGCAGAAATATGTCTCTCTATTCTATGATGTTGTATTCAGAACATTTTTTCTGTTTAGTGCTTTATGCACCAATTTAGTAAATAATTTTTCAGCTCTGGGGCTAAAAAAAGAATCAAAGGATAAACACTGCAGTGATATTAGGTCTTGTTTATACACAGTCTGAATTACATGCATTTTATTTTCTTATTAATATTGCATTCATTTACAATTAGAATTGAATTTGCTCTTGTAAAATCCAATGTAATTACATAGAAATCTGAACATGATGTTGTTTAGGTAGTACTGTTGACAACGTGACTATTTTGAACCATTTCTCATGTGTTGAATGTTAATTCGTGTTGTCCATTGATATCACTTGCCATTAAAATGGTGTTATAATTTCTCAGTTTGCTTTTCTGAACATCAGAGTCATTGCATTAGATAGCAAAATTATACTGCTAGTGAAAGCATAACAGACCAACGTTCTGTGTGTCTCAAAGTTAAACCCTTATAGTCTTGATTTACCTATTTTCTATTAAATTACGAAGTCCTTTAATTTTGTGCAATTATATACCAGCCTATCACTAAATTACTGAAAAATTCCTTCTATGTTTCAGCATTGCTACACATGAAAGCCATGTACAACAGGTGACAGGACTTGGTCCAAATTCTCGTCCTCTGCCCCCCAAAAAGGTTAAGCCAATAAGCTTTGTGCAATGATTTGTCAATAGAGTCCTCTAGTATCTGCTGCAGCCACTCCACACCCTCCATTCCATAGTAGTGGTTGCAGCCACCGTCGTCCATAGACTCAACTGGCAATGTTAAGAGGCTGACTTAATGCTATAAAACTCACACCTCTTGTGCCCTAGTTCAGCAGTACAAAGGAAAAGATACTATATTACTATACTATATTCCCACCACGATACACAGTGATTTATATCTAAGTCGCCTAGGCTTTGTCTACACTAGAAAAGTTAAGTTGACTATATTAAGTCGACTTAATAAAGTCGATTTTAAGTCGACTTAAAGTCAACCTTATTAGGTCATCTTAACAAAAGTTGACTTAACTTTTCTAGTGTAGACATAGCCCCTTTTTGACCTTATTAAGTCGACTTAACACTTTTAGTCAACTTAATAAAGTCGATTTAGGTGCTAATCCCTGTCCACACTGGCTTAAGTCTACCTAATAAGCTCGATTTAAGCATCATCGACCTAAAACGAGGTGTTATTAAGTTGACTTAACTTTTCCTTAAGTCGACTTAAGGAAATGCTTAAGTCAATTTAAGGAAAGCCCAGTGTGGACACGGAGTAATTTAGGTCGACTTAAAGCCTCCTTAAGTCGACCTAAATTGTAAGTGTAGATGCACTCCTAGAGTTGGGTACAAGGCTCCCATTTTTTCTAGCTGTATTTGATTGTTAGATTTACTTGTATTTGTTTTTCTTTTCTCCACCATTTTACATCCAGAAAGGAATTTCTAGGTTACGTCACTGTTATTTGTTTCAGCTAATGATTTGCAGTAGGTCCTTTCAACTGTCAGTCTTGACGCAGGATTAGAGTCAGTTAAATTTCAACAAAGAAAGGGCTTCATTTGCTTTGCCCTGTGCTGTTCTCAACACATTTATTATAAGCAGATGATTGGCATGGCAAGACGTGCGTGTGCGTGCATGTGTGTTTCCTTCCACTGAATAGAGATTTGCAGTCTGTCAATTTATGGCAGTTAGCATTCTTGCTAGCTTTTAATTTTGTTTGTTTTGACATTTGATGTGATGTTGGGAGTTATAGGATTGGAAAGCATCCGAAAAATGTCTTGTTTCATGTCTCCAAAATCACCATAGAAAAATGCACCCTTATTCTTGGGGGGTTTGTGTCATCTTTAGGAAGTCATCTTTACCTATGTTCCAACAGAAGCATAGGAAGAATTTGATACAACCCAGTTCAAAACTGCAGCTACTGCTCTTTGGCTAGCCTACTGACTAAAATGAGTTTCACTCATCTCAGAAAGAGTGACATTATGTGCTATTGGGACAACAGAGTCCTGTGGCACTTACAGGACTCTGTTGTCTTTCTACAATAGACTAACACGGCTACCCCTTTGGAATTTGATTATGTGCTATTGTTACTGACAAAACTATACATGCCTCTACAGCCTTTTAAATAATATAATCACTTTCTAAACTTGAATTGGTTCCTACGACAGAGAGCATTGTAGTTGTGTACTGCGAACTGAGCCATGAATGCAGAAATTAGCACAACAAATTTCCTGCATATATCTGCTGCTTCAATTGTGCATGTTAAACAAATTGCTATTAAAACTGGCAAGTTGCATCTTCTCTTTGAAAGAATAATACCCCATTGTTAACGCTCACATTATTAAATAGCATTCTGTTCAAGAAAGTAAATTTATTTCAGACACCAGAAGGAGAGCCTTCAGGAATACGTTCATGGCTGAAAAGGAATTGACTGAAAGGAATAGATGGAAATTCTGCTACACAGCTTGTAATTAAAATAATTCACATTAAAATCAAGTAAACCACTGATAGCCATTAGCATGTGTAGGCTAATGAATCATTGAATCATAGGGCTGGAAGAGGTCATCATGAGGTCATCTAGTCCAACCCGCTGCTAAAAGCAGGACCACACTCATTGAATCACCCCAGCCAGGGACGGCCTGGTTCTGTTCCCACACCCACAAATTGCCACTAACTTCAAGTTGGTTGCACAGAGAGCAGAATTTAGCCTTAAGGCTGCTCGTGTTTCTGTTCTCACTATGCTGGTGGAAAAGATTCAATAAGCTGCTGAAATTACTTGAAATGGACAAATTGCATTACTTTTTTTGAGTAGGGATTGGAGGGTAGAAAATGCCATTAGCCCCGAGGAACATCTTACTTCAGCAGTTGACCCCAAAATATGAAACCGGAGAGGGACAAAACATGAGTTATAAATGGGCTAAGCAGTGAAGCTATGCAAAATGGGGAAAGCAAACACCTGACTCCTGTAGCTTGTCAGTCTTCCGAGGCTGTCCCAAGAAGAACATGAATGTAAACTGCGTGTGAGAATCCTATTCAGATCTTTAATTCTCAGGAGTTAATGTCTCAGGTTCATCGGGCCCCAATCTAGCAAAGCACTTAAGCACATGCTTACCTTCAAATATAAGAGTAGTCCCATTGATGCCAATGAAATTACCCACGTACATGCTTAAATGCTTTGCTGGAAATATCATTCGGACTCAACTAACTCACATGCTGCAAGTTAAGCATATGTTGAAGCTCTTTACTAGAATGGAACCTAAGGCCCCAATCCTGCAAAAACTTCTGCAGCTATTCAACTTTATTACCATAAGGAGTCCCATCTGCTCTACTCATGGTCATAAAAATAAGCATGTGTGTAAGTGTCCGCAGGATTGGAGCCTAAATGAAGATGTAATGGTAGAAGTGGATTTTGAAAAATAAGGTAGGTGAACAGCATCAGAATTCATCAATTAAAAATTCAAAATGTGTTAGTATTCAGTTGTAGTTCATGCATTCAATTCACTCCCATAATAGTCATTAACTTGAACAGCTTTTGTTCAGTGAGAAATGTGGCAACTTCCACAGACAGCTTTCTGTGGGTGTTCAAAAACTAGTCTTCTTAACTCTGTAAGATAATATAAATGTCATATATGAGATAACATACCTAACTAGACAGGCATTAGGGAAGAAAATCTTTTACTCTCAGGTTCTGTATTCTGACAGATCATATTTTGACTCTGAGTTTATACGCTCCTGGAACTGTGTAGGACACATAGATAAACGTAAATGAACATGCTTTCTTGTCAGACTGAAAAGACAAACATCTTTGTAATGGAAACAGCTCCAGAAAGTAAAATATTCAGGATGCTTTAGAGGCAAATAGAGCATGATAAATGCTGCTTGCTTTTGCACAGAAAAGGATAATGGCCAACATCGCTTTACAAAATCACTTGTTTGTTTAAATATTTATTTTTATGACTAATAATTTAAATATTAGTATTAACTACTTGAAATTCATGTAATCTTGGATTACAAATGGTAAACTAAAGATACACTTTCACTAAAATGGCTGCCTGCTATGAAATTAAAATTGCAAGTACTGTGCACATTAATTTTAGGAAGAAATCCCCTACAGCCTGTAAAGATCGTTTTCTCAGGTTAGCTATTCCGGGATGAAGTTACTGATATAAATTAAAATAAAGAAAAAAGAACACAACATAAGACAGACATAGTTTATGAATGATGGGCCATATTCTGAAGTCCTTACTCTGTCAAAACTCTTCCTAGTTTTATTTTCCTGACTAAAAATTCATTGAATCTTATGGATATGTTACCAGATTAATAAACGTACTAAGGTATCTAAATACTTTTAAAACTCTGGACCTTGGTCTGTCTTTAAATTTTAAAGCTAAGATTTCCAACGGGAACTGGGTTCATAATTCCCATGGGCACCTTTGAAAATCTCAGTGTAAATCTGTAACTTTAACTGAGCAGAAAGATATTAATGCCAGAAAACCATCTTCCTCTCTCTAGAGTGCACTGATCACTCGTCTTTCTTGTCTTATGTTCAAATATTGCACTTTAGAAGGCCCAGTGTTTGACTTTGTATCAACAATTCCATTTATAGATTGCTTAGTCTATTTATTTATTTATTTATTTATTTATTTATTTAAACAAAACAGGATTTGTAGTTTTATCCCTCGTCCATTCTGTGATTTCCTTGACCAGGACTGAACTTGTGTGGTAGCATTAGGCTCCACAAGTTGTATTACTTAGTCTGAGAGTGAAGAACTTGCAAGATGTCCATGGTCTTCTGATGACGTTTCCTGCTCTCACTTATAACACAAAGAAGTTCTATCTCTTCTTTCCCAAGTACAGGATTTTATAAATGATGTATGTATAGTTTGGAATGATGTTTAAAATCTACTAAACAAATGGCAGAATGTACAGAAATGAGGTTGGACCAGATATATTTTAATTTTACCTTTGGCAAAATCATAATCATCTTGTATTTTCCTTTCCAAAGATCAAGCCAAGATCACTTTTGGTTATGTAGTCAGACCTCATAAGAAAACAGTAAAAGACTCCCATAGGCCAACACAATAAGAAACTATATTTATTTAAATGACGAGGAGTCCTGTGGCCCTTAGTGACTAACAAAAAATTGCGGGGAGGGGGGGAGAGACATAAGCTTTTGTGGGCTGGGACCAGCTTTGTCAGACGCAGATATTTATTTATTAAGTTAGAATCATTTTAAATGTATCTATCCATTGCCGTAAGCATAATACACAACATCTGCAGAATCCAGACATAAAATTGGGATCATTGTGTAGCACCAATATCAAAAACCCACCACCACACACACACTCCTCAATTATAGTGAGGTTCTTCCCTCTGATACGCTCCCACCTACTCAGTCCAATTCCGCTGGCCCCCCCTCACTTGCATATCCACTGGAAGAGCCTGGAAAAATAGATGTACTTTTCAATGTGCCCTGAAGGTCAACAGATTTAGGCATTGATGGACCAAAGTTAATGGAAGTTTCCAAGATCAAGTACCGCTCACCAAAAATATCTTGCCTCTTCTTTAACCCTGAAGATTGGTAGCTCAGGCACCTCATCTGATCTTGGCTGAGCACAACACAGGAGACAGGCGGTCTCTAAACCAGACAGGCCCTAAATGTGTTACAGGTTCAAAGTATACAACCGAAACCTTGACTAGCACCTGGAAGAGAATCAGAAGCTATTCCCAACCACAGAAAACAAGTGGGAGCACCATTAAGTAAGCAGGGCTGACACGTTCTGCACTATCTGATAGTGGGACTCCAAGTAGAGTGCATTATATTAATCCAGTCTTGATTCCAGTGTGATCTCTAAGATACTCTAGATACATTAGTGATAAATGGAAGGGTAGGATCAAACGCATGAATTAATTGCAGCCAGAGAGAAGAAGGCAGCATGGCAAAGACTGTGTTGCAGTCCCTCCTCAGCCTAGATCAGCACCAGTTCAGCCTGGCGATTGGCAAATAACGTGGAAGCTGCTCAGAGGAGAATAGAGTGCACGGTGTGTCTGTCTTCCATCACTGCTGCACACATGGTTTTTCCCATCAGTGATACGGAGACTATTTAAGGGTGCAGAGTACACAGAAAAGGCAGATAGACATGGTCAGACAAGGCACTAGTTTAGTGTACCCAGAGCGCGTGAGTTCAAGTGTCCACCGTGAGATCCCTGCTGCTGAGACAGCTGGACAAGTCATAAGACAGGGGATGTGGATACCCGTTCTTATGAACAGGTCCCACACCATGCAATCACCAAACTGAGCCTTGCTTGTAGGACAGCCGTATGTCACCAAAGACAGTACTCTATGTGTGTACAGCAGCTGCCCTGGACACCTTGATATTTATTTTTCTCTTAGTTAAATTTACCTCAGCAGTCTCAGCATGCTTCACCATTCCAAATAGAGGTGATACATCAAGTTATGCAGCACTTGTATATACCATGATGCAGGAAAGTAAGGATTTTAATTGTGCCAACTGATTGAAAGACACTGTGTAAATAGTGGAGGTCCCGTGGAAAGGACCCTGGTTCAACTGGTGATGGGTACTGACATGACAAAACGGACGGGTTGATTTTTAAAGTGGAGATGTTCTGTTGAATCCGTCCTGTTTTCCCTTGTAAATCTGACCACCCTACTTGCTTTGGCTGTCTAGATTGGAGATCACCATGCTAGGACATGGTGGACACTTTTTAGTTACTGCAGAGTAAAGTAAAACTCTTCCTGCTTCGAGTGCTGAGGTTTCAGTAAGCAGCTGTCCGCTGGCAGAGGGTCCAGAAGAAAGTCCTCCCCTGCATCCTTAACTCCTTTTCTCCTTGGACCACCCCTCTCCAACTTGTCTGTGGATCAGGGCATTGTATGGAGAGAGCTGGAGAATGGAAATCTACTGGCTGCGGTGTCTAGTTTCCTCCACAGGAAACTTTTTACTTTCCTCCCTCCTTTGTCACTTGGCACTTTATATCATTCCCCCAGATTTTATCCCATTTCAGAAGATCTAAAGAGTGCTCCCCTAGATGATGTACTCTGCTCCTGCTTCTATCCCAGTCCCGTAACTGCTGCTGCTGCCCTCCCTACCACTTCCTGTAAAAATGACAGAGACTATATAGCCCAGCGGCCTCTAAAGGTCCAAAATCTTGCAAGATTTTCTCATGAGATTTTGGCGATCTTGTCTGGAACTGGATTTTTCCCCTCCAGCCACACAGTTTAGGGTACATGGCCAATTAGACTTAGATGTAAGGCTTCAGAATCAAAAACTCTGTTACCTTTGAGTGCTTGCATCAGAGGATTTAATTACCTATTAGTAATGGTAACTCTAGAATGTAAAATTAAATGCACTCATCAAGAGATGAAAGTTGCAGTATATATTGAGGGTTTCTTCAAAATAACAAGGGGATGTTGACTTTGATCATATGCTGTTATTTTTGTAGTCTTATGATATTGTGATGGGGATCTGTCTGTGGACACCAGCTTCCTAATAGAACTATTCATCACTGTGACAAAGGTTAGAAAAGAAGAGAACTTGAGCTGAAATGAAAGAATAGGATTTTTATTATTTTAACAGCTGAATGTAACATTACATCAGAATTGGTATTGTGTAGCAAATTGCAATCTGTAGTGAGATTGCTTTAAAAAAAAGTATCCCTATATATATTTTTTTTTTTCTAAAAGTGTGGCAAAGTCATTCAGTGACACTTTGAAATGCATTTGTAGTTAAACGGCTCTATGATATATTTTATAGTATGCTGTAAAAACGAAGCAGTAGGATGGGGTGACTTTTCCTTTTGTTTGCAATGAAGTTGGTATCTTTGCTAATAAATATTTTGATGCCTGAAAGAGAAGAACTTTACCTGTGTGGTGACCAACGCTCCTTGTTAATGAAAAAAGCATGTTGTGAGGTTACTATGGTAAGCTATTGAAAACAGCACCAAAGCAATGTGTTTTCAGTAGTGATTCAATGTAATGCTGGAAAACACTGGTTGGACTTGGAAATGCACAGTGTTACTGTGATGGTAGCTACAAGGATAGTGGGAGATTATGAGGAGGATCCTAGAGAGCCTTCTCCACACAAACATTTTTTAATGATGAAAGAAGAATACTTGAGTTTTTACTTATTCACTTATGTTGTAATGAATAGAGTGGAATGACATGCTGGATTTCCATAATCTGAGTACAAAATTTCACACCTTATTTTGCATCCACTCTAGTAAGCCCACTATTGTCATGTGTATGCATGTTTACCACAAACACACTCATTATTCTGGCATTTTCATTCCCACATGATGAAATAGCTGTCTATCTGGCCACATGGACAGGGAATGCAATTTTTGTGGGATTCCGTCATGTGGGAGGTAGCATGCAAAAGTAGTTACAGAAGTGGGTCTCTGATTTCTATAAATTGGGTCCTGAAAGCTGAAGATGAATTAGAAAAAATGGCTGCTGTTATGAAGAGCTGAATTCAAACTATGCACCAAGATGGAGTCCTGTCTCTGCTTTACAAGGAACGCCACTTCAACAAAATACTGAGTGACATTACATACAACCAACCAAATACAAGACAGAACCATTAGGCTGCCAGAACACACTGATGGCAGATCATGTCTACCTGAGACCAGGGCCCTGACTTTTGGCTCTGCTAAAATGACAGTGGTACAATCTCTCTAGTTGCTTTTTCAGCTCCTAAAATTCTTTAGGAATGTTCTTGATCCAAAAATAACACACGTTGCAAATTTCAGAATGTTAGTCTATTTCAGCAAAACAAACAAAGTCGTGTGGCACTTATAAAGACTAACGTATTCATCACATGAGCCTTCGTGTGTATAATCCTACTTCTTCAGATTCATGAGATGGAAATTGCAGTATGTCAGTATATATACATATGCAGAGAACGGTGGGTCACAAGGTCACTTCAAACAGTTCCAGAGGGGTAATCTGTTAGTCTATTTCAGCAAACCAAATAAGTTCTTTTGATTCAAACAGTGTGGAACTAGTCCCTGTACCAGCAATAGATGTGAAGGTGAAAATGTTAAGAGCCATTCTAAGTCCTTGTTTAGACCTAATCTGAGGGTGTCAAGTTTGCATATGAATTGCAGTTCAGCAGTTTCATGTTGAAGTCTGGTTTTGAAGTTTTTTTGCTGAAGTACTGTTATTTTCATGTCTGTTACAGAATGTCCAGGGAGGTTGAAATATTCTCCTACTGGTCTTTGAATGTTATCATTCTTGATGTCTGATTTGTGTCCATTTATTCTTTTGCACAAAGACAGTCCAGTTTGGCCAATGTATAAGGCAGAGAGGCATTGTTGGCACATGATGGCATATATCACATTTGTAAATGTTCAGGTGAAAGAGCCCCTGATGGAATGGCTGATTTGGTTAGGTCCTGTGATGGTGTCACTTGAGTAGATATATGCGCAGAGTTGGCAACGGGGTTTGTAGCAAGGATAGATAGCTGGCTTAGAGTTTCTGTTGTATGGTGTATAGTTGCAGGTGAGTATTTGCTTAAGGTTGGGGGACTGTCTGTGAGTGAGGACTTGCCTTTCTCTCGAGGCTTGAGAGAGGGAGGGATCGTCTTGCAGGTTAGGTTATAGATCTTTCATGATGTGTTGGAGAGGTTTGACTTGGGGGCTCTAGGTGATTACCAGTGCCGTTCTATTGTTTTCCTTGGTGGGTCTGTCCTGTAGTAGGTGACTTCTGTGTACTGTCTGGCTCTATCAGTCTGTTTCTTCACTTTCCCTAGTGGGTATTGTAGTTTTGAGAATGCTTGATAGAGATCTTGAATGTGTTTGTCTGAGAGATCAGAGCAAATGCCATTGTATCTTACGGCTTGGCTGTAGACAGTGGATGATGTGATATGTCCCGGATGAAAACTGGAGGCATATAGGTAGGTATATTGGTCAGTAGGTTTCCAGTATAAGGTGATGTTTATTTGGCCATCGTGTATTTGTACTGTAGTGTCTAGGAAGCGGATCTCCCATGTGGACCTCTCCAGGCTGAGGTTGATGGTGGGGTGAAGTTGTTGAAAACTCTGGAAATTTTCAAGGGCCTCCTTTCCATGGGTCCAGATGATGAAAATGTCATCAATGTAGCATAAGTAGAGGAGTTGTACGTGGAGTCAAGAGCTGAGAAAGCATTGTTCTAAGTCAGCCGTAAAAACATTGGCATATTGTGGAGCCATGCAGGTACCCGCAGCAATGCCACTGACTTGAAGGTATAAATCATCTCCAAATCTGAAATAGTTGTGTGAGAGTACAAAGTTGCGAGGTTCAGTCACTAGGTGTGCCATGACATCACTGGGGTTACTGTTCCAGATCGCTTGTAGTCCATCTTTGTGTGGGTTGTTCGTGTAAAAGACTTCTACATCTATAGTGGGGTCAGGATGCTGTTTTCTAGAAGATCATGAATAGATTATAGTTGCAAAGTTGATGTGAAAGGAACAAAAAAGAGAAGATGGAAGCTGATATCACTACATATGTGGAGCAAGAGTTTTTTGGGTTATTTTAATTGCATTTCCATACTTCCAGATCTTTAATGTAAACTGCAACATTTCTATAGAGATTTTGGTCCTTAAGTTATTGTTTTACATTCTCATTCTGAACTCCATCTTAACAATTTATATTTAAGGAGTTTCTCATTGTCTAACATTTTCTGGAAAGCCAGAACATACTGCCACTGACTGACTTACAATGTGTTAATGTTTGTATAAGTCATTTAATTTCTCTGGAGCAGTTTTTGGAAACCTATTCTCCATTTTACAGTCACAAAGTTTGCAGGCAGAATTTGTCATTTAGATGTGCATTTACCTGATTTGCAAGTGCTCTCACATACATGAATATCTAAAAAATGGTCAGTTGTGTATGCATATTACTTATTGGCACAAACTCAGAGGCCCAAAAAACCCAGGGCTGAAAATCATGTCTATAGTGTACGTGTAGCCATTTCTCCAAATATAAGGTGGAGGCGATGTTATGAATTGTATTTTCCTGCTGCATAGGAATGTTGAAGGATTATCTATATTTTACCTTTATAAATAAGGTTTTTAGAAGATATAAAGTAAAATGTACCTGCTAAGTGTCTTTAATTTAACAGTACAGTATATTATTTATGGATTAAAAGACAGCTATCTAGGCATTGTAGAGGGTATGCTATAATTTTCCATATTGTGGGTGCATAACTGTGAGCTACATTTAATTTTCTGGTTTTTTTAATGAATACAATAAATAAACAGGATTTGATTCACTAAGAGCATTTCTTGTGCTCTTGTTTTTCACATGCATATACCAAGACTGATGTTCTTTGTTTTTCAGCCTTTGGCAAAAGAAAGGAAATATGGCCCCGAAACATTGGATTGGACCGGCCAACTCAGTCAAGTGCAAGCCATGTCCAGTGACACATGCCAGTTCCGTCTGTGGCTCTGATGGACATACTTACACTTCCAAGGTAAATCCACTTTAGAGTCAGAAACTCTGTCTGCGATGTCCACCCAGGTTGTAATGTGGAGATATACTAGCTGTACAAAACTGATAGTATTAAAACAGTTTGTAGACCCCCATGCTAAGACTACATATTATGTATATTAAAATATGCTGATGACTTTATAATTATAATATCTGGTGAAAACACCAATGTGTAATTGAAAATACCCGTTTCCAGGACCCCTGAATTGATGTTGGCCTATACAGTATTTGCTCTTTCCCCCAATGTGGTGAAATAATTTACACACTGATGAAGCAGTATTAGTTCGTTTCATTCATTAGATAAGGAAACCCTTGGTACACTTCAGTGCCAGCTTTATCCCCAGAATGGCAATGTCATTCTGCAATGGATAATATATTATAGTTCACTGAGTGTTAAAACCATGGCTTGTCTTTGTTCCATATATAGCATACATTATAGCTGAGGAAAAAAAAATACTCCCATAACCCAGCAGGCATAAACTGGCCCTGTGTCATATTGACAATATGATTGCCTTAGGGCTTGATTCAATAAAAGAAACCAGCTCTACAGCCATGTTTAATTCAGCAGTCCAAATCTCATGCTCTCAGTATTAAGCCTTCCTTGTTTTGTACAATGCGGTATTTACACATCATGCTCCAGGCATGGGGAATTATATCTGGGGAATGTCTCTAATTTCTTTAGAGATGAATTCTTCTCTACTAACAGCCAGAATAGGCTTGACAGCCAGTAAAACTACCTTTAAGAGTTTCAAGATGACCCAAAAGATGTAGGAAAACAAAATGATCAGGAGCAGAAAGTCCTGAAACACATCAGGAGGGAGCGAGGCAAGGTCAGTGACCCTAATTCTTGTTCCAAAGGGGGTAGACATGATAGTCTATTTCAGCAAAACAAACAAGGAGTCTGGTGACACTTATAAAAACTAACACTTTTATGCGATAAATTCATGTGATAAATAAATATATTAGTCTTTATAAGTGCCACCAGACTCCTTGTTTGTTTTACTAATTCTTGTGTTCTCGCTGCTGCTGTATAGGTAAAATACTACATCCTTAAATATAGATAGAGACAGACATTAGCACACAGTTGTGACATCCATTTAAACAGCTGTTTTACTTGAGTAAAAAAGATCCAGATAGTCAACAGAGCAAATTCGCAGAAATTTTCCTTTCTCTTTTCACCTGCATCCCATGTACTAGGAAAGAATGAATGCTCTGAGCCATCAACTAACCACATCACTTTTTAAGACAGTCTAATATCTTCCAGAGGGGTAGCCATGTTAGTCTATATATAGCAAAAACCACATAAGTCCTGTGACACCTTAAAGAGTAATACATTTCTTCGAGCATACTTTTTCGTGAGCTGCAACCCACTTCGTTAGATGCATCTAACAAAGAGGGTTGCAGCCCATATAAGCATTTTCCCCGAAGAAATTTGTTAGTCTTTAAGATGCCACAGGACTTTTATTGTTTTAGTCTAATATCTATTTTCCTCCTTAAGTTTGTGCATGATGAATGGCCACCAATCCAGTATTTTCTCATCATCAATGTTTAGCCTGCCAAAATTGGGCTGGTTTTGAAATTGCAATCGAATGACTGAAATACATTTCTACTGCTGCCTTCCTGTCCCCATTTTTAGTCTTTCTCCCCAAATAATTGTATATAACTCCCTGACATCTCTTCCCCTCCATCTCAATTCTCTCCCTCCTCGAAACAGGTGTTCACATTCCTTTGATGTTTATCTTTCCCTTCTCTTCTCCTCATAGCCCTTCTGGAACATGATCAGATAGAACTAATTAGGATTTACCTGATAAACCTGTAATAAGTGGTTTTCATTGTACATTCAATCATACTATTTCACTCGCTCAGCATAACTGTGCATCATTCAGCCTGAGCCCTGGATCTCTTAGCTAACCCCTTGATTCTTTTTTTATTGTTAACTCCAAACACTTTTTAATCTAAAACCACTGATGTTATAAATTCACCAAAACATTGTGACTAAGCTGTGAGCCTCTACAGGCTGTAATGAAAGCATCAAATGACTCCTATTGTTGAATGTTCCTGTGTGTAAGACATACCTCTCACAAGTCTCCTTCTGTTATGAGTGATATTCATCTGAGTTGTGAGTAAGCAGCCCTGGCCCATCTTTATCTATTGGCTATTTAAATATAAATTGCTGAAGTCCTTGTACTTTTAAGATACACAGCTACATTTTTGTCAGACTTTTCAAATGCACCAGCCACTGTGCAGTGGAGCAATTAAGTTTTCCAATTATTGTCAAATTTACCTAACATTGGCAGGGGAACAGTAGGGTTGATTGCTTACATTGTAGTGTAGGACAGAAGTCTTATCTTTTTCTCATGTTGGACATTTGTAGTTAGGGTTTGGGTATTTTTTTTTAATCTCCTTTGGACTGAAGCCTCTCCTGGTACCATATAAAGATCAGTAATCCCTGAACAGCCATGTCAGTCCCAGCAACCAAGTACTTCCATGCTTGACCTTTATTGAACAGGTAACAGATCCATTATAGTAGCAATTTTCTACCATAGCTCTTTGCAGAATGTTGCACCAATATATGGCTGTACTACCTCTTGCAGTAGAGTGCAAATCATTACAATAGTCTAAAAAGCTGTGTGGCTTCCTGCCTTAGCTACAGGTGTCCTCATAAAAGCACTACTCAGTTGCCTTTGTTTCCCCAAGCGCTACCTTTTGACAAGTAAAGGTCGCACACATAAGCAGACCTGGTTGAAAATCGGAATTTCCATCCTGTGGGAAGTGTTGATGTTTTCACATCTCAGAAAAAAAGGTGAAATGTTCCATGGAACAGAAAGAGCTGAAGAAATAATTATTCAGAAATGTTGAAACAGTTCAACATTAATCTGTGTGCCCCATATCTGCTGGCAAACCTCACAGTTCTCTGTGGGCTGGATTCCTTGGACAGACTACATCTCCCATGATGCATTATGATCACGTGACATCCATGCTATACTGCAGTAAAACAACCAGAGTAAATTTGAGTGCATCATAGGAGATGTGGTCCAGCTCTGAAACCTGTCCCATAGCAAACTTGGATGTCCCATGTCAACTTCCACAAGCCATAGCAGCAGCTCAGACAGAAACAGATTAAAATGAAACCAAGCCAAACAAAATGTTTGTTTGACCCACATGAAACATTTCTTATAGGTTTTCCCAAAAGAAAATTAAAAAATTCTGCAAAATCAAAATTTTCCCATAGAAAAAAATTTCAATTTTGCTGAAATTATTTGTGTTTAAAAAAGAAGCAATCAAAGATCATTAGCCAAAACTCCCCCCTCTACCCCCCAAAGGCTTCAAATCAATGCTGACTATCTTTCTAAAAATATAACAGGGCTCAAACAAGAATAATGAGCTTGATGCTAGAGTTATTGGGTGAGGGCCTCTGGTATATGTTATGCAAAAGGTCAGACTAGATTATCATAATGGTGCCTTCTAGCCTTAAAATATTGAGGGAGAGACTAGGAACCATTTCAGTTCTAGAGAAAACCCCTGGGTGATCCTTCCCTTCAGTGTATAGTGACAGAACACTCTCTAAAGCACAATAGATCTTGGATGTTAGCTCTTATGGCTTGATTTCAAAAGCACTCTCTCATTACCTTTAATAGCAGGTGTGGGTGCTCAGCACCTCTGAAAATCAGGCAATTAGTGAAGAGCAAAGTCTACTGGCAACCGTCATGACCATGAGTGTGTTAGATGGATGTTTTCTTTAGTATTCCGGTACGTTAGATTGAAGGGTCTGAAGTTCAGAATCCTGCTTCACAGGGTCAGCTCCATCTTAAGGTTTTATATGGTTGCCCATCACTGGAACATCTGAACACCTTCCATGTAAAATCAGTGGTGTTAGCAAAGTCCTCAGTGGACTTCATGGAGTCTCTGGCACAACTGCCTTTATAAGATTGAACTCTATTTGAAGTAGGATGTTTAGTTTTGATTTTTTTTTTTTAAAAAAAAAAAAATATATATATATATATTAATTTACTTTGCGGGGTTTTGTTTGGGTTTTTTTTTTTTCCTCTTTATGTTGCTTTGTTTCAGTCAGGATTTGGTTATGTCTTAATTTTTATTGGGTGGGATTTTAGGTGGGGTAAAATATGAATACAATTTTTATGGTAGAAACGGCTCTTCAAAGAGGAAAGATTTGCAGTATTTCCTAAAGACTTTCCTAATTTCCCCTGGAAGCTTGTTGAGTAGCTGGAATACAATCCCACTGGTTTGCTCAGATTCCTTTTTATTTGTTTGTTTTATTTTTTTAGAAGAAGAATAGAGAAGTGTGTGTGTGCATGTGTGCGTGTATATTTGGCTTTGTAAAGTGTCCTGTTCTTAGGGTACTTTCTTTAATAAGCATAAATTTAAAAATCCTGAATGAAGTCATTTCCATTTTTTAATTCCTTTTACTGAGTTACTCATAGTTTGGAAGTTCCAAAGGGGGAGCTGTGTTAGTCTAGTTCAGCAAAACAAAAGAGGAGCCTTGTGGCACTTTAAAGACTAATAAATTTATTTTTCGCATGAGCTTTTGTGGGCAAAGTCCCACTTTGTCAGCAGCCAGAGTGGAGAAAAAAGTTAGCTTGAAGATTCTCCTGCACTGAATCCACAGAGATTTATATTTTGAAGTCAGTTGGCTATAGGCGTCTTTACCTCCCACCTTCTCTGTATAGAAACTATGGCAAGTAAAAAGATTTTAGTGATAATTCCTTTAGGGACCATGCCATGGCATCTGCTTGCTAAAGGAGCCACAATTGCCTCATAAATTCTGCTGTTACAGCTGCTTTCCCTTCTATGTTGAGGCTAGAACACAGGAGCTAATTTATAGCATTCACTTTCTGAGGCATGACTTTTGTGGCAAAATGCCATTCAAATATCAGACTTTTATAGCCCTTGAGATCCTGATGCTAGCACTTGTAGAATGTCACCAAAGAGGGAAAAAATTCACAGCACAAAAAGACAAGTGTTCTCTGGGAGTATCACTTGGTGGGACTTAACATCTGCCATCAAACAGAAGCGTCTATAGAATCAAATAGCCTCACTCAAGTCAGCTTCGACGTTTGCTTTCTTAAATAGCTGTTCCATGTTATCAAATTGTACAGTAGGGCTCAACTCTAAGGAGAAAATTAAAGTTGACAAGTGCAATGCCTAATAATTTAACTGTAATGCCTGCTTGTCCAAATGGGGTGCTTTTATAGATTTGGCCTTCATTTCAGCTGTTAACCATTACAGATTATCTTATTTTCAGCATAATCTTAATAGTTTCAAACGACTGCTACAAAACTAAAGGTCACGTTTTAGTGTCCTAACAAATAAAATGTTTATTGTAAGTAACTGTCAGGTGTTTTTAATGTCTCTGATGAATTAAGCAGAGGGTTGGGACTACTTTTCTGCAATTCCCCAGAGAACTCCAGGAGAGAGTTTTCTCTCCTTTTTCTCCACTAACTCTGGACCATATAGTTTCAAAAACCATGGTGCTCTTCATCGATTCTTTCCTTTCCGGTGTAATGGTATTGGCGAATATTGCTACAGGTGCTGTGAATATTTTAGTGTGGACTGTACAAATGCCCATCATGTAAGGTGGGCATGAAGTATTTTGTTGTATTTGTGCGTGTGTGTGCATCTAATGGACACAGCATGCAGTCTGCCTGTTCACAAATTAGTTTGCACAAGTATAATGTCATGGGGGAGAAGGTGTAGCACATGAGAAGGTTGTTATCTAGTTCGTATCTAAAGGACACTGTGCAGCAGCTGCTTTTGGGGATTTTAAATGAATGTCAATTGATCAGCTATTCTTATAACCATACACAATGTGCAGGTTAGATAAGTTGTGTAGTTTGTAGTTGGCCTATATTTGTCAGTAATGGACTCTGTCCTGGTTGATTTTGTCTTCCCCTTCAGAATTATTTCTGAGCAACTATGATGGCACACAATCAAGGTTTTGTGTCAATGTCTAATGCAGAAATAGGACAACAGTAATTGGTTTGCTGGACCTTGGAGTGATGTATCTCAGGCTATGTACACACGAGAACACTTGTCGCGCAATAAGTTATAAATATAGCACTTTCTCGTGTATATACGTGCTGTTTCTTTCGCAAAGGAGCATTCACCGGGTGAATGCTCCTTTGTGAAAGAAGAGCAGTGCATGGTGGGAACCTGTCCCACCATGCACTGCCCACAGCCAGCCCCCTAG
>ML685834.1:3972909-4016008 GCA_007922175.1 Pelusios castaneus
CTCCCGGGAAAGAGTAGAAAGCTCACTAAGGCTAGATCAACACCCACTGGGACAAACTTTCTCAAGAGCTCAGCACATGGCTTGCTGACCTTTTAGAAAATGTGGTCATGTCACGAAGGGAGCTGCATGGCTATTGATCACTTTTGCAAACCTGGCCCTCATTGAGATTCTTAAATGGGAGCTCTGTTTTGCAAAACTGAACCTGGTTTTGGGTGTTGCGCCTTTGCAAATATTTCCCTGAGCTCCTGAAAATTTGCCCCCAAGACCGGCCTAGGCAGTGGTGGCTCATGATGTGTTGACCCATAACAACTGCTAAGGTTGAGGAAGGTGAGCAGAGTTCCGTGCAGAAAATAAACTTGGAAACGTTGTTTCTGCTGCATCTTGTAATTCTTTGGTGGGCCCAGCTGCCACGTGTCCTGCCCTGCCCTCTTTTGGGCCTCCTTTGTGTTTGCATTCTTCACAATTTCAAACTAAAACAAACAAGGAGTCCTGTGGCACTTTTAAAGACTAGCAAACTATGCATTCTGGGGTGTCTCGGTCACAAACAAGCTAAAGTCAAACACAAGAGACAGCAAGGGCACTAACTATTTCCACCTCGCTCTCCACACTCATGATTGCAGTGCTCAGACTCCTTTTTTGGAATAACAGAATCTTATCGGAATATCAACTTCCCTTTGTCCTTTCAACTCATTGTAAAAAAACAAACAAAAACGTAGACTGGAAAGATCATGTTCGATAAAGAGAGAATGCAGCGGTTGCTTGGGCTGCAGAGGCTTTAGAATATGCGGCATTTCTTCCTCTGATAAAGTTTCTCTTCATCAAGAGAAACTGCTCTTTCCTGCACACAAAGGTCCATTTTATACCCTGACAATACTGTGTACTTTTGCAGTGTTTTCCATTCCGGGTTGTAAAGGCTTTAAATACTAATGAATTAAGATAGTGAGGTAGCTAAGGTCTATAAAGAGTTTTACATAATTAGTTTACACTTTTGTCTGCAACACATTAAGAAGAATAACTGCATAGCTGTCAGTTTTACAGGAAGTTTAATTAAGGTAGTTAATAAAGCAATTACCTGAACATGACAATGACTGTACTTAACTAATCAGAAACTGAAAATAAGGGTTATCTTCAATTGCAAAATACACCACCTCAGTGACTAACAGTCCCTTAAAAGATTGAAAAGTACATTGGTATAATTATTATGTTTGTAATTAGGCACATTGTTGTGTGGCAAATTTTAATTAAATCATTGCAGACTAATTAAACCTACGATCATGTCTCTTTTGTTTGAAAATGGAAGTCACTTACTGTTGTCATAACACTAGGTAACTAATTTGATATTGGGAGAAGTAAGAGGTAAACAAGGTTGCGTCCACGAATCCTTGAAGGTGAGAAAACAAAACAACAGCAAAGATTGAGCTAAAATAACCAAACTTTATATTCTTCATAATGTTGTTTTTTAAAAAAAAATGTTCTCCATGCAAGCAGCCACGGAAACACAATTAGTAAATATCTGCAGAGACTCCACATGCTAATCATTTAGCATAATGTGCCTTAGAATTTCATAACCTACCTAGCTGCAGGATATCTGTTGGGACCAGTAGCCAATTTTCCTTTGGCAAAGCTTTCTCCCTCTGGGTGTTTCTTAGTCAGCAAATGGGAACTGCTGAGCAATACCCCTTGTTTTCTGTCACTGATGCTGAACACAGCTGGAGCTGAGTGTGGATAATTGACGTATTTTTTTTCAGTTCACCTGCAGTTGTGAAAAATTAAAAAAAAAAGAAAAGAGACAGAGAGGGTGGACCCAAACAGATGCTGACATTTTTTGGAATGTTCAGCAAATCCAAAAAGCCAATAAAATTGTCATTTGGGATCCAGTGAAACATTTTCTTCAACTCAAAATGAAATGTTGGTCTCCAGGCATTTTTAACCTTTTTGTTGTTTAATAAAAGCAAAGGAAATGATGGTCTAGAGCAGGGTTAATGAATCATTTTTTGTCAAGGTCCCAAGTATAGACTATAGAGAAAATTATTATTATTATTAATAATAATAATAATAAATAAAGATTTTGGGATCCATTCAAAAAGGTCTTGTGGTCTGTATTTAGCCTGTGGTCTAGAGTCCCAAGACCAGAGGAGGTTTTCCCCTTATACTCAACAGCCAATGGTTAGGGCATTCACCTAGGAAAGGAGAGATTTGGGTTGACATCCCTGCTCCAGAATGGGGATTTGAGCCTGTCACTCCCATGTCCCCGGTGAATGGCCTACCTATTGTGTGGACTGGGGACACTAGTAGCTCTTGGTCCTCCAATTGTTTTGTGAATGGCACCTATGTCCTCTTATGAATCTAGCCTGAAAAATGTTTTTGCCTGAACCTATTTGGTGAATTCCTGTCACGTTTTGCTCAATCCCAAACTACATTCTTCGATTACTAAATTCTTTATCCAAAAAAATTTTACCCAGCTCTGAACACAATACCTCTGAAACACAAAGCAAAGATTAGAAAGGGTACAGGGAAAGAAAATGAGTGAGTGTGAAGAGTAGGTGGGAAACAATCAAAGAAAACTGAGGAAGAGGAGCTAAAAGGCAACCCAGTCTCTCTTAGTTTTCTGGTTTATCTGGGAATAAAAAATAATTTGTTGGTGCAGTTCTTTTTTTAAATATACATGTGTGGTCTGTTCTCCTTAAGTCACCAACTCAAGGGCCAAATTCTATCAGAGCCTAGTAGATAGCATTCTGGATTGGGCCTTAGGAGGCTTGAACTCAGTTCCTGGTCTGCTGCATGCCATCTGGGTGACCTTAAGCCCTTTCTGTGCTTCCATTTCCTTGTCTCTAAAACGAGAATAATTACATTGACTTCCTTTGCAAAGTTGTTAAAGACCTACTGATGAAAAGTGCTATATAAGAGTTAAGGTTTAATATCTGTCTTTTTTTTTTTTTTTTTGCACTCATTTAAGGCAGCATAAACATGCATATGAAAATGTCTTTTGTGCTTCATGTAGTGTTCTGGCCCTGACAGTAAGCTGACTGAAGAATCTTTGACAACAGTTTTATGTGAAATGAAAAAGAAGCAATTTCATTGAAATCAAAATGTGTTGACTTTGATAGAAAGTCTAAAGAAATGGTTTTGACTTTTTCATTTCAGTAAGGTTGAAATATTTAATTTCGATAAGGTAAAGATATTTTGGTTTTCCTTTATCGTTTCAATAAAATATGTAAGAAATATATAAGTAGAATAGAGTAAACCAAATATTTTAATGTACTATAAAAGCCAGAATTAAAGGAATCTAAAGGATACATTTGAAACAGAATGTTTACTTTATTGAAACATTTTTATCTAAACAAAGCAATATGCTGTTATTAAAATAAGTTTCAATAGGCTCCAACTGAAAATTTTCAGAGATTTTATTTTGTGGGAAATTTTGAAAATTTGGCTTTTTGTTCTGAGTTGGAACAGAGAGGGGGAGGGGGGATGTCAGAATTTTCCACAAAATGAAAACTCTAAAAAATTTCCATTTGAGACTATTGAAACCTGTTTTGATACCAACAAATTGCCTTGTTTAGATAAAAATATGTTTTATAAGCTAAACATTTCATTTCAACTTCAACCTTTTGATTCATTTATTTAGACTTTTGCATTATATTAAAACAATCCCCGTAGTCAGACTTCTGTACCCTCACTTTGGAGGATACAGAAAATCATAGAAAGAGAATTTTTTTCAGTTATGCTAAAAACCTGTATCAAAAAAGCTGGGTCTTACATTGTGTCCTAAAATTGGTCACACTTTTGTTACAATCCTCCACACTAAGGAGGAGTAGGATTATTGCCAGACCAGGGAGTTTTGTCTGAGTAAGGAAAGAACTTCAGGGCTAGATCTCTTCTTTCCTGAATTGTAGGCCAGGAAGAACTTTACACACACTGTCCCTTGTCTTATCTGCTGTGTTATTTGTGCAGTGTGCTCAGTGAAGGCTTGATCCTGCTCCCACTTTTTTCAAATAGGACTTTTCCTACTAACTTCAGCACATTCTGGATTATGCTTCTTACGGTCTAACAAGACACTATTCAGAAGTTGGCCAGCCAGCTTCTGTCCTGGAGGCATCATTCCCTTTCATTTCAATGGGAGCTGAATTCCCTTACTTCAGCCATTAATTTAAGTTGTGAGTTTCACTGGCACTCAGTCACTGACATAACCTTGGTCCCATTTCAATCAATGATAAAACTCCAGTTGACTTCAGTGGCAGAGTTAAACCCAAGCTGAGTGAATTTAGAAACCCCACCTCTAGTTTGCTGTTTCTCTCTCTGTAGGTGAAGTCACATGGTCAAGAGAGGAATGAGCAGAAAAGTGGGAATAAGGAGAACTGAATTCTCATCTTGCATAGCATTTGGTAGCCTTAGTCAAGTTGCTCAGGAATGAATTTTCACAGGCAGAGAAATTGCACCACCCCATTGTTGATGAAGAGGATAAAGAAATCCCTGCCCGTCAAGCTGTAGAGAGCTTGTGAGAGGATGAAGTAGACAATGTCTGTATAGCATTGCACTCAGGTTGAAGCACTAGACAGAGTTCCTAAGTAGTACTGGAGTGAGTTGTCCCTAGTTCGTATTTGCTGTTTGGGTTGGATTTTGTTCCTAAACCTCCTTGACATTTATTGGGCCAGATTGCTTTAGTTTTTCTGCAAGGCATCTACTAGGTATATTTTGTTGGGCATCCAGAGGCCTTTGGACATGGGAGACCATATAAATAAAAAAGCAAGTTGTTGCTGTTATTAAAATTACTCAGGATTGGAGATCTCCTACATTCTAGCCTATTAAAACAAATGGAGAAGTCACGCTTTGAGAACTAAGGCTATATTTACATAATCAGTGCTACAATGACATATCTACAGCTACGCTGCTGTAGTGTGGACACTTACTACAGTAATAGAAGAAGTCTTTCCATCAATGCAATAAATCCACCCCCTTGAGAGGCAGTAGATAGGTCTAAGGAATAATTCTTCCATTGTCTGTGCAATTCTGTCTTAACTGTGTCAGTGAAATTCATATCCCTGAGCAACATAGCTAAAGTGACCTACATTTTAGGTGTAGAACAGGTCTAAGTCATGCTGGACTTCCACCTGTCTTATTTATTTGTTCCTGGCCACAGCTGATGTGCTCACGTACAGTAGGCTGTTTTGTCTCTCAGCAAAGCTGCTGGCCAACTGTTTATGATCAAAGACAATGCCAAGTAAACAATTCAAAGAAAGATAATTTGAAAAAAATATTAACTCAGGCTGCAGTAAAGTATATATTGTTACATTTTATATCATAAACAAGTGTCATCACTATCATTTGCTGTATCTTCATTTATACAAGCAAATAAATCCTGCAAATTACAGTGTTAGTTCTGGGCTGTTTTTCATTTTTTGTCTTAGCCATGTGTGCGGAGATCAGGTGTAGCTGTGTTAAAGGGCCAGCTTCTAATCTCAAACCAGTGTAAAGAGCAGCTCCTTCACCTTCACTGGAATTCTTTCAATTTATACTGTTACGACTGAAAGCAAACTTTGACTCTGAAGCTTTAGAAATGAAGCCAATGTCCGTTTAAGAAAAGTTCTTAAGTGAAAATAGAGATTGAAAATCACTGTCAATAAAGATGACCCAGGCCAGATCCATTCAGTGTTGAGTCATGCTGAAGGCCAGATGTTTGGGATATTGAGGTGCTGGAGGAATCAAGAGCACATCATTTGCAAGAACCCATAGCACAACCTTCAGATCAGTCATCTTCCAGGGATATATTCATACATGTATTTGGAATCCCAAGACTGTAAAATGGGGTTTTACTTGTGCCCAGTACACCCACACAAATGGCTTTCTGTCACCTGTGCCCTTCTGACAAAGCCATCTTTCCCACAGTGCAAAAGGACACCATCCTAGAAAATCAGATCTGAGTGTCCTCACACTGGAACCTAAGCTCTTTGGAATTGTAAAGTAGATAAAGTGGGAAGAGTGACTTTTTAATCCTGTATACAATGTCAACGTGGCCCAATCAATTCCTGAGTGCCTTCCTTTTCATTGGAGGGGAGGTTCATTTTCCTGCTATTTACTGTAGTTGAACTGGGTTTGTGCACTTTATCACCTGTATTGGTTTGTCCATTACCTGAAGAAAAAAAAATTTAAACCCCAACTAGTGTCCTGCCTTGACTGCATAGTGAGTTTGAGTAACCAGCAGAAATTCTCACCCTTATTACCCTAGGCACCTATCAGTTGTGTTTAGTCTTCTGCCTTTCCTATATGATGCCCATAAGTGTTCTTCAGATTTTTCAGCTATCCTAATAGATATTGTATAAAGAGACAGAGAAAGAAGTAGGTGATCTCTAGTGCTTAGAAGATCTATTCATTTTTCTACTGCCAGAGGGCTCTTGTCTTGATGATGTGTGTTCATGCTGAGCATTGTCTGACATATCTGTGTTCTTACGAAAAAAAAAAAGTAAAAAAAATTGCCCTTATATTTCAAAAGAGAAACAGACTGTTTCTTCTAGAGCCAGGACATCTGCTCAACTTACCGAGGAGGCTTGTGCAATCATTCAGTGTACAGGAAAGCAGTGATATTTTTTTTACAAGGCAGTTCCTATTCTCTCGTATTGCAGGACTTGCTGGTGCTATTAATTCATCAGTTGCTAATGTGCAGTAGGGGGTGATGGTCTCTCTGAAAATACATTTGCTGACATTGCTTTGCTCTGCAGAGGAAAGGAAACTTAAATTCTTAATACAAAACTTATTGGGTTTTTTTGTTCCGAGAATGCAGGTGTTGGCTGCATCCTCCTGGTCTGCACAAAACTCCAAGGGAAACCAGAACCCTTTTAGATTCTTCCAGCACAAGTCCTGCTTTTACTCAGTCTTCTGACCATGGACCTGGACAAACTGTCTTTTGCTCAGGTTACTCCCCACTATAGGAAGGGTGGCAGATATGACTCTGTTCCCTCCATTTTGTTTCTCCTGCACCTGGCTCAAGGAAAGAGAAAACAGAGTCAAAGACATTCCGAGAGGCAGGCTATAGGCAGAGGTCCAATTGGCCTAATTTTTCCACTGCTGTAGGCCCTACTACTCCATCTTCTGCTTCGTAGAGGGCCTAGCACAATGGAGTCCTGATATTCATTGGGCCCTTGGTCAAGTGGCTGCCACAATACAAATAACAATTATAAAGTAAGAACTTTGGGATTTGAGCTACTGTTTCTAAAAGACATTTTCTGCAAATATGAGTGTAACGTTTTGGGTGAATGGGGCATCACTGTTTGGAACCAGTGTTTTTTAAATCAGATTCCTATCGGGAGTGGAAAGGAAGAGACATTCAGAGCCTAAAAAAGCAAGAGTCAGAATGGAGAGGTCAAAGTTCAAACTGGGGAGGGACAATAAGGCTCAAAAGGGATGCATGTGTGCACACTTATACCTGCAAATATAGTTTGAACCCACCCATTATTCCTGGCTGTTATGTTTCCTGCACAATCCAGGGACTGTGTGAACAAGCAAAATCATTACTGATCTCCACCCAATGGACTTGTCAGAAGAGGAAGAAAGTAGTCAAAAACATCTGTTTGTCAGTTAAAGCAGGTTTGGATTGGCACTAGACAAAACAGATTTGTCTCATACAGCTTGTGTAATAGGGATACTCATATGCAGAAATGTCTTCAAAGAAAAGTCAATGGATTTACAGTCGGAAACTGTCCAGGTGTCCTTCATACATTTTTTAACCATCAATTTTAATCAGACCTGTTTCAATTGTATGGTGGGAAGGTTAAAAATAAATTCAACCTTTTGACGTTATTTTTCCCTCTGTGATCTCCACATTCTGCTTTGATATATGCAACTGCTTATAAATGCTGGTAACAGCTGAGACATCTGTTTGGAAAGAATACACATACAAGGAGTTGCATAGGGATAGAAGTGGAGAAGTGAGGTCAGATTTGAAAATTTCCTTTTAAAATAGCAAAGTATTTGTGAAAAGTTCCATCTTCAAGTTTTATTAAGTCACATGGACTCTTTGATCATGCTGGCCAGTCTAACAGTGACCCAGAAATATTTCTCTCCTCTTTGTGTATGTCTCCTTTTCAACTGGGAAGTGCACCAGTAGACAAACGTAGGCTAGCTTAGCTTGAGGGTGTGCACTAAAAAAGAGCAATGTGGGTATTGTAACACTGGTGGTGATTTGGGCTGGCTGGCCAAGCACATCTGACCCCGTGGGTCTGAGTTCGGCCAACAAGTCAGGCCACAACCTGTGCTGCACTGGCCACACGGCTATTTTTAGTGCCCTACCTCGAACGTAACTAGTGCCAATCTGTCCACCTGCAATGGGAATCAGACCTCCCAACTGCGATATATACATAACCGTTATACCGGCAGTTCCCAAACAGTGGGTCAGGGCCCCAAATGGGGTCATGCCATCAGCAGATGGGGGTCACAGCAGTTCCTTGTGTCTGGAGGATGCCATTTTGCTCCTTTCATGTATGGTGCATCTGAGGTTACATTGTCCAAAGAGCAAAACGGTGTGCTCCAAGCTATCTGGGGTCCCAGCAGGAAAAATGTCATTAAAACGGGGTTGGAATGACAAAAAGTTTGGGAACCCTGCTCTATACTCTGTCTAGCAAGATAGGTATATTTTTTTAGTTTGTTTACATTTGATCATACATTGCTCAATCAGAAACAAATTACAAATTTTTCCAGACTTTTCGGAGCTTGGTTTTGCACAGCCAGGTTCCTTTCTGATTATCATGTTTTGACAGTTTCTGGATCCATATTTTTATTCCTGAACCTGTTATTTTTCCATAACTGTGCTTATTCACTGTTGCGAGGTTTTAGTTGTCAATGGAATACAATACTTGGGGGACATAACAGATCGATTTCTCCATATCGTTCTTCTTCCAGTAAATGGTGAATCACTAGACTACCATTTTAATATTCTGAGTGTATACAAGCAAACACTCAAATCTTGCCTAGAAGATCTCACAATATATCAATACAAAAATATATCCTCCATATTTTAAATAAGGAAGCATCATCGCTGGGTAACTAGAGTGGGAGATGGAGTTTCAGAGGCCCAAATTCTGTTCGCAGCTCATCCATATCTCTTAAGCTGCAACACAGTTTTTCCATCTCTAAAATGGTACTAATAATATATGTCTACCTTTGTAAAGTGATTAGAGATCTTTGTCTTTAAGGGTGCTAGAGAAATGCAAGGCTTATTATTATCGACATGAGTTTGATTTGTGCCCTCACAAAATCACAATCTCCATATGAGCTTTGTGCAACATTTTATTGATTACTTTTAAGTTGTACTCATTTAAAAGGGTTAGTTCAATTAACAGAATTAATTTTTCAAATGTGACTTGTTTATATGCAATATATTCATTGCATGACTCCCTTCAAACATACAAATTTGCTAGCTCTTTTGCCAGATCCTGTTCTGAGCTAGTTCATCTGTACAGTGTAACAAAAACAGCATACCTCCAAGTAAAGTGTGCTGCCCAAAATTTAAAAAAAAATATAAAAAAGTAATTTCTGGAACTTACACACCGCTAATAAACAATAAGCCTGCTGATTCTCTTTTTGGACTTCATCATACAACTTTCTGGCATGTTATAAGAATATTTTAATCTAGTCTACTGTTTGTTTTAGCAAATTTTTGTTTAGCAATTTAGTTTCTTTAGCAATTTTTAGCAAATTCTTGTGCACAGAAATATAAAGAGGAGCAAAGAAAGACCATGGACTTTTATAAAATTGAAAAGGGCTTAGCAAATCCCATGAAATTAGTGCTCTCGGGGCTTTTTGTAGTCTGGTCTGAAAATATTTTCAATGTGCCTTAATGTTTGCCCAATTATTGAGCTTTTCCTCACAAATTCTCAACTCCTGCAGTACTGTAGTTTTCAAATTTTCCCACTTGAGGACCTAATTAAATGTCCTCACTGTTGAGAGATGCTGAGCACCCGTTGCTTTTATCGTCTTCCATGGGAACTGTTGGATGTTCCTTGTTTCTGGAAAGCAGATCCTGTTTCTCAAAAACCAGCACTATGCAGGAATGAATTCAGTCAATATACAACACACGCTTAAGCGCTGCGCTCCAACAAGGATTTACTAAAACATACATGTAAGCATTGTCTTGAACTGGAGCCTAGGACATGATATTAAGGGCTTTGCTGAATGCTTAACATTAAGTACATGTTTTAATGCTATTGCCGCATTGGCGTGTCTAAATCTGGATTTAGGGGCCTAACTTTAGGTACCTGAGTTTGAAAATGCTGGTCTAACATCAGTATTTTACAAAGCAAGGGAACATCCTGGATTATTTTTTAGGTACTGTCAAGGCTTTCTGTGATCAGTTTTTTGAAAACCCATCATTGTATTATAATATATTATTTGAAAAGAAGCTATCGCTTGACAACAATGTCACTGACAATCTCTTTGGGTAAAACAAACAAGGAGTCCTGTGGCACTTTTAGAGACTAACAGATTTATTTATCGCATGAGCTTTCGTGGGAGAAAATCCCACTTAGTCAGACACTTTGAAAGACGTTCAAAGCGTCTGACAAAGTGGGATTTTCTCCCATGAAAGTTCATGTGATAAATACATTTTTTAGTCTTTAAAATTGCCACAGGACTCCTTGTTTATTTTGCTGAACTAGATTAAAACAACTACCCCTCTGGATCTCTTTGGGTGTATTTGTCCAAAGACAGTAAAGAACTTTAGATACCAGAAGGAGGAAAAGTAAAATTATGGGCAGTCTTTTCAAATGCATGGAAGAAGTGAGTGCTGAATGACAGCAGACAATGTGCTTCTTAATAACCATCTGCATTAAAATTACAGCTGGTGCACTGGGAGAAGGAAGAAGTAGCAAATAGATTGTGCCTTGCATACTTTGAATTAGCATGTCAGTAATGATGGATGGAGCAAACAATAAAATTTGACCTGTCACACTATGCTTATGAGTCTGTGAGCCTTAAGGCATTTGTAATTGGCTACAGCCAGCAATGTTAACAAAGGTGGATTGTAAAATTAGATTATTTGAATGATACAGACTACTTTGCATTTTTAGTATGCAAAAGGAAAGACTCCACACTCAAAGGGACTGAAGGCACAAGGTTCACTCTGTGTAAACTATCTCTGGTTCCTTTCTAACTCAGGAGGCAAAGGAATGGTTTTTAAATAGCTGGTTTATACCACATGAGTTATTTAAAATGATACTGCGGGGTATAGTTTTGAAACAGTGTGTGGGAAGTGCAGTGCACATATAGTTTACATTAGCCAATAACGGGATCTATGTGTGTATTTGCTATACATTATGTATCATGCTCAAGTGTGCTTCTGCAGTATAATTGGGCTATAAAATGCATCTTGAGATGGATATTACTCTGTGAGTTGTCAGAATGTGGCAAGAAGCCCATTGTGGGGAAAAAACATACGTCTCTTATTTTAAATACTGGTGTGATGTATATGCCCAAATAAACAAAGTTGACTTGTACCATGGAATTTGGCGTCACTGGCCCTGAGCACAGTGGGCATGAACCCCAAGTCCCAGCACCCCGAGTCCAGCTAGGGACCCAGGGCCCGGTTCGGGCCCAGGGAGTGGGGTCTGGGAACTTATTTTTGGGGCAGTGACGGCCCCAGATTTTGGTTACATTTAATCATTTTGTTATACACAAAAAAGTAAAACATGGAGTCACATTATTTTGCATTATCAGTGAGGTGTTACTAGAGAAGGTATTATGGGGGGGAAGAAAGGGAAGTAATGCTTGAGAGGAAGATGGTCATATATGAGACTCAATAATTTAATTTTATTATCTACCTATCTTGAGTTCTGATTTTGCCCCCATCATTGTGTTGTCTAAGCATCTGACAATCTTTCAAGTATATATCCTCATGTATCTATCCTTACAACAATGCTGTGAGATAGGGGAGTGCTATTTGCCCCATTTTATTTATGGGGAACTAGTGCACAGAGAATGTCTAAGTGACTTACCCAGCATCACCCAGGAAAATGCTTGTGGTGGTGCTGAGAACTGGACCGAGGTCTCCAAAGTTACAGGCTAGTGCCCTCACCACCGAACCATCCACTCAAGTGAAATTCATTTTCCAGAGGTCACCAATGGCTTTGTCTAGTCTAGTCTATCTCATAACTCAGGCTTTCTCTGAGGAGATGCACTGAGTTGAGGATGTTCTGCTGTCACTTCTCCCTCTCTCTGCTTTGTGGTGGTACTGATCTTATAGAATCATAGAATCATAGGGTTGGAAGGGACCTCACGAGGTCATCTAGTCCAACCCCCTGCTAAAAATCAGGACCACTCCCCCTAAATAACCCCAGCCAGGGTTTTGTCTAACCGAGCCTTAAAAATCTCCAAAGATGGAGATTCTACCACCTCCCTAGATACCCCATTCCAGTGCTTCACCACCCTCCTAGTGAGAAAGTTTTTCCTAATATCCAACCTTGACCTCCCCACCTGTAATTTGAAACCATTGCTCCTTGTCCTGTCCTCTGTTACCCTCGAGAACAGCCTAGCTCCCTCGTCTTTGGAGCACCCCTTCAAGTAGTTGAAGGTTGCTATCAAATCTCCCCTCAGTCTTCTCTTCTGTAGACTAAATAAGCCTAGTTCCTTCAGTCTCTCCTCATAAGTCATGTGCCCTAGCCCCCTAATCATTTTTGTTGCCCTCCGCTGGACTCTTTCTAATTTGTCCACATCCTTTCTGTAGTGGGGAGCCCAAAACTGGACACAGTATTCCAGATGCGGCCTGACCAGTGTCAAATAGAGGGGAATTATCACATCCCTCGATCTGCTGGCACTACTCCTACTGATGCAGCCTAATATGCCATTGGCCTTTTTCGCAACAAAGGCACACTGTTGGCTCATATTCATCTTCCCGTCCACCATAACCCCCAGGTCCTTTTCTACAGTACTGCTACTTAGCCGATCGGTCCCCAGCCTGTAGCAGTGCATGGGATTTTTCCGTCCTAAGTGCAGGACTTTGCACTTGTCTTTGTTGAACCTCATGAGGTTTCTTTCAGCCCAGTGTTCCAATTTGTCCAAGTCTTTCTTTGTCCTTTTTCCTGCATGCTAATGTGAGTTAAGAACATGAGAATAGCCATGGTGGGTGAAACCAGTGGTCAATCAAGCCCAATATCCTGTCTTCTGACATTGGCCAGTTGCTTTAGAGGGAGTGACCAGAACAGATCTATCCCCTGTCATCCAATCCCAGTTTCTAGCAGTCAGAGGTTTAAGGACACTCAGAGAGTAGGGTTTCATCCCTGACCATCTTGGCTAATAGCCATTGATGGGGCTATCTATCATGAACATATCTAATTCTTTTTTTACCTCAGTTATACATTGACCTTCAGAATATCTCCTAGTATTAGGGGTCTTATTTTTTTGTTTTGTTTTGTGTTTAGTGTGTGGTAAGACCAGATTGTTCTACCCAGAACACTCTAAATAGAAAATGAATGATAAAAATTGTTTATTGCATCCACTGTCATTTGTGCTCAAGGACTGATCGATGAGATGAGGCATTTTTCAAAAAAAAAAATAAATAAATAACTGGATGGACTAAAGGGAGCAATTTCTACAATCATTAAAAAAAAATTGACAAATTAGAATCAGTAGTTAATGATTTGGACCAGCAAGCACATCTGAGTGAAAATCTTCCACAGCAATCAAGGAAAAATTAGCAGATCAAATATTGATTAATGTTCTCATTAAAGTAAGTAAGTGTTGGATGAAGAACCAAACCAGAACTCACAATCTTTGTTGTGCAGGTTAGAAGAATCCAGTTTCTTGGAATAATGAGCCCAGAAGATGATGGAGGAATAGTAGCAAAAAACTGAGGGTTACCTTGGATACTTCTGGGGCAGATTCTCAGTCAGTGTCAATTGCCATAGCCCCATTTGAACTCAGCTGACATCTGCCCCATGGATTTTCTCAAAGAGAAGGCGATCCAAATGTATGGAAATACCATTACTTGTGTGATAGACATGGCAAATATTCATCCTGATGCCTATATAGGGCCTCAAGTTTTGAGTGATTTTAAGGCATTGTCATTAACTATAGTGTTTCCACTTCCCACATATTTATGCAACAAAATCACGGTTTTCATTTTTTTTTTAAATTATGGTTTTAGCCTAAATGGCTGCAGAGAGAACCTGGAAAACATGAACTGCATGCATCCTGTGTTGTCCGTTGGGGTCTGCAGAGTCTCTAAAATGAGAACTTTGAGAGATACATACTGCTCCCATGGTCTTTGTAAGGTGTTGGCTCTTACACCGAAGAGTCACTGGGGTTCCAGCATGGCACTGCCAAATGCAACAAGCCATATCATGTGCAAAACTGGCATGCACGGACACCTGCTTTCACTTCCCTGCTGTTGGGAAAAATCTCAGTAGCTTGGGGGACTTGGCAGTCAGCATGCTCTTCTGCCTCCCCATGGAGATTGCGGAAGCTCACGTTCCAAGTGGCAGCAGTGGTTCACCACAAATAGAATCTGCTGCAGTGAGCCAGCTTGGTGGGCAGGCACTAAACAGGGGAAGAGCAGAGAGGGAAGAAAAAGTCTGTAGCTGCCTGAGTGAATCCCAGCACTTCGGGAGGAACTCAGCAGTTGATTTTGGGCAAAGGAGTACAGCAGTGACCTTTAGCTGACTGCATTTTCTGCAAAGCCTGTGAGAATTGCTACTTTACCCAGGACATTGCCATGAATTTTCTTTAAAAATCTGTGATTTTTCTCAGGATCCATGGGATAGTTTGCAGGCCCAAATTATGGTAGCTGAAGAGATGATACAAAGGAGTTTCTGAAGAAAGCTGGCAAGGTGCAGCTGTAATTAGCAGCCACCATGCTTTATTTCAGTTACATTTTGTTCTGTAGTTTGGCTAATCTTTCGGCCCTGACTAAATGGAAGTAAAACTCTCAAGTCTCCGGAGCTAAATATGTCTCTGACTCATATTTAGTTCTGAGGGCACAAAGGGAACGTGGACCAGTGAAGTAGGCACCGGCCTGGGAGTCAGGAGATCTGGGTTCCCTTTCTGGCTTTGTCGTTTATTTTCTTTGTGACCGTGGGTGATTTGTTTACCTTCCCTTAGCCCCATTTTCCCTTAACCTGTAAAGAAAAAGGAAAACGCCCATTTTCATGTGTGATTGGCCAGAAGATAGCTGTCCTTCTGACCATGGCAGTGAAGACATTCATGAAAATAAAGGTCTTCAGAAGCTGGCACAAAACGCAACAGTTCATCACTTATCAAAACAGGTTTCTTGGAACACGTCACTTTGTCTGTCCACTTTCTTTAAAGGCTCCCTGTCCCTTCAAGAGTCCAGTTCAGTGCTGATACTAGCTATGGCTACCAGAGAGGGCTCTTCTCCCTATATTACCACAACTTCCTATGACAGCTACATTAGCCACGTGACTGCTGACGCAATAGCGAAAGACTTGTGAGTGGAGTAAAAATAAACTCACACAAGAGCTTGACTAAAACTCACCACCAAAAAGATACGAATGAGAACTAAGCTTACCACATTTGGAATTAAATGCAAATAACATCTCCTCCACTTAACTCTCCCTCAGTAAATTTTTCACACACACAAACTATCTCACACAATATAGAGAAAAATACAGCTATTTCCCTACAATCTGAGAAGGTTAGAGAGAGAAATGTTGTTGGTTTTAATGCTGGGTATGTTCTCAGTGACTTACGACAGCCATATAAAGATCTATGTAGATACACTGATACAATAAGAGAATCCCTGAATCCACTCAGCGTTTCTTTTCTGAAAGTAAACACTGCCTTTAGGACAGAAGTTGAAATCTCAGCTTCCCTCCTCTATAACATTTTTATCAATAGTAATTTTAGGCGTGGGCACACCATTATGTAAAATACATTGATCTTCTTGCAGTTACAGTGAATTCTCCAAATGACACATACTTTTTTCCATGTAGTATATATGTTATATGTATGAACCAGTGCTTAAGTGACGCTATTCATATCTTGATAGTAAATTTGAAAAATGCCTCTCCCACCCCTTTTCTTCCAATGGTGTGTTCCTTTCCCCTGCTGATCCCGCCCCGCAGCAGGGCCAGCAAAAAAGGTGCCGGTACTCCGTACCCCTGTCTACCATCACAAAAAAAGCCCTGGTATGAACAAATATCTACAGAAAAGTAATAGAGTTGTTCAGAACTCATAAACAGATAATGGATTGTATGCATACAAGATCCCTACAACCTGCTAAAATATAATCTGAGTAAAAAATTAATCTTTGCTGAAGAAACTTTTCATGTACTTCCCCTAGAAGAGAACCAAGTAATATATTTTGTAACAGCTGCAAGACCAGGGGATATTTTCTTCATGATGAAAGTATCTGTCTCCCATTGTTGTTATGTGTGTAGGCTGAGTGAAGAATCTAGAGAAGGTAATTTTGGGACTAGCTGGTTGAATTCACTTTTTCTTATGTGAGGTGCTGATGAAAAGGCAGGAAAATAAAGGTGAAAGGGAAGTTTCCAAGTTCAGATTTCAATACCACTTGTTATGAGATCTCAGTATGAATGTCTGCAGATTGATAGTGCAGTCTCATCTCAAAGGAATTTCAATGACCCTTGTTATCAGATCAAAAAGATTTTCAGAAAATAACTGAGTTGGTGGGGGGAGTGCTGAATTCTTCTGTAAAGAAAAGTTTCTTTAGGTAAAGCACAGGAGAAACTTTTAAATCTTCACTGCTTGAGGGAACTGAATGGCAAGGTATTTTTTTTTTTCAAATCCTGGCCTATGTATAGCATTATGTTCATTTGTATTTCATATTTTGAAGTTTAAGAAAATATTGCTGAAAAGACTGAGGGCTAGAGAAGATGCACAGGGCCTTTGGGAATGCTTTCAGCCAAAATTAGGCTGCCTCTTCCACTTTTGTATGGGTGAAAAAAGTCAGAGATCAAGCAGGATACAGGTATTGCATCCTGCGCTATTCTGGGTTCCCACTAAATCTACAGTGTTCATACTCTACAGGACCCCCACAAATGAAAGTCATAAGAACAGCTATAATGGGTCAGGCCAATGTGCCATCTAGCCCAGTGTCCTGTCTTTCGACAGTGGCCAATGCCAGACATGAGAGATGGAATGAAAAGAACAGGTGTGATCCGTCCCTGTTGCCCATTCCCAGGTTCTGGCAAATAGAGGCTAGAGACGCTTCAGAGCATGGTTTTCAGTCCTTGCCCATCCTGGCTAATAGTCACTGATGGACGTCTCCTCCAAGAACTTATCTAGTTCTTTTTGAACCCCATTTTAATCTTGGCCTTCGCAAGATTTTCTGCCAAAGGATGACTGTTCACTCTGTGAAGAAATATTTCCTTTTCAACGTGCTGCCATTTAATTTCATTTGGTGACCCCTAATTCTTGTCTTATGAGGAGTAAATAACACTTCCTTATTTACTTTCTTTACACCAGTCTTTCCTTATCATATCTCCCCTTCGTCGTCTTCTTTCCAAGCTGAAAAGGCCCAGTCTAATTCATCTCTTCTCATATGGAAGCTGTTTCATACTCATAAACATTTTAGTTGCCCCTTCTGTGCCATTTCCAATTCCAATATATCTTTTTTTTGAGATGGGGTGACCAGATGTCCCTGCAGGATTCAAGATATGGGAATATCATGGATTTATAAAGACACAGTATATTTTCTGTCTTCTTATCTGTCCCTTTCATAATGATTCCCAACATTCTGTTAACTTTTTTGACTGCCACTGCACAGTGAGTGGATATTTTCAGAGCTATCTTAAGCGGTAACAGCTAATTTAAACCCCTCATTTGATACGTATGGTTGCAATTATCTTTTTCAATGTATGCTACTTTGCCTGTAACACCACTAAATTTCATCTGTCATTTGTTGCCCAGTCACCCAGTTTTACGAGATCCCTTTGTAACTCTTCACACTCTGCTTTAGGCTTAACTATCCTGAATATTTTTGTATCATCTGCAAATTTTGCCACCTTACTGTTTACACTCACGCTTTCGGGTAGTGCAGGGGGACATGCTATGCAGATGCTCCCTCGCCTGATTGCCGTGCTTCACGTGCACCAGGTTACAGTGAGTCACAGATCTGGGAAATAAAATTTCTATAAAGTGAGCTAGTTCACAAAGGGATGCACGTCTTTAGTATGGCCTAGGAGAAAACGCCCTCTGAATGATTGTTTTCCCCACTTGTCTGCCTCCTGGCAAAGCTCTGTCTTCTTCCTGTTAGGAGCCAATACCGTTCTTGTCTGAGAGGAGGGAAGAGATGGAGCAGAAAGAGTTCAGCAGTTCTGGGCAGCTGTGCTCCATTCTCTCCATCCTCTGTGGAGGGCAGAGGCAGGGCATCTCTACGGCACCCCTCCCTGCCTGCGAAGAGAGACGCCCATCACTGCACTTCCTCAGACCTGGGAGAGGAGGGTAAAGAGCCCCCAGGAGCTGCAGGAGGAGTAAGAAGAGAAGCTGGGAGGGATAGAATTAATGTGGGGCCGGGGTGAGACCAGAGCAGATGTGAGCGCTGAATGGATGGGGAGAGTGAACACACACGGTTGGTTGAGGGACAGACTCAGTCGCTGGACAGGGGGACAGGCTGAAGTAGGTGTGATGATAGATCTGCCACTTTCTCAGACCCACTTGAAACACTACGTGACTGTATCTCTCATGCAAATGACTTCCTTCACCAGCAGGGATAATGTGCTTGTGGACTCTCCCTGAGGGCTCTGTGAGCATCAGAATATTTTGCCCTGTTCTCGTACGTCTGTCTGAGCTGATAAATCAAACAGGACCTGACCTAGAGCCTTAATATCTCCCTTCAAAATGTAGCATTTTCTCTCATATAGAACTTGACCCAAATTGCAGTATTCCATATTCTTCTGTTCATTTATGCCTATAAACATATGCCATATATAACAATATACTGCACGGAAAGCGCCTTTCCTTTAATTGAATCTTTCCCTTTTACATTTTCTAGTTTACATTTTTATTCCCCCCCTTCTCTGATGGCAATTAAGGGTTAGCTGGAAGGATGGATTGACTTGATGAGCTAGAGAGGCAGAATCTGGGCATTTGTGGGCCATTCAGCAACTACCTCTTCTTCCTAGCGAAGGCAGAACTAATTACTTCCACAGCTTGCTGACTCTCCACAGGTCTAGAACCGTTGGGGGATGATGCCAAGTGTCTGACCTCATCTGAAAGTGCTGAGGCTGCTGTGTTCTTTCAGGAATTCACAAGTTAAAGAGAGAACAGATTCAGAGACCTACAGCACTCACCTTAAGCGCCAATTGTGGCCCAGGCTGAAAGCAGCGTCTTTTAGGGCTTCATCAACTGTATGGCATCCCTCTGAAATTAATGGGAATACTTATATTCTACATTACATTATAGAACGTGCTTCAGCACATTTTTAGAGTAAAAGGTCAGGGGTGCTCAGAATCTTGTGTGAGCCAAACCCTTTATTCTAAACAGTTTCGCATCCATTTAAATAGATCTGTTCTTTTCTTTCGCGGTCATTAACATGCTCATTGTTAACAACTGTGCATGAGAAGCTGAGTAATCTAATACATTAGGTTTTCACCGGAGCTCAGGTCTATTTCTGGTCTTCAGCTAAATGAGTCTCATGGTCTCAGTCTAACTGCTAGTAGATATTTGTCCACCTCACTAACTCAAAGAATGATGATCAATGAGAAAGCCTCTCTTGGCAGTGAGTGATAAGCCAAAAAGTTGGAGCCTTGAGTTAAAGCCAAGGGCTGTTAAACCAGCCAGTCATTTATTTCCAGGAACTGTCTGAGCCCCTGATTATTACTGCTGTTATAAATCAGGTACAGAAATATAAATTACGTACATTTACAAAATCAAGTTAAAAGTGTAACTCCCCCATTGTCACGATTACTATGGTCTCTCTGCAGCACCAGACGTAATAGCAGAGCGACCCTGAGAAAAGCAGCCTTTCCATCTCACTGTTTCATTAGCTTTCTAATATAACATAATTTGGCACATCTGGTAGTTTCTGCACCAGAGTCCAGTATTAAATGAGCAGGATGTTAAAAGGCCAAGAGTGTGGTGCATAAGCAGATCTCTCTGAAGAATTGGTACAGCATCTGTCTATTGTTGTTTATTTTTATTATCAGATTAAATTTTTGATAGAACAGTTTTCCATCAGGAAATGCAGTTTCTTCTAAATCAAAACATTTCATGGGAACATGTTGATTTCAACTACATTTCTGATGGGAAAGTGTCAGAATGAATTGTTTTGACTTTCTAATTTCATTTGGACTTTTAATTTTAATGTTATCTTTTCATATATTTAAATATTTATTTTATATAATACAATGCTTTGACATTATCATGGTGAAATATTTTTCCTAATGGAAGTGATTCAGCATTATGAAAACAAAAGATTTAGATTTGGGGCGCCCCCCCCCGGGAGGGGTGAATTTTTTTCCCAGAATTTCCATTCTTAAAATGGTGTTGACTTTTTACTCTGATTCAGAATGTCACGGTTTCCTGTGAGACAAAGTTTCCATTTCTCAACCAGCACTAATCATTATATTTAATTGATATCACAGTAATTATTGCAGATTTATAAATGACACAGCAGTACAAACCTAGTTCAAACAACCACTGAGCATTCTGTTAGTGTAGAGGGAATCCCTAGGTGGAATAACGCTAATGTAGCTGGCCCTGTGTCATCCCCTCCCAGCTTTCTGACAGGAGTTATGGTCAAAGAAAAGTGTGCTATTACATTAGCCTTGGCAGACACTCTCTTGCGGGCCATTGCAGCTGGGTGTAGTTTAGAGCAACTTCAAATCCTGAATGCACCAAGGACTGGTGAGCTAGAGGAGTCTGGATATGACAGAGGATTATACCGATAGTCCCTGGCTCAAAGAGATTGCAATCTAATAGCAAGTATGACATGAAATTTTGTCTTGCTGTAGCCATTCGTGTCATCCTTGTTTTTTAACTGGTGAAGTTTTCCCAGTTGAACATGTTTTGGTCAAAAAAGGATAGCAGTGTTTTCAGGCACTTTTCCTCTACTCTCAGGTGCCTTGAAAAGAGCAGTTTTCCTTTTTAATCATGTAGTCGTTTTCTGTGAACCGGGATTTGTCTTGGTAAATGTATCCTGGTAAACTTGGTTTTCCTCTTACAGGACTCTCACAACTGTATCCACGTCAATTTGCATCGAGCGAAGCTTGCTCTGTTCATGTTTTTCTGTATTATTTTTAAATACACATTCTTTTCTTTAAACCAATTAATTCAAGGCAATATTGCAATATGGTGCATTTTGTTTGTTTGATGCTCTTTTCTGTTTCCATTGCACCAGGAGAACATAATCATTAAAAGCAACTTCTTTAAAATCTCATCTTCTCACCCTACTATTAACAGCTGAAACAACTGCAGAAGAGACACAAGGCAGCGAAACTTACAGACATTGGTGCACATGGTAACTGAAGCTACATGGTTATCTGCTAGAATCCCATTCATTTTCATCCTCTGTTTCTTTGAAATGTCTCAGAGCAGTAGATATTCTTTGGCTCAAAACTTAACACTCAAGTTACCAAACAAAAGGCTGTATCGTCTCTAGGATTTATTTCTATACTGAGCCGGGCTATTGACCCTGTCAAAATGGCTATTGGAAACTTTGACACTTTGGGATTAATAGTATGTGGTTCTAGCTCTTGGGCTAAGGCAAGTGATTGAAGTAGCGTCCCTGGTGTTTTCTAGGGAAGCAATGGGTGACATAACTGTTCTAAAGGATTTCTGTCCCTAAATAATGTCACGGGGTAGTTATACAGGATGTTTTATACCGTTCCCAAAGAGCAGCATAGAGGCAACATTATAGATGATATTGAACCCAGTCTTTGTTGGTGCACAGGAGAGGCAGGGTGTACGGTTTTCATGGCAATAATTTCTGGGACAAAAAAATATAATTTGGGGAGTATTTTCATAAAGAATCATGAGTAACTATGAAGGAGACCCACGTAATCCTTTTCTAGTGGAAAATAAAGTGCCTGATAATGAAAACAGTGTGCCTTGGTTTTTCCATAGTTTAAAACTGATTATTTTATCATTCTTTGACGTGACGAAGTGATTCCTTATTTTACAAGGAATCTGCCTCAAATATCACCAACCCAAAAAATCCTTTCAGAAAATTAGTTTGACCTCTGCTTCCTTGAAGATAATCCTAAACTTTGCTCTCAGCCTTTCTGTGTGGTCCTTTGGGAACACAGGGACAGTCAGGGTTTGGTGCATCTCACTTTTGCAAAGGGGACAAGGAGCAGAGACCAAGCCCCATTCTCTTCCAAACCATATAGCAGAGCAGTGGGACCGATGTGACAAACTAGTTGTTCTCTGCCTACTAAAAGTCCCATTGAGGCAATGAACTTTTGCCCAACCCCCAATGCAGAGCGGTGGCTTAATACCACAATTTCACCATGTATGATGAATAGAACTAGTAGCCAAACAAAAAGAAAAAGGGAGCTGTAGTCGGATGTGACTTGAAAAACATACTTAATCCCAGGCTGCTTCATTAGGATCAGGGTCCATAAACAACATATGTAAGGCAGGTTTCCTGATCTTTATCACAGTCAACAGCCTGTCCTCCTTTTGAGGGAAAATTTTGCTTTTGAGATACATGAGTTGCAACATGGTTGCAAGTAGAAGTTAGTAATTAAAAACTTCACATGGTAATTTCCCCTCACCTCACAAATGGCTTCCTTTAAAAGCAGCACATAGAGGGAAATAATTGATTAGATGAATTATCTGAGGAAATGATACAAGGGAAAACAATACAGGTGGCGCTATATATTAGTTCTGATCATAGAAGACCTTGAGATATTAAACACATTGCAGAAAGTACAGTATCACCAAAATAATTAATCTCGTTCACAGGGGTTTCTATTAGTGATTGCAGTCGCACTGTGTGAAAAAATCTTTGTCGTATTATATACAAATTACATTAGATGGAGTGCTAAAAGCCTCCTGTAGGTCATGGCTCCAAATTGTTAATGGACTTTACCCTATTAACTTCAGACTCCAAATTATTTTTAGAACTATCCAACTTCATGCCCATAAGAAATCTACCCACTGTAAATTCCAGTTTGGAAATCTTCATGTTTAATGTTCTTCAGCAAGAGAGGCATGTCAATAAGTAACCTGTCTCCAAGGCAGTTAAGTGCGGTAAGATACACTGTGAAGTCTGAATATCAGACACATTTTCAGTTTATACACAGACAATTTAGATTGCACAGAAACAGAAATGAAAAGCCATTTGAACTGATGCAGTGTACTGGAATGGAAATGCAGTTCACTGGCCGAATTACACTCAAAAACAAACCTGGCAATTTGTACTCAATGCTTTCTCAAGTTCTGCAGGCACTGGTGTCAAAACAATTCTGTGTGGTTTTGTTTGGTTTTTTATATCATCTGCAACAGAAGAGAAATAGCTGCCTGTCCACGGACATCTCCATATTTTCAAAACTAAAATCTATCATCACAGATTCTCTTTAGGAGAGTTAGTGCTGGAAGTGTGGTTTATGACTTAAATATATCTTGTACAGACAGCGCTGAACAAAGAAAGCCTTCTGAGTTATATAACTCCTTGATGGGGTGCTTAAAGGTCTTTCATCTCAAGTCAGTAGATTCCAGAGTAGTCATTCAGCGATTAAGCCTTTCCTTAAATTTAAAAGCATGTATCTAAATCTTTGATTCACAGCTCCATAAAGTCTAAGGCCAGAAGAGGAGCTATTGGGATCACCTAGTCTGACCTCCTGTATAAAACAGGCCAGAGAAATTCCCGGACAAAAGTTGTATTTGAACTAGAACATACCTTTTAAGAAACATCCAGTCCTGATTTTAAAAATGCCAGTGATGGAGATCCATCACCACCTTTCTTTGATGATTTGTTCCAATAGTTAATTAACACCCTGTTAAAAAAAAATGAATGCCTTATTGACTTAGTGTCCAGTGGACAGAAAATAATCAGTCATTTCTGCAAAATTATTGATAATTTGACCATCTCCTTTTACCAGTAGATTTACAGTAATGCCAATCCTATGGAAGCCTGCAGATATCAGGAAAGAGACCTTAAATTAGGGGGCATGTCTGTACTGCCCCATAGTTCATACTACTGGGATGAGAACAGCAGGGTACACCAAATGCGGAGCTGTAACTCCCCTACGTGGATACCATGGGAGCTAACTAAAAGATTCCAACTTTGCGTTCGTGTAGTCGTGTTTAAAGAGGACTATGTTAAGATGAAGTAGGAACTTTTAAGTTTGGACCCACAGCATCCACATTGGTAGTTACTACATAGCACTTTGCTGATCAATCCTCTTCATGCGCCTGTAATCCAAACCACAGGGCAATGCAGACCTGCCCTTACATGCTATGCATTCAATAGGGAGACAGTACAGAGTAATCAGGATTGTGAGCTCACGACAAGGGGCTGAGCAAACAGGCTGCTGTGTTTTGAACCAGCTGAAGCTTTTTGGGGCTGCTTCATTCCCAGATATGAAGAGTTGCAAGATTCAAGGCTGAAGGTCACAAGGGCCAGATTTGTGTCTGATGGGATGTGGTGCATTATTTTCCCAGCTGCAAATGGAAGATGACACTTTTTGCAGCGATGTCGATCTGGGCATCCGAAGGAATGGAGGAGTCAAAAGAATCTCTCAGCTGCAAACAGTCCCTCAAGTCAGGAAGTCTCAGATTGAAAGGGATGTTACGAAGGAGGCATGTTTTCCAAAGCACTGTCATCTTTCTACTTGTAGCACTTCTGTCTTGTCAATTTCAATCAGCTGCTTTTCATCCAGATTTTTATTCCCATCAGGCATAAGTCAGGAGATGATACTGATTGCATTGAGGGGAAGCAGAGGTAGGTGTGGGAACCTCTTGGATAGTGCATATTCTGCCATCTATTGGCTTCAGATAGCTACTGAATAAAACCGGCAGATGACTGAGCATTGTGGGATTCTGCAGGTGAGGGATTTGGAGGTGGAGGAACACTTGTCCGTAATGTTTTCTGGATTCAATCTGAGAAGAAGGATCTACCAGATGTCTGTGCATGTCTGTGGTCTTTTGGAGCTGGGACAGGAGAATTTGGTGATTAGTGATATCAAATGCCATGGAGATCCGTCAGAGGAAATAAATGTGTTTCTCCAGACAGTGGATGGGAGGAGCACCATCCACCAGTGTGCTATACATCTACCATGCCCTATGGAAGTCATAGGCCAGTGACACACGGGTCAGCTGGCCAGTCACAGGGACACTGGCCTTTTCTTTCTTAAAGGGCCACTGCCAACCTGTCACACCTAGCACAAGGCAGGCTTCAACAAATATGCCTCCAACCTAGGGACCAGGCCAAAAATTGAGGCACCCCCAGGTGTGCGGCAGTGGCCCTGAGCCTCCAAAAGAGCACCACCGCCACATCTTCCAGTGGCGGTGCAGAGTTCAAAGGGCTGCCTACCGCCAGAAAACTGCCGTGGTGGCCAATACATCCAGCAACAACAGCATAGGACACTAGAGGACCCCCTTCCCCTGCCTCTAGAAAAAAACGCTGCCGGTGCGGCTTTCAGCAAGTGGAGGAGAGAGAGATGGCGGCTCTCAGCACCACCAGCTCTTGTTTTAGGTGCCAGGGGACATTCGCCTCCCTTGCTGCTACAAGGTTACCAGATTCCAAGGGCTAAATTCTATATGCCATGGTGATATGGCACCCAGGATTTGTCAAGCTCTGACATAAGGCCAGTTCTTCCAGCCATGGGCCAGTCCCTTCCAGCCCTGAGGCAGACAGGAGAACTAGCGTAAAACAATTTGTATGCTCAGGAGAGCTCCAAGAAGTGCAAGGAGGAAGGTTCTTTGCACCTTTCTTTCAGTTTACACATTTCCACAAGAAAAGGAACAACTGACGTCTGTGTATTTAAATAGGGAAATACTGTTCAGGTTTGACGGGAGATCAGATATGTTGAAAAAGCCATTCTCTGTCTGCTGGTGCATGAAATAATGAATCTCAGAGTTTAGACAGGGACACTTAATCATCAAATAGCTGCTGTCAACTTTCTTTTCAGCAATAGTTTTGCTTCTGTGTCATATTCAACACCGTTCTACAGCTCTTACTCCATTAAGTAGCCCTGTTGAACCCAACAAGTAAGGAGCTGAAGGACTGGACCAGTTAATTTTCTTATTGTTTCCATTTTTTCTATTGGGAGGAATATTCAGAAGGAAATATTCAAGATCACCTGCAGGCAAGGTGACAAATGAACTCATGAATATGAAGGCAGAATTTGAAGTAAAGTGAAGTGAAATGTTAACACAAACATTGGGCTGTGACTTCAGGTTTGGATTAAGCAAGCGGAGCTGTATTTCATTATCCCTGTCTAACTCACAAAAAAGTCAATGCAAGTTCTTTGAGCAGAAATATAGGTGCCACATGGCTTCTAACTGGAATGATTTTTCAAAAGTTTCTAAGTAGTGTCGCTCATTGGCTCTTCAATGGTAAACTGAGAGAGAAGTTTTTTGTAAATAGATAGATATGGAATGGAATATCTGGAGGATAGTCATAGCTGGTGGGTCTAGTATTTTAGACCCATTCCGTTTATACTAGTCAGATCCTTTACTAGTGCTCCTGGAACTGAAATATTGATGAAAAATGTTCAGCTGGCTCATCTCAAGAGTGAGATGCCATGTTGCATACAGCAACATGATTTGGTGTTTGGAAGGTTCTACCCTCTCCTGCCCTTCTGCAAATAACCTTGTGCAGTAAAGTTTAGCTTTCCCTCTTCTGCAGAGCCTACATGGCTCGGTGATTTAGAGAGAGATTTTCACCTCATTATTGATTGCCCTGTCCATTTAAAAGCTGTTACCATCTGCGTTCTGTTTGGTGGCCTATATGAAAATAGTGGATGCTCACACTCCAGTTCCCGTTGGATATGTGTCATGTCATAAAAGCCAGCACCACATCAGGCCACTGACTGGCACCTTTCTCAGGGAATCCAAGACCTGAGTTAGCATTGAGATTCTAATACCACCTTCACCTTGCAGGCAGTCACTCCAGGTCAAGTTTGAGGCATGTTTTCAGAGTGGCAGCTTTCTCTATGCCTTTCTGTGGTGTGTCTGCTCTTGAATACATTCAAGACTTCATCTTCCAGGGCTGTCAGTCCAGACTCTGTCACTCCACTGACTCCAGGAGGTCTCCATGAAGCAGTGGACACTATCTGGAGTTCTCTGCTCCCTGACCCCCTCTGGATCCCTCATTTTGATGCAGTGACCTGCACCCTATCCCTATTTTTTGATTCAGTGTCCCCCATAGTCTGTTGATCTCTGAGCTCTATGGCTTCTGCCTCATTTGGAGGTGGGGAGGAGAGTGTTCTTGGTTTGGACTCTGACAATAGTCACTGATTGTAAGAGAGCCTGGCTGGGGAAGCAGCTTTCCTTCTATCCCCCAACCCCCCGGCACATTTCCGGCTCACTTGGCCCCTGTCCCTGGCAGCCAGCCTGGGCAGGGAGCAGAAGGTACGTTCCCAGCCAGACTCTCTTGCAGATAGCTGCTACACTGCAAAGTAGTGGTTGGCAGGGATAAGTGTCGGAAATTACTCCCTGCCCAGCTGCCAGGGAAAGTGGTGAAACATGCCAGAGGGACACAGTGATAGAAGGACAGAGCTGCCCTCCCCCATAGGAAAATGGAGGAGAGAGAGCATGGTGGTCATGGGTGGGACACTATGCAGAGGAGTCACATGACCAGTGAGGCTCCTCCCCCATACACACTCCCCCACCAGTAAAAATAAAGTCAGCACCTATGGTCTGATAATCAATTTTAGAATTTAAATGTCAGCAGCCATCACTCTGCTGACTCCTTGGTGCTTTCTCAACGCCGTGGGCAGTGTCTAAGGTTCTCTACTCAGTGTCCCCAGAGGGGTTCCCCCTCAGTTTTATCCTTATAGCCTGACTCCAGATCCTGTTTTATTTTTCATTTTTTGTCTCCTGTAATCAACTGATTCTTGTGTCTTTGTTGTCCACCTGTTCCTCTTTTATTGGAAGAAGAGACTGTTGTTTGTGTCAGTAGAGCCCCCACTGATGGGGGCTTCACCTGCTCCAGTGAGAATGAAATAAGCCATCAGCAATTTTCATCCTCACTAAATTCACTTTGAAAAGACATCCTCAGCTTCCCTTCCCATTTGGTTCCAAGGGGGAGAAACTCTCTGACACCAACACCACATTTTATTATGAGTTTTCACATATAATAGCCAATGCGTCTTTTGTGGGCAAAGAAGAGATTGTAAAGTAAACCATGCTCTTACACACACAGGACACTGGTGGATACAGAAACCAAAAATGTATGGGGGAAAACATTTTTCTTTCATGTATCCAAGGGGTTAGGAGGAAAGCTGGTTCTATAATTCAGGTTAGGTACCTTTTGCTTTGATCATGAATATATTCTTAATCTTGGCAAATCAGTCACAGTTAGAGAGTGACAAGGAAACGTAGCATTGATGGTAGCATGCACTATTTAAGGTCTTGGCTAGGGAACGGTTCAGGGGCCTGGCTAGCCGGGGTCAATTGCCATAACTTTTTTAACTTCGAGACTTGTGAGAATCAGTAATGTTACCTTTGTTTCCACAGTCAGCCTGTACGCTGGGTGGGGGAGGTTTTCCTTGGTGATCATTTGAGAGGCACGGTGGCCGAATTGTGAATGTTGCTGTCGGGCATTCCACCCCCATGAGCTTCATCGTAGTTCAGGCAGCGGAGTTTGCCCATTTTTTATTGTTTTTAAATGGCGTGAACCAGATCTTGTCCCCTAAGGGTATGTCTACACTGCAGTTAGACACCCAGAGCTCACCCATGCCAGCTGACTTGGTCTCAGGCAAAGCGGCTGATGAGCTCTCGGGCTCTCCCACCTCACAGGGCCGCAGAGCCCTCCGAGCCTAATTTAGCTGTGTGGGTTTGCAATTGAAATGTAGACATACCGTTAGCATGTGTGTAAATAGGGCCCTCCCTATATGGAACTGAAATAAAGGAGTGACACAACAGTGTTTATTTCTCCATCCCACCTGACGTGGATTAGAGTAGCAATCCACTGCTGGTTGTTAAATTCATCTCCACCCCTCTGCAAGGACATGGCGGGTCAGACACATCCATGGCACCTTCTCCCCATTGTGGAAAGGGCCAGGCCAGTTGACTGGAGATGGGGTCACGGTACATAGTACATCATCCCCTCACCAGCCCCATAGAGATTACACAGGAAAGAGTCACTCTACCATTCTCTGCACTGGGCATACTCCCATTTAAATATGTGTTCATGGGGCAGTTGTGACCAGACCTATAAGGCCCTGCAAATCTGTGGATATCCGCATCCACAGATGCAATGTATATCTGTGGGCCATTTCTTGCGGAAGCAGATCAGATGCGCATCCACATATTTGTATCCATGCAGAGCTCTACAAATGAATAGAGCCCTGCAAAAATCCGCATTATATCCACATCCACGGATGTGATGCGGTTATCCGTGGACCATTCTTTGCGGATGTGGATCCGCATATTTGTATCCACACAGGGCTCTACAGTCCAACTCCTGGTAATCCACCTCCAGATGATATGACTTATCATTTGGACAAGAGAGGATGACCACAGAGCCTGAGAGCCACGGTGGAGGAAGATGGCTCTGTACCATACACAGAGTCCTACAGAGACCCAGGAGAGGTCTGCTCTCTTTGGGACAGAACCATAGCTCATTCCACAGAGGGTGAGGGAGCAGAATACCAGCTAGATCCCCCTCCACTGTTTCCTCAGTATATTGGTCTGGGTCAGCATAAGGTCTCTTCAATCAAATATCATAAGGGCACAATATTCAGCACAATAATGCTTCTCCCATGCAGACCTAGCAAGGAAAGGAAATGCTCGTTTTTACTTATACTCAAATTATATATTTATTTTCAGAATTTCAATAAAATCACAACTTTTTAAAAAATATTAAAAGTTTCATACACTGCATACCTTCAGAGTGGGGGGATGCCTGTTAAAATGAGTGAAGCTTGCCTATTGCATTTCTAAGCTATTTATTTCATAGCAGAGTCATCCCTTTGAGGGCAAGCTGTGCTGGTGGGAAAAAATGAGAAGTGTAATCCTCTAGATGCCACAGGAAGTCCATCGGACATCAGCTGTTAGATCGCTATATATAGCTGCAGGAGTTTATGAAATAATGTTTTAAGAATAGGTCCAATGTAGGCTGCCAGCAAAACATCAGCCAGATCTGGGAGCTCAATATCTGTTGCAAGCCATGAAAAGTCTGAAAGATGGGCAGTCCAAATCATTCCCCACTATAGCATCAGCTTTAGAAATTCCTATTATTTCATGTTGGGCATTGGGAACTTACTGATGTAGCCATTGTCTGAAGGTTGTGTGTGCACCTGTGCTTTCCTTCCTTGAGATATTTTGGTGACAGTCCCTAAGCATCTGTTTTCATGTTCTAGTCACAGCTTAAGAAACGGAATAATTTGAAGTGTAGAGGCCCCATGCCGTGTTATTAATTAGGCCACAGCAAACCATTGCCCAAAGAGTTTTAGGTGGCTTGATTTTGCACCATGCTCTGCGTGGAGCTTTTCCAGCTGTGATATCTCTTTCTTACACCTTATGTTAATGATTTTTAGTATTTTCTGCCTCCTGGTATTTCTCTTGCTAACCTGAAACTGATGAAAGTATCTCAGTCTGTTCATGCAAGTCAAAAGCATTTCACTGGAAGCCACAGTTGCAAAGATTATTTCATACTTCAGGTAAAAGCAATCATTCCATCTCTGACATCCACATTCCCATTCAGCACCATTCACTTGCTCTCAAGACCAGCACAGGCAAAGAGTGCTACACAGACAACATATATATGTGGTGGTGGCATGGACATTGATTCTCTTGCCCTGAGCCATCCCTGGTATGAGCCTATTGGAAGGAACAGCCTCACAAAGTTGAGTTTGACCCATTATATTTCTATGGTTTCTTTTGTCCAGACAGACTCCAGACACTTTACAATTTTCACCTACCTGATCTGGTAGAAAATAGAGCAATCCTTTCACCCACAACTAAAGTGCAAAAAAACCTGGGGAAAATCAGCAAATGATTAACAGCATGCAGCAACTCTATATCTCACTTTAGGACAGGAAGTAAAGAATATCCCCCCCGTGTCCCGCCAGAAATTGCATAGGAAATGTCAGCAAGAAAATCTAGTTATCCAAGTTCAAATTTATCAGGATTCTCCAGTTAACATGGCTATTTTGGGGAAATGCTCTGTCTTATCTACAAAATGTAAAATTTATCTGTAAGATTTTACCTCTTCTCTGTAAGATGTGAAATGCTCTGTGAGACCTTTATGTATTATCTGTATGAAAGCATAGCAGTCTCCCCTTCAAGAAATGAGCAAATCTAACTCTGCATGCATTCCGAGTTCTAAGCAGAGCCCAATATTGCATGGTATGGCAGAAGTCCGTACATCTCACAGGCAATACCCTCTCGCCAACTGAGATACTGTGATTTTGGCCTCTGGCAGAAGCCACAGCCAGCCCTGCTTCATCTGAAAGCCAGAGATCTTCAGATGGTTAATAATGCAGTATCCCTCCAAAAAGCAACCTTCACTGAATTTTAATTTTGTAATTCTTCAATATTAATTTACAATTCTATTCTAGCCAGCTCTCTGACTCCAACAGCGGGGTCACAAACTGTCATTTGGGAGGATTTCAAATATATGCTATTAGAAAGCATATGGTTTTTAAAAAGGCACTCATTTTTAAGTATTGACATCTGAACTGCGACTGACACCATAAAGGATTTGCAGCCACAAGTAATGGGTTAGGAGCAGCACAGCTAACGGCTACTAGTCACTCAGTCATTTGAAACTAATGTAACATTCAGCATAAATATTAAATCATGGTCGTTGCACATGCAACTGAATGGATGTCCAACTGGTCAACTGCATGTTCAGTAGTAGTCAACATATGGACCTTAACGTTCCATAAATCTCTGTGAGACCCTTTTTAGAAGGGAGCGATTAGAAATATTATTAAATAAATCTCTTGTGTGTGCTGATCTGGGCACTGTCTAGACATAGCTGAGCATTTAATGAACACTATTTGAGCTATAACAATTTATTATCCAGGTAAATCTTTCCACAACTAAGCTATTATATTTTGTTTAGGAAAAAATATCATGTCAGCCTTATAAATTGAATCAGCTCTGAATGGGTAAATAGGCTCTCCAAACACTTTTCATGGACTTTTGAAGCATGCAAATATGGTTTGCAAACTGCTGTTTTATTTAGGCTTCCTAGGAGGTAAGTATTTCTAAGAATGTGCTTGTATTTCATTTAATTTAGCAGTGTGATGTTACATCGAAGCTAAAATAGCTAGCATTTTCCAGTTCAAAGGATCTATTAATATTTATGAGGTCATCCTGCATCTTATTGCAATGAAATACTTTTAACCTTCTGAGCCTTGAAGTTCTTTGAAAGATGGCATTTAAGTGTTACTAATAACTTTTACTAATTCCTGATGGTTTTATTGTGGAGAATAATCGTGTTTGTGTCACAAACCCCATGTGCAGAGTGACCCTTTAGAGACTGAGAATATAGTAATTCTAGGAATTAATATTTCTGTTAGTGTCCTGATCATTTTCAAGGCTCTGGATTTGCACTTGTATAATTTTCTTAATTCTGGCTTGTGTGCTGTATAGATGTTAGCTAGAGAGAGACTGAATTGATTTGACCGGTTTATGTACCTCCAAACAGATAGGTATTATCAGAAGTAAAGAGAGACATGAGAAAACTGTCATCTCTGTAAACCAACCAGAAATCATTTTCACAATTGAGGATAACACACTTAAGCCTTTGTGGGCACAATCCCTCTTGACATCAGATGTACGAAATGGAAAATGTAGCATGTTAGCTGGAAATGTGTACAGACAGAGAAGGGTGGGTCACTAGCCCTCTGGTACTGTTTGAATTGACCTTTTGACCCACCTGTATTACGCATTCCCACCTTTGCCGCTCATCCATAAGGTCCTCTTGACGGTCAGGAGAGACAAGTCCTTGGTAACACTCATAGCGGCTGTGTGGCCCAGACACCACTGGTTCATGATGTTGCTGCAGCTGTCCATGGACACCCTGATCACCCAGCCTTTGGTACCATATCTGCTTCTGCAAAATCATGGCCAACTGCATCCCCACAGCCTAGACTCGCTTCAGCTAACATCATGGAGGCTGTGTAGCTAAATACAAGGGAAGCTGGATGTTCAAAACAGGTATGGGAGGTTCTCCTTGGTAGCAGGAAGCCTTCCACCAGAGCAACATATTTAGCCAAGTGGAAAAGGTTCTCAGCATGGTCAGAGCACAAAGGCTATGTCTACACTTGCTAAAATTAGTTTGAATTTGTTAGTTCGAACTAACTAATTCGAACTAATTTCAGTTAGTTCGAATTAGCTTAATTCGAACTAGCATGGCCACACTGGAATGTTAGTTCGAACTAAGCAAGCACTTGCTTAGTTCGAATTAGCGATCCCCATCCATTTCAATGGCCGGTTAATTCGAACTAAGAAATTAGTTTGAATTAACATGGCCACATTGGTTAATTTGAACTAGTTAGTTCGAATTAACCCCTTAGTTCGACTACGCTATTCGAACTTATTAGTTCAAATTAAGGAAGCCCTTAATTCGAACTAACTAATGCCTAGTATAGCCATGGCTTTAGTTAGTTCGAATTAAGCTTCCTTAATTCGAACTAACTTGCCAGTGTAGTCATAGCCATAGAGACTACTCTGAGGCAGGCCCCACTGCCACTTATACTGGACAACCTCTTGCACTTAAAGCTGTCAGGATTGGCAGTGATGTCCGTGAAGGTGAACCTGGCATTCCACCCGGGAGAAAGGGGCCACTCAAATTTTGCCAATCTTTTGGTATTCTGCTTCTTTAATGGCCTAGATAGGCTGTACCCTACAGTCCACTCTCTAATCCCAGCATGGGATCTTAATCTAGTACTCAGGAAGTTGATTCACACGTTTATTTCTCATTATGCCATCACTCAGCAAGCGAAATATGACGCCGCATGGGGCAGAACCGTGCTCCAGTCAGCAATCTTTTGAGCTCCAACCCCTCCGCCATTGGTCGTCTTGGAATCAACATGAGCAGGCACTCAAAGAAAAGAAAATGTTTACTTACCTTTCATAACTGTTGTTCTTCGAGATGAGTTGCTCAAGTCCATTCCAAGACTGCCCACCTACCCTTCTTGTCAGAACCATTCGGCAAGAAGAAACTGAGAAGGTGGTGAGTCGGCAAGCCCCTCTATGCAGTGCCACGGAGGTGCCTCTCCAGGGGCACTTGCACCCACCTAACGGGTACCGCTGGTGGAAATTCTTCCAATGACTGTGCACACACACTGCTTGGAATGGACATGAGCGACACATCTCGAAGAACAACAGTTCTGAAAGGTAAGTAACTGTTTTTTCCTTCTGCCTAAGAGAGACAATCCAATATCTTTATACTTTTAGATTGGACCTAATAAGACTCATTTGTTTTGACATCCAGCTGTCAGTAAAAGAGTTCTTAATTTCTATAGACAGTCCTAGAACCTGCCAGTTGTCTAACTTTGAAACTCAAGCTGATAATTCTGTGTAAGAGGTGGATGTGTTAACCTGTGTACTTTGATTAAAGTACATGTTGAATACTCTAATCTAACTAACTGCCCCTCCAAATTTTAAAATCTTCATCTCCATACCACAACTATTGTATAAACATACTCCTGCATTATATGTGATATTTTCTCTGCAGAAGGGGCTGCACCTTCAGTAGCTGGTCAGGATTTGTAAAAAGATTTTTTTCCTCTGTGTATGAAAGGACCCATATAAATGCAAATTTCATTCACAATTGTCTTACTGAATATAAAAATGGGTTTAATAGGATAATTATATCTATGTCAGTTAATTAAACTGCTTTTTTATTGAGGATTAACAAATATTTTAATAACCAGCTAGTGTTTATTGAAGGTCTAATAACTGCCTTACAAAATCTACTTAAATGTAGATATTGAGGCACCTTCATTTACAATATTATCTTGTGTCGCACCAAAATTGTAATTGTATCTCATTAGAAATGCCCTTAGGGTATCAACTCTCCTGAGAAATTTTGTGCCTTGATCCATAGTAAGAGTAAGGGCAATGTAAATAAATTGTAAAAAGACTTTTGTTTAGGAAGCGTTCATGCTGCAGAATATCTTATTAGAAATCCAGAAATGTTCAGACTTTTGGGGAGAAGTACTGTCTGCTTGGTAACTTTCCAAGGAGCCCTGACTTTCTCCTCTGATGCCCTGTGGACAGATGTTCATGCAATTCTGAAAATCTGGTTAGTTCAGTGAAGTACAGAAGTAGAGAACAGCTAACACCAAAACTGCGGTAAACCAGAATCTTCTATTTCTAGATCTCCAGTCCATTAAACCAGAGATTTTAAAAAGAGCATTTATCATCTCCCTGTCAGGTTTCTCAAAGAACAATAGTGAATCAACAAGGCTTGTGTCACAGAACCTTGACAAAAAAGGCTAATGAGAATTCTAAAGAATGCAAAGTGGGAAATAATGTGTAATATTCCAAGTAGAAACTGAAAGAAAGTAGAATGTCATTTTTCAACCTGGCTTAAAGTTGTCATCCCGTTGTGTGTAATGTCATTCACATTGTTCAGTGGGGGAACCTTAAAATTATGTATTTTTTGAAAGATGTTACCCTATTATTTATTATTTTTGTTCATTATTTTTCTTGTGGTGAGCCTAGAGGTCAGGACCCCATTATGCTAAAACAGATCTGTCTCAAAGACCTTAAGATCTAAGACCTAGATTACGCTAGAGCTGAATAGGAGATGGGGCTTTTCTTTCCAGTGAAAATTTTTGAGAGTTCAAAATATTTCACATTCTGCCTCAGGATAAAACTGAAACTGTTTGAAGCTTTTCAATTAAAAAATGAGACCAAGCCCAGAATAGCCGATTTCTCTGTAGTTAGAGTACTATCCTTGGAAATGGGAGACTCATCTGCAAGTCCCTGGTCTGGATTGGTCAGAGCAGGGATTTAAATCCAATTATCCTCACATGCCAGGTGAGTGAGTGGCTATTCTGGGGTGGATCTCCATCCCCGGTTTTCATTAGAAATTCATCCTGGCCATGAAAAATGTTCCAGGAAAAAGAAATGTTTTATTGAAATCAGTACATTCCCGTGAAAAAAAATTGTTTTTGAGAAATCGGCATTTTCCAATAAAAAAAATGTTGTGTCAAAAAAAATTGTGACCAGATCTAGTCTACCCAGGTGCCTTTGTCAGGATTTTCATACTAGTCCTATTCCAAAGGAAATAAACTATACTGGTATAAACACTTTTATATCGGTAAACTGCATCCTTTGACCTTTCATCTGTGGAGCCACGAGTTTTAATCCTGACTTGAATGACAAATGCTGTGTGCTCTATCACATCTGTGCAATGAGTTTATTTAGGTCTTCCTCTTTTAGAGAAGCTTAGGAAAGGAATTATGGGGTAGTATCAGGGTTGCAACTTAAGAATGAGGTTTTTGGGAAGAGCAGTGTGAGATGCTTGCCTGCATTTTGACAGATTCAGGGCAACCCAATTTTCTCACTCATCTGATTGAAGGATAACTTTTATATTAAAAATAATCATTTCACACATAAGGAAGGGGGAGGCAAATAATGATTGAACTTAAAAGGTTTGCTCCCTTTTGAAGCATTCTGATGATGACAATGGTCATGATAGTTCTTTTCTAACTTAGAGTTACCCAGGACTGACTGTCGATTCAAATGAATTAGAATATGAAGGACAGAGTCAGAAACCTGTGGTTGTGTCCACACTGTTCTGTGGCTGTATTGAGGGTCATTTCCCAGGTGATCTCTGATGGTATCAATCACGTTGGGCCTTTTGAATGAGTAAGATTGCTCTGTCGCGGTTTGTGTGTGTATGTGTTGTGTACATTGTATCCTCGTAAAACATAAAAACACTCTCCACAGTATGTAGCTATTACAAAAGGGACTAAGGCCATGTGGATTGAGTCACCCATCAGGGGTAAACACTGAAAATCAAACAGTCCAAAAAGAGTTAAAGGGCTTGTTTGCACGCACACGTGCGCACACACATTTACTAATTTAAGCAAAGGTGGAAAGTTGCACTAATTTAGCAAAACCAGTTTCTCTTCTGTGTAGCAATTCCTGCTCGTGCAATACAGATCTCATTCTTTTACAGGAAAGAGACAGCTGTTCCTCAAGAGCTTGTAAGAAACTTGCCCTCCAGAATCCCACTCCCAGTGCTCAGACAGAAAGATGCACTGGGGTACAAACTGTCCGAATGTTGTAGTCATCATCACAAACTGAACCGCCTGTGTTTAGCCTGCCTCTGAACATGGTCTCTGAAAGATAACTCTTTTTCTCCAGTTTTTAAATACTTAGTTTGCATTTTGAGCTCTAGCAAATAGGTTATATGACCCCTGAAAACATCAAGGAAAGTTTTCCTGTGTAGTCTTCCCTTTAATTTAAATAAATTTATTAAAGGCTGAAACAGGATAATACTGCAGAAGGATTAGCTGTGGTTACTTGATTTTTGAGTAAACAGACTAATTCAGCTTTTTTTTTTAATGGGCATCTTTCATGGTCTTTTCTCAGAGTGTTGACCCTTTGCCTAGACTGTTTTTGTGTTTAGCTTACATTTTTGTGTTTATATGGTTCTTTTTAGAAATCAGAAATAGTGCTGCAAGCTTTAGCTTCAAAACTCTCAGTTTACTCTTTGTGGGTTACTGTGTGTATTCTCTAAGCATCTTCTCTCGCAGCTGCCAACTGGTTTGTTTCAGTGGTGGATTTAGGTTTATCTTTTATTTTGGTTCATGCCTTGCAAATTCTGAGAAGTTTAAAAAGTTTATTGAAGAATACAGTCTGGCCTTTCCAGGGTGCTATTCTGTAAGAGACAAGAAAAGGGGCCTCATGGGCTTCCAAGTTTATTTTATATGCTTAGATCCTCCTCAGGATTGCTCCTCTTACAAAAACTCCCTACTGAGTCCTACAAAAAAACACACCTTGAGCTCTGAAAGGCAAGTTTGTTCTTTACTTTTCATGCATCATTAAAAGTTAAAATGGCATTGAGGGCTAACTTGTGTTCTCAGTAACACCTGAGCAAACTTGACAACCCCATCTTGCAGGGAATGAGATAGTACAGGATCACTGAGGGTAGAATTGCCCTACTGGTTTTTATTACTGATGATGAAGTATGAAAAGAAAAAAAAAAGATGGACTTCCAGATCCCCTGTTGAGTTTGCAATGTGGGCAAGAGAAATAGCCCTTCCTTAATAAACTGAGCAAGTCTGAGGTGGAATCAGTACCTGAAAGTCAGTATGAAACGTAATGCTGCTGTTTTTACTGAGGCACTTCCCAGAGTTAGAGCCACACTGGTACCGCAGAGAGAATATGCAACTTCTGCCAGGTAACGTGATGATGGTTGGTAGGTAGGTTAGTGATTTATGTTTTTATTGAGGAGGGAGTGGAAAACTGCAGTGAAGAGGGAGAAACTTTGGGTCAAATTCTGGCTGTTCACAAAATTGACCATTAGCAGGTGCACTAAGCTGAGTGGCCTTTCTGCGCATCTGTATTATGATTTCACTACATTCTTCTCAATAAATTATTCATGCTAAGGGAGCACAAAGAGCCTGTGTTTGAGAAGAAAGGAATGCCATACTTGTTGTTGCTGGTTTGGGATGTATAAGCACAAATGTGTAGAACACTTTGACCAACCCGTGGGTTTCTCTCTGGGTCTTACCATAGAGACCTTGTAAAATGGCCTCTGTGTGAGTTGCTGGCACAAATCTGGGTGTTGCCTGTCACAGGCTGCAGCCCTCATTGCTGGACTGGCTCCTCTTCCTGCTCATGCTAGGGATTAGCTTGAGGCTGAAGCCCACATCCATGGTCTGCCCACCAGCACTTTGTCTCTGCTCCCACCTACAGCTTCTTTCTCAGCCCCCAGAACCACAGAATCCTGTTCTCAACTCGGCCCTCTGACTGGGGCATCACCTGTATTTCCCCCTTTGAGAAGTAGATCAGGTGATCTCTGTCCAACAGTCCAGCCAATTCCCCCATGGCAAGCTGGGGAGGAAGAAGGGACCCAGGCCCACCCACTACTCCAGGCCCCAGTCAGGGATCCTGTAAACAGCAGCCTGCAATTCTTCTCGTAATCTCAGCCAATTCTGCTCTCCTTCTCTGAGCTATTTCCCTTTGGCCCCAGCATCATCTTCTCCCTTGTCTCAGTGCCTAAGCTGCTCAATCCCACGAGCCGGCCACGTTCTCTCAGCCCTCCAGGGACTCAGTCCTTATTGCCCGGGCTCCCAGCAGTAACTGAACTTCTCTGCCCTGCCGCTCCTTTTATATGGGCCTGCTGATTGGCTGTTCCTCGAAGCCTCTCCCCTATTAACTACTTCCCACACAGCCTCCCCAGGCTCAATTAATCCCTTCTTTGCCAGTGTTGGGCATACAGCATGTTCTCCATGTCATATGTATGCCATTGCTTAGCTCATGACTGGAGCATCTGTATATACGTGGAGCCATGGGTTGTTACCCTTTGATTATTTTTCATGTTACCTGGTGTATCATCTCCACAGGAGAAACTAAATTGCCTTTAGTAATTTGAAGAGTAATAATGACAAATCATTGTTCTCATGTGATCAATAAATAGCAATTGTATGCGAATGCATCTCAATTACACAGCAGTACCTTTCAGGCAGCATTGATTGTTTTTATACCCAGAAGAGAAAGCTAGAAATATTGGTGTGGTTTTCTTTACATTTATACTATGGTAATTTTGCTTTAGAAAGAATCTGTAAGTAGTCTTCAACTTCGAATATCACTGTTAGTTGTGAACCGTCAATGCTTAACTGTGGATGCTTAAAAATAGAGAATCGTTTTACAGGTGCAAAAAGAATTTAAAGAAAATATTTAAAGGAAAGAAACCAAATGTAATAGCAAGGCAAGTGCAAGTCATTAATATTTTGGGGGTAGAAGATGAATGTATGCTAGGTGTTAACTCACAAATGCAGGTAACAGTTGGTAGATTAGTGAGTGATTATACAGCTCCCAGAGATATAAATCTGTTTCACATTTATAAATGGAAACATTCATCTTGAAGGTTTGCTGTGTAATTGAGAAGTATTATACAATCAGAATAAATAGGTGAGTTCCTTTTAAAATGACTGCAGCTAGGACATTTTTGGTACTGTTTCACTTGGAATCTGATCCTGCAACAGTATCAAGCAGGGTGGTTATCCACAACCAGTATCGTTGGAGACAGTTGGGACTACTCATGGGAATAAGTGCTTCCTTAGTACGTAAGGGTAAAAAAATAACCCCCCTGACGTCAGTGGCAAAACTCTCATTGATTTCACTGGGGCCAGCATTGTACCCTAAGGATGCATCTTCCCTAAAAGGAAAGGTGTGATCTTACCTCAAATTACCTAACACAAGGTAGACTCCTAATGTAGACAGAACAGATTGTGGTTTTAAGAGGTGTGAGTGGATCAAGATGAAGACTGTTGGAGAGCATTGGGTTTACCTTGTTGGATTAGTGCATGTTGAAACTATAAGCCACCTTGTCCTCGCTAGGATTTTTCCTTGTGTTAGCTAAAATGAATTAAGAACACGTCTTTTCTCTTAGTGAAGACAAGATCTAAGTGTTTCCAGGATTGGGCCTTTAAAGTTACCACAGCAGCATAAGATAGATGTAGATATTGGAAACTATTGTAAACAGTGTAACAACTCAAGTAGATCACAGACTTCCACATTCATCTGCATAAAGTTGTATTCTGGACCTTATTGTGGGACAGACCTTTTCAGACAGGATGATCATTTTTTAACACTTGAGATGGGGAATATTGATTACATGATCTCGGGCTTGAGTGATACAAGAGCAAATGGTTACAAACTGTCCATCAGGAAATTTAGGCTTGAGATTAAACGCAGGTTTCTAACCATCAGAGGAGTAAGGTTCTGGAATAGCCTTCCAAGGGGAGCTTTGGAGGCAAAAAATATAACTGCCTTCAAAACTGAGCTTGATAAATTTATGGAGGGGATGGTATGTTGGGATGGCCTCGTTTGGCAATTGACTGATCTTTGACTACTGGTGGTGGATATGCCAGTGGCTAAGAAGGGAGGGTAGATGTGGTGGGTTCTGAGTTATTACAGAGAATTCTTTCTTGGGTGACTGGCTGGTGAGACTTGCCCACATGCTCAGGGTTTAACTGATCACCATATTTAGGGTTGGGAAGGAATTTTCTCCCAGGGCAGATTGGCTAGGGCTCTGGGGGGTTTTTTCGCCTTCCTCTGAAGCATGGGGAATGGTCACTTGCTGGTGGATTCTCTGTATCTTAAAGCCTTTAAATCATGATTTGAGGACTTTAAAAACTCAGTCATAGGTTAGAAGAGGCTTATTGCAGGAATGGGTGGGTGAGGGTTTGTGGCCTGAATTGTGCAGGAGGTCAGACTAGACGATCATATTAGTTCCTTCTGACCTTAGAGTCTATGCTACTTGAAGGATTCATATGCCATGCACTTTCCTCTGCACTGGGGTTAATTTCACCCTTAAGACAAATTCCTTCAGCCTTTAGAATATGTGAACACTGCAATGTAGGCTCAGGGTTAGTAGGACTTGAGTCAGCCGGCCAGTGTTAGAGAACCCCTGTGCTGAGCAGCTACACTGTTTTGGAACCATTGTTTAAGAATTTTCTGACCCATACTTGAACATGGGGCTCTGGCGTCCACACTGCAGTGCCCTGCCCTGACTCAAAGTACCCATATCCCAAAATCCATAGTGCCCTCACCACCATCGCCATGTGGCTGCTGTAGCTCATGGGGCACTGTGGAAAAACTTGACTGCCCACCCTGCACGTTACCAAAGCAGTTTGCTTTGCGAAAGTCTTGATAGGTTTATTCCCCATGGCAAACCCAGAAGGTTCTCTGATCGTGTGCTTGCAGAGGGGTGATCAGAAGAGAATGGGTTAACAGGGACTGGAACTGCTGCTGTTTGCCAGGTGGGGAGACGGCTTCCATTTTCAGGAGAGTGGATTGTAGATTGCTGGGATAGAGAGGATTGAGGATGTTGTCCCATGGAATTGTGGGATACTTCTGGATGACTGCCATGACCTGAGTCAAGTGGTGCTTTGGCTACATTACAAGGAGAATGCAGTGACTCAGACTTGGAGTCTAGCCCTGGACAATTCTAGGACCCTGAGTCTGAGCTCTGGGTTAGCACAATTGTAGAGTAGACACTCGGGGGCCTTGGGCCTTGGCTCAAGCACGGTCCTAAATTACTGTGTGGACATACCCTCTTTAGGGCTGCAGGATTGAAGAGTTCCTAGCTGCAAAGAGCTATGCTCAGAACATTGCTACATGAAAGCCTTTGTCTGGAACCATTATGTTCAGCTTCATAAATATGTATTCAGCCTATTTTAATACCAGCCCTTTAGATATCTGTTTTCTTTTCTATTGGGTCAATAATCTCTTGTCTGTTGTGTAAATATGCAGTGGGTGGGGCTTTTTAAAACGTGGATTTGTTTACAAGAACGGTCTTTAGTGTCAGTCTCTATTTAATTACTAATAAAAATGGGATTTCCAACCAGATCAGCTGTAACATCAAAGCTGCAACTAATACACTTTTCAAAAAGCCCAGCTTTTCAAAACCACGTATTTACACAATAGATTGCATGTGTTAATTAGGGACTTGTTCCACCACGGAACAAGAATTCACTTCATTAAGATTACCAGGAACTATGCATGGTCACAAATAAAACAAAGCTCTTCATTAGCACTGTTGAGTTGTAAAAGAATCCTTTTTGTGACTGTTGTTGGGGGAGGGGGAGAATTTAGTATGTGTTTGTGGGGGAGCCGCCTTTATAATCATATGTGTTACTACATCATCTAGGGGCCTCAATCTTGGACCAGGTGCCATTGTGCTAAGCACAGTACAAACACAGAATAAAAAGAGGGTTACAGGTCCAAAGAACAATTCCAAAGGGGTAGCCGTGTTAGTCTATTGTAGAAAGACAACAGAGTCTTGTGGCACTTTTAAAGACTAACAGATTTATTAATC